>CAWUFW010004086.1:1200000-1633146 GCA_963921515.1 Calotriton arnoldi | reverse complement strand
ATATGGCTGTGGTTCACAGTGTGAACGACATCTACCTTTGTCATCACAGTGGGATTATCATGCAGGCTAGTGTCACCACAATGTGGGTGTGAGAAGTTGACCTGGGATATGCTGTCCACTAATTATAGTGGGCACCTTGCACCAGTCCAAACAACCCCTTATTGGAGATAGGTTAAAGACAACCTTTATTGAAAGCTATCCTAGTGGTAGCTATGGAGAGCAGCCTTCAGGCTAAGTCTTGAAGGAATGTAAAGCAGCTTGTTTTACCAGTCTATAATCTCTTGAGTGACCAAATGAAAGAGGACCACACCAGGTATATATATAAAATATATGTATTTAGTCTTAAACTCACCCCTCTAGTCTCTTTATGAGGCTAGAGTTCGAAGTACATACTTTACAAGTCAAATATCAACAGTAATAGCACAAATACACGTTTGAGCCCTAGGGGCGTACCAAACCATATACTAAAATAGTGGTATAAGAACCACGACTGAGCTAGACACAAGGCCTAGAGCCTGTAGAAGTGCTTGGACCACAAGGAACCACCCAAGGTAGTGACACAGGGGACCCACGGGGGACGCGTGCAGTGTGAGAACACAGCCGCGAATCGCCATTAACTTCTATGGGGAAAGTCGCGGTTGGAATTTTAAAAGGAAAGGACACTTAGAGGAGGACTTGGAGCAAATCCCTTTAGAACTAGGTAGTTCTAGGGTCAATACCCACGGGAGCACCGGAGTACTCGAGTTACCTCACCCAGGGAAGCCGGGTGCATAGGTGTCTTTTGTCGTCGGGTTTCGTCGTCGTTTTCAATGGCGATCTGCTGCAGCAGGCTGCTGGCGGCCAAGTCGAAAGTGTCCGGGCGGATCCAAGGGTGGATCGAAGATCTGAAGAACCTGAAAGCAGAGGGGACAGAGTCTGGGTCACTAGCCAGTGACCAGGAAGGCGATGAGCAGATGCCCACCGATGTCGGGTGCTTCAGGTAGGTTGACGGTCGTCTTGACTCTTCAGCCACGAGGTCCAGGAGGCGTCGACGATGACCAGGAGCTGGATTCGAGCTGTCCCACGACGTCTGTTGATTGCTGCGGTGTCGGCGACCGGATTGGACCCAACAAGCCTTGGCAACGTCAAGTCACGTGGAAACAAAGAAAGGACGTTGATGCAGACCAGCAAGGTCTGGGGGACTCACCCAGCGAGAGTAAGTCAGGGCACGTCTGGAGCAACCAGGAAAGCCCAAGCAGAAGAAGAGTTGCCTTTGGGGAGGGCCCACTAGCCAACGGACTAGCGACCGCGAAGGAGCCTCGAGTGGACGCACTTGGAGCTGGCTCACAGGACTCTCGTGGAGTGGAGGCCAGTGATCTTCGGTGCAGTCGGTGCTGGAGCTACTCGGAGCCCAAAGCACAACTTCGTGGGAGACCAGGAAGAGGATGCACTTGCAAAAGTTCTCGGTGTCCAGGGGTCACTGTTCCACGTTACCCACGACAGCTACGGGCCTCAGCTTCGCTGGGGACTCAGGGCAGCCTCGGGGAAGTCTGGAAAGCCACCTCTGGTGTTGCAAAGACTTCGGCGTCCGGCGGGAGCTTCAGCGATGCAGACTGGACAATTGCTTCTTAGGTGCCTGCCAAGCAGGGGAGTCACTCCTTGACCCCAAGGAAGATTCTTCAGTCCTCTAATCTTCAAGTAGAGCGTCGAAGGTCCAGGATTCGGCTTCAGAGTTTCGTCCAGGGTAATCTAAAGTCCTAAGGACTGGGGTCCCATACTTATACTAAGTTAGGGGGTTGGACATACTCTGGCGACCCACCTATGGGAGGGTCAGGGAAGAGGGGTGGTTACACCCATTCCCTTTGTCCAGTTTCACGCCAGAGCAGGGGCTGGAAGCCCCTGAACCAGTTTGAACTGGGGTATGCACAGGGACACCAAATGTGCCCCCAGTGCTGGACTTCAAAGCACTCTAAGAGTGCACCCACCCAGCCCCAATACACATCAGCCTGTCTGGGAGGTGGTTACACCTCCCTGCAACAGGAAACCTATTGTCCAGGCCTCCCCTGCCGGAGTTTCGGTCAGCAGCAGGAGGCCAGACTCGTGTCTGTGGCTGCAGCATCCATTTTGTGATGCCAGGGCTCTGTAAAGTAATACCGGGTATGCCGGTGTGTACATGTCTCTCCTCTAGAAGGGTGGAATGCTACCCCGCCGCCAGAACTGGCGGGGGGGTAGTATTCCAAGATGTTTGACACCAAACCCGACATGTTTCCGTGCAGCCATCCCAAAGTTAGCATTTAACGCGAGGTTATAATGCACTTAAGAGTATATGGTCAGGCTGCACTACAAACAGCATCAGAAAAGGGTCTCCGAACGCTGCAGAGGGGCTCTGCTCATGCAGGGGCACCCTCTCACATAAGAACCAAGCACTCTGCCTTCAGGATTGATAAGGCCTGCCATAGGAGTGACTTATAGGTTTATATGTGTGTATGTATGTAGTGATAACCTATATCACAGTAAGGGGTGCATGCACCACCTTACCCAGGCTGCAGTAGCAGACCTGTGGTGTCATTTTGGATGGCCTTCCAGGGGTGGCACAATACATGCGTCAGCCCCTGGCAGGCCTCTGGGGTACCTATGCCCTGGGTACATAGTATACCATATACTAGGGACTTATAAGGGCACCCCAGATTCCAATCAGAGATGTACCTAAGGTACATGGAAACCATTTTAGAGAGGAAGCAGCTAGGCTGGGGTTCTGATTAGCAGGGCCCCAGCCAGACTAAAGTCGAAAAACAGTGAAGCATCAGCAAAAAGTGGGGGTACCCATGTGAAGCACATCCTACTCTCCTACAGTGGGGTCCCTGGGGGTAGTGCTGTGGTGGGTCTGTGTCTTGCTGTGTTAGTTGCTGTTCCTACAAGCTTGTGTGACATGTGTAATTTGGGCTCCCTCTCATCTAACAATGCCTGATTGCCCACATAGGGGAATCCGATCCATGAGTAACTTTTGTATGGCACTGTATACACATCTGTGTAATTGGAATTCAGGCCTCCTCATGTGTTGTGTGGTTGCCTGGGGACACTGGCACACCCCCACATCACCTGTTGTGTTTGATATGCAGTGTGAGGCTGCCTGTTTGTGTTTGTGCATCTGCACCACTGCATTGGCATATCTTTGGTGTGCCATTGCCTGTATGTTGTTTGGAGGATTTCCCATGCTGTCCCTGGGACTCCTAGGTCATCAGTCAGCAGAATAATCATGGTTTGTATGTCCCATTGCTGCCATGGTATGGTATTTGTTCACCTCACATCTACAGTCTCCCCAGGATATCTATATTTGTGTGTCCATTAGTGCAGATATGTGGGTCTGCATTATGATGGTCACTTCTGGCATTGTATAATTGATTAATGGAGACGATGTCAGTCCCCATGGGTGATGTTTGTCTGCACATGGCCAAAGGTATGTTTTATTTGCACTGCACTGTTTGCCTCACCCAATCTATGTTGCTATGGGACACAACCACTACTTTGGCACTGATGTGTTTGTTGTTCTGTGACCAGGAATCATCCATGCTGTTTGGCAGTTGCAGCTTTTTCCATGACAACACTTACCTTTTGGTCACTGTGATGATGGGGGTTTGGACCCCATTGCCACAATGTTCAAAATGTGCTTCAGCTATGGACCCCACACTTACCTTTTGGTCACTGTGATGATGGGGGTTTAGACCCCATTGCCACAATGTTCAAAATGTGCTTCAGCTATGGACCCCACACTTACCTTTTGGTCACTGTGATGATGGGGGTTTAGACCTCATTGCCACAATGTTCAAAATGTGCTTCAGCTATGGACCCCACACTTACCTTTTGGTCACTGTGATGATGGGGGTTTAGACCCCATTCCCACAGTGGTCATGGTCTGCTTGCATTGTGAAAGCCACACACATTTTTGTGTGACACATGTGATAGGGGGTCACATTGTATGTTCAATGTCATGTTCAGTGTTGTAGGCATTTGACACAGACTACACACTCTTGTCATGATGTTGGGGGGATGTCTTTTGCTGACATTCCTTATGTTGGAGTATGCTGGTTGTGTCATGCATTACCCGTCCTATGAGTGGGGATGGTAGTTGTGACAGGCATCCAGCCCCCCATGAGCAGGGGTGGTGGTTGTGGTAGGCATCCAGGCCCCCCTGAGTAGGGGTGGTGGTAGTGGTAGGCATCCAGCCCCCCATGAGTAGGTGTGGTGGTAGGCATCAATTCCCCTATGAGTGGGGATGGTAGTAGTGACAGGCATCCAGCACCCCATGAGTAGGGGTGGTGGTAGTGGTAGGCATCCAGCCCCCCCTGTGTAGGGGTGGTGGTAGTGGTAGGCATCCAGCCCCCCATGAGTAGGGGTGGTGGTAGTGGTAGGCATCCAGCCCCCCCTGAGAAGGGGTGGTGGTAGTGACAGGCACCCAGCCGCCCCTGAGTAGGGGTGGTGGTGGTGGTAGGCATCCAGGCCCCCATGAGTAGGGGTGGTGGTAGTGGTAGGCATCCAGCCCCTCATGAGTAGGGGTGGTGGTAGTGGTAGGCATCAATTCCCCTATGAGTGGGGATGGTAGTAGTGACAGGCATCCAGCACCCCATGAGTAGGGGTGGTGGTGGTGGTAGGCATCCAGCCACCCATGAGTAGGGGTGGTGATAGTGGTAGGCATCAATTCCCCTATGAGTGGGGATGGTAGTAGTGACAGGCATCCAGCACCCCATGAGTTGGGGTGGTGGTTGTGGTAGGCATCCAGGCCCCCCTGAGTAGGGGTGGTGGTAGAGGTAGGCATCCAGCCCCCCATGATTAGGGGTGGTGGTAGTGGTAGGCATCCAGCCCCCCATGAGTAGGTGTGGTGGTAGGCATCAATTCCCCTATGAGTGGGGATGGTAGTAGTGACAGGCATCCAGCACCCCATGAGTAGGGGTGGTGGTAGTGGTAGGCATCCAGCCCCCCATGAGTAGGGGTGGTGGTAGTGGTAGGCATCAATTCCCCTATGAGTGGGGATGGTAGTAGTGACAGGCATCCAGCACCCCATGAGTAGGGGTGGTGGTGGTGGTAGGCATCCAGCCCCCCATGAGTAGGGGTGGTGGTAGTGGTAGGCATCAATTCCCCTATGAGTGGGGATGGTAGTAGTGACAGGCATCCAGCACCCCATGAGTAGGGGTGGTGGTGGTGGTAGGCATCCAGCACCCCATGAGTAGGGGTGGTGGTAGTGACAGGCATCCAGCCCCCCCTGAGTAGGGGTGGTGGTAGTGACAGGCATCCAGCCCCCCCTGAGTAGGGGTGGTGGTAGTGACAGGCACCCAGCCCCCCCTGAGTAGGGGTGGTGGTGGTGGTGGTAGGCATCCAGGCCCCCATGAGTAGGGGTGGTAGTAGTGGTAGGCATCCAGTCCCCTATGGGTGTGTATGGCATTGGTGATAGCCATCCCGCCCCTATGGTTCTGATGTTGCTAGTGTACGTCATTTCTGCATCCCTATGTGTGTGTGACATATGTGGGGTACGTGTCGTTTGTTTGTGTAGTGGGTGTTTGACTTACCGTCTGCGCCGTACGCGTCCGTACCGGTTCCGGTAATAGATGTAGAGTATTGGTAGGACCTGCGCGATGGGATTCATGGTTGGTTCGTCTCGTTCGGGTTTCTCGTGGCTTCGACTCGTACTCGTAGCTGGCTTGTTCGTCTCGTAGCCGTGGATCGTCTTGTGGCGCGAATCGGAGCTTATGTGCGGCTCTCCCGGATGCTCTGACATGCCGGACGTAGCGACCAGTTCGGTGCGTACGGATTGCGCATCGTACTTGTCCGGCCGGAAGGTGCTGTGTATTTACTTCCGTGCGACTCGAATCGGCGTTTCCGGATCCAGCTCGGTCGGGGAACTGGAGATGGAATGGGTATGTACGGCTCGCTCGGAATTTTAGCAGTAATGCGCATCGTACTTGCTCGCTCGGACGACTGTTCGAATCGGTCGGGAAAAACACGTTGGGCTCGTATTTTTTCCGGACGAATCGTATTCGGTGCGCTTCCGGCCGAGATCGGAATCGACCCCTTAGTCACTCTAGGCAGGGGACTGTCATATGTGTCTAAATCACTGGCAATCACGCTAGGTAGGATTCCAATCCATTGCTTTTCACACACTAAGGGGGTGATTAGGATGGCGGGCAGATCGCCACCGCCGGCCCGGCTGTGGCGATCCACCCGCCATCCCAACCTGATTTACCCCCGCCATATTACAATGGCGGGGGTATCGCGGCAGACGCAAAGTGCGTCCGCCGCTTTTCCGCCGGTCGGCAATCGTTCTGATTGCCGGCTGGGCGGACTGGGGCCTTAATATGGTGGCGGTGCCTAGCAGGCACCGCCATCCATATTAGAATGCTGGGTTTCACAGGCCTTTCCATGGCGGCTTTGCCGCCATGGGAAGGCTGGCGGGGAATTGTGTTGGGGGCCCGTTGGGGGCCCCTGGGGGGGTGCGGGGCTGCACTTGGGGGGTACCGTACTCCCCTTCATTGCCATGCACAAGGTGGCAGGTACCGCGCGGTGCCTGCCACGTTGTGCATGGCAATGCACAACATGCCTCTTTGGCATTGCGGCGGTGCGGCGGGTGCTGCTTAGAGCAGCACCCGCCGCAATGTCAAAAATGCGGAATGCGACCGCCAGGGTGGCGGTCGCATCCTAATTGGCGGTGCGGGACCGCCGCACGTCTGGCGGCCGGTCCCAGCACCGCTAGGGTGGCGGGCGGACTAAAGTCCGCCCGCCATCCTATTAACCCCCTAAGTCACTCTAGGCAGGGGACTGCCATATGTGTCTAAATCACTGGCAATCACTCTAGGTAGGATTCCAATCAATTGCTTTTCACACACAAAGTCACTCTAGGCAGGGGACTGTCATATGTGTCTAAATCACTGGCAATCACGCTAGTTAGGATTCCAATCCATTGCTTTTCACACACTAAGGGGGTGATTAGGATGGCGGGCAGATCGCCACCGCCGGCCCGGCTGTGGCGATCCGCCCACCATCCCAACCTGATTTACCCCCCGCCATATTACAATGGCGGGGGTATCGCGGCGGATTTTCCGCCGGTCGGCAATCATTCCGATTGCCGGCCGGGCGGACTGGGGCCTTAATATGGTGGCGGTGCCTAGCAGGCACCGCCATCCATATTAGGATGCTGGGTTTCACAGCCTTTCCATGGCGGCTTCGCCGTCATGGAAAGGCTGGCGGGGAATTGCTTTGGGGGCCCGTTGCAGGCCCCCGGGGGGATGAGGGGGGGTGGGGGGCTGCACTTGGGGGGTACCTATGGTACCCCTCTTCATTGCCATGCACAAGGTGGCAGGCACCGCGCGGTGCCTGCCACGTTGTGCATGGCAATGCACAACATGCCTCTTTGGCATTGCGTCGGGTGTTGCTTACAGCAGCACCCGCCGCAATATCAAAAATGCGGAATGCGACCGCCAGGGTGGCGGTCGCTTCCTAATTGGCGGTGCAGGACCGCCGCACGTCTGGCGGCCGGTCCCAGCACCGCTAGGGTGGCGGGCGGACTAAAGTCCGTCCGCCATCCTAATAAACCCCCTAAGTCACTCTAGGCAGGGGACTGCCATATGTGTCTAAATCACTGGTAATCACTCTAGGGAGCATTCCAATCCATTGCTTTTCACACACTAAGTCACTCTAGGCAGGGGACTGCCATATGTGTCTAAATCACTGGCAATCACTCTAGGTAGGATTCCAATCAATTGCTTTTCACACACTAAGTCACTCTAGGCAGGGGACTGTCATATGTGTCTAAATCACTGGCAATCACGCTAGGTAGGATTCCAATCCATTGCTTTTCACACACTAAGGGGGTGATTAGGATGGCGGGCAGATCGCCACCGCCGGCCCGGCTGTGGCGATCCGCCCACCATCCTAACCTGATTTACCCCCACCATATTACAATGGCGGGGGTATCGCGGCGGATTTTCCGCCGGTCGGCAATCGTTCCGATTGCCGGCCGGGCGGACTGGGGCCTTAATATGGTGGCGGTGCCTAGCAGGCACCGCCATCCATATTAGGATGCTGGGTTTCACAGCCTTTCCATGGCGGCTTAGCCGCCATGGAAAGGCTGGCGGGGAATTGCTTTGGGGGCCCGTTGCAGGCCCCCGGGGGGGTGGGGGGGGAGTGGGGGGCTGCACTTGGGGGGTACCTATTGTACCCCCCTTCATTGCCATGCACAAGGTGGCAGGCACCGCGCGGTGCCTGCCACGTTGTGCATGGCAATGCACAACATGCCTCTTTGGCATTGCGGCGGGTGTTGCTTACAGCAGCACCCGCCGCAATGTCAAAAATGCGGAATGCGACCGCCAGGGTGGCGGTCGCATCCTAATTGGCGGTGCAGGACCGCCGCACGTCTGGCGGCCGGTCCCAGCACCGCTAGGGTGGCGGGCGGACTAAAGTCCGTCCGCCATCCTAATAACCCCTAAGTCACTCTAGGCAGGGGACTGCCATATGTGTCTAAATCACTGGTAATCACTCTAGGGAGCATTCCAATCCATTGCTTTTCACACACTAAGCCACTCTAGGCAGGGAACTGCCATATGTAAATCAGTACTGACCCTGCTCTTCATGGGCACAGTCCATCCCGAACTGCCAGGCAGGAGCCTGTCAATGATTTAGACTATTTGCAAGCATTCCTCCCACCACATTTTGTGTATTTGCTTTTATGCCATAAGTAGCTTTAGAACTGCCCAGAGGTGGGTTCCTTGTTCACTGATCCACAGGATCCAAGCTATCTCTCACAGATGAGGTCTAACAAGGCTGAAACCGGTCTGGGGTTGTTGGTGGCTGGTGCTCCCTTCCCTCAGGAGGAAAGTCAATAATGATTGCATTAGCCCCTCACAACTTAGTACCCTCAAAACAAAAGAAGGTATTTTTGGGCTGCCGAATAGCAGGGTAAGACACCAAGTCAGGGTGGCCCTACACACAATTTGTGCAAGGTTTTCTGCATATCTGCAGTAAGATACTGTGTGCTCAGTCAGAGGTGAAGAACAGGAATCAACCTTGAAATAATTATGAAGAAGCCATTGACCATGCATTACTGCAGGAGCATGTGGCTGTCACCAGGGGCGATGTGATCCAAAAATAATGTAATAACAATCCCATCCAATAACAATCCCATCCAATCCTACCACTCTCCCTACTGTGGGCACACCTTATAATCAGCTCACAATCCTTGCGCCTCCCTCTCCCCAACACACACCATTGCAAGCTTATCCTAAAGCCACCTAAACACAGAGCACTGTCTTTTCCTTTGCATTGTTCATTCTTTTTGGGGTGGTTTGGCTACACTAGTTAAGACCCGCACTGAGATGCAGTGTTGCAGCAACCTGGGTGATGTTCAGGGATGTGGCTTGGTCAGAAAGACTGGGGGGGGGTGAGCTTCAGATTTCCCAACAATCATGCTGGCATATAATGTTAAAATACAATATACAACAAGCAGGGCGCATGAGAGGGGCTGAAGAGGCAGTGGAAAAAAAGAGGAATGCGCATTGGTAGGACTACTAAGTGAGAGAAACAATATTTTGTAAAAATAATCAACATTTTAGGGATTTCTAAATGGAGATGAGAGAGATTGTGTGTGTGTGTGTGTTATGTCAGTGTGTGCATGCAAAAATCCCAAGTGAAATCCGACAGCCACCTCACTATATCCGACTGAAAGCACCTGTACCTTTCTATTCATCAGAAAACACATTTATTAGGGGAGGTGTAACACCCCAAACACCCCCCTGAAGCTACGCCCCTGGGATTGGACCTCACGGTATTGACTGAACATTTTAACCAGAGGGAGATGACAAGAGCCTGCAACAATTGCTCTTTTCTACTGTGCTCAGACACAGTATAAATTCAAGATAAACATTGGTGAATTGGTGACTCAAAGTCAATTTAACCGTAACACAATCTTCTGTGTTGCATTCACTAATGTGTGATCTGGATGTGTGTGTATAAGCACTGACTGGAGTGTTCCCAGGTGGCTCTCTGGTATCCACTCTAATGTATGTAAGTATGTATGTATGTAGGCATGTTTATTATGTATGTACTTGCAGAATGCGACGGAGCGCTGAACAAAGACTGGACTCTGCCTTAGGCTTCAGGATCTTTTACAGAGAAGCAGGGTGACTGGGAGGATTTTTGGTTGTTAATTGCGAAATTAATTACATTGATTTTCTCTTTAACAATGCTGCAGTGTCTGCCCCTCGCGTTTTGAGTTAGTAACAGAAGCAAGGCAAACATAGCTGGCTGAAGACAGGACCTTCCTTCACAACATAAACACCAGTTCCATACATTAGGGATCTGTCTCCCAGCATTGCCACGGGTTTGAATCCCAGTGGGTCGCATTAGCCTCCATCCTTGAAAGGTCTACAAATCAGTACTTCTGGCTTAAGCAACAGCGAGCACGTCATCAGTTCCAAGAGACCCCGGAAGTGAACATGTGTTTTACAAATACATGGGATATGTTATTTAGTAACCTGAAGTACACCTTGGAAGAGAGTGTGATGTGCTTAACGTCCGTGGAGGAGATTGTCGCATCAACACTTAAAGTACAGTCACCCCTAAAAACCTGATACCCTTAAAAGTGATAAGCCCAACAAAGAGAAGCCTTTCCCTCCGAGAAAAACAATGCATGATAATTCGTTTAAGGGCACAGCATGTTTGTTGTACTGAATGAGAAACCGAGGTGGAATGTTCAGCTAAGGCGACTCATATTCAGGAAACAGTATTGATAAGGTAGCTGGGGATACTGATCTAGGACCTATCTAGGATCTGGCATTTTGGGATAAATGTAGATATGGCGTGTTGATATGCTGCAGGGCCCTTGCTTTACCCCTGCATTGGCTTCTGACATGCAGGCATACGCTTATAAAATACATTCATGCAGCAGACAGATGTCCAAAAACAGGCACACAGTATAGAAAGATCGTACACAACAGACCCTCAGTAGACATAATTACACAGCAGACACACACTTAGCAGAAAAACCCTGCAGGCAGAGAAGGCAAGCAGAATGATGGACAAAAAATAAGCAGAGAGTAAGTCACAAAGGCACAAAGAACACACGCTCATTACAGACATGCGTGCACTACACATACACACATAGCAGAAACATACACAGCAGGCAGTCATAAAACAATTAGGCAAATATGAGGCAGGCACTGCAGACACATCCACACAACAGAAATGTAAACTAGCCTTACAGTCAAGGTTTGCATCATTAGGAGCTTCTTAAAGAGACAGTTGGAAGACCAAAAATAGGGCACTGCTACAATCAAGTGTGACAGAGAAGAAGCCATTCACCAGGAGCAGATGTTGTCCTCAACTAAGCACAGGAGTGTTTCATTTTAGCAGATGTATGTGGCAGAAGCAGGCAGCTACTACTGAGTTAATTGGCTTGATGAGGGAGAGGTCTTGATCTAGTATAAATCCTCGGTTTTGGACTGCGTCCACAGGAGAGGCATTTCCTAAAGTCAATAACGAAATGAATGTATCCCAGTGGATCTCACTGCTATCATATGAACCTTGGTTCTGTCCATTAACAATGTTGTTCGGGGGAGGGAGTGAGGGTAAATATTCAATAAATAGGGGAGAGAGAGGAACACTGTGGAGCACTATAAATAATGGAAATGCGTTTGGAATGAAAGGGATGCCATGAGAAAACTTGTGTCCGATTCTCCAAAAGGGAGTGGTACCATTCAAGGGCTTTCCCAGGGATCCAAGCCGAAAGCAAGGCTGCTGATCAAGACAGCATGGTTGACTTATTGAACTAGGGCTTAATTTGTAAAAGAATGAATACCGGTGCCTGAAGCTCTGCTAAGTAGCTTGCGCTGGAGCTATTACATGGCACCATAATGAATACCATGTCTGCATAGCCTTAAAACCACATGATGCCTTTTCAATCCACTACCAGGCTGTACCTCCCCTGTATCTCACTCTCCCAAGCTCATGCTTCCCCCCTTTGTGATGTTTTCTCTTCATCCATCTTTCCACTTTGTGTTTTTTCCCTGTGTTGCTCTTGGTTAATGTTAGATGGAGAATGTCAGATGCGTAAAAATGAGTGCTGGTCCCCAAAAATGAGTGCTGGTGGCCCCCACCGGCCACTACCGGCTCAAATTAGGCATGCTAATGAACATGATCACAGGGTTCAAAGGTACTAAAGTTGCAGAATCTCTTGGCCCAGAACCAGTTGGAGTTCATCAAAGACCTCTACCAGAAATGATTCTGTACCTATAAAGGGCCTGAAACTGTCTTTTCTATGGTAGGAGAACCTCACAGATTCTAAATGGTTGGTAATCTATTAGAAGATGACCGTCTTTACATGTTTAGCAACCAAGGGAGTAAGTAGAAAGATAAGTATAATTTCAAGGTGGGTTTTTCTCAGCAGGGTGATGACTGCTTTTTGATAGTCTGAGTATGCTCCCTGTATGGAAGAAATAAATGATGGATGCACATTGTTTCCTAAAAAGCTATAGGAGCCATATTCAGGAATGGAACAGGAACTGGACAGGGATCATCCAGAGAAACAGATTTGATCATATTTGATAAATGCTGCATATCTTACTCAAATGTGGTATGAAAAACAGCCAGGGTGAAATAGTCTGACCCCTTTCCTGAAGCCGGATCTTTGTGTAGCAGCATAGAAGTTTGCCAATTTTGACCATATTTTGACAATATTATCATGTAACATTTTAGAAGCTTTAATATTGCGAAACAGTGATTATTGGATACAATTTTTACCAATAGTGAAAAACACACAAGTAGAATTAGATACAAGACTAATTTAGGTGCTACGAGAATCAGCTTTATCTTGTACTAAAAGCCATTTGTGGTTATGCAAGTATTTGGGAAGACAAGGGTGCCCCAATATGTGAACCTGGGGTAATATGTAGTTTAAAGGAACAATGGTTCTAGAGTGGCCTAAAGGGTCCAAGGGGAAGTAACCCTGTAGAGGGCACTGAGGTAAGTAAAGGAATAGAAACTTAATTCATAAAAGAGAGCAGTAGGAAATATAACGAGGGACATATAGGTCAATGTATGACTAGTATTTATTACACAATGAAGGTATTCAGGTGCTCACTCAGTAAGTGACAATAAGCGTGACGTGAGAAGTGAGGGTGAACAAACTTGGGGGCATATTAACAAGGCCCGGCGATAAATATCGCAAAGCGCGCTTAGCGCTTGCATATTTATCGCCGGCTATCTCTGTGATTTATCGCCCGGTTAGCGCGTTATCAACAACGCGCATCGCCGAGGCGATAAAATTCCAGAGATAGCGTGGATATCGCCGTTTTCCACCATGGAAAACGGCGATATCTAGATGATAGGGCCTGTATTCTTAGCCACAGAATCCACCCCCCATGTTAAGTATGCCTTAGTCAGGAATTTAACAGACGTTAAATTCCTGCGTTAAGGCATACTTAACGCGATTTAAAAGATCGCTAACCCTCCTTGATAATATCGCGAAGCTGCCTTCGCGATATTATGCCTGTTTGGTTTCACAGCCACGCCTACTTTGCATCTCATTAGCGATGCAAAGTTAGGCGTGCTGGGAACGGGCGCTATGTCAGCAAAACACGCGATAGCGTGTCTTTGCTGATAAGGCAATGAAATTATCGCCGCTTTTCGCCCGAAAACGGGCGCAAAAGCGGCGATAATTTCATATCGCCCCCTTGTTAATATGCCCCTTGGTTTGCTGGGAGCAATTGCTTAAACACCTTCGCCGCTAAATGGCAATGTGCTGTGCCAGGGAATTAATTAAATTGGCCGTGTCCTGCTCAAAGGAAAATCCGCACTCAGCGCGGATTTTCCTTTGAGCAGGACACGCTCCTTTCATCTCCCAGGCCTCCATTTACTGAACTGTGACCGGCCAATTTAATTAATTCCCCGGCACAGCACATTGCCATTTAGCGGCGAAGGTGTTTAAGCAATTGCTCCCAGCAAACCAAGTTTGTTTTCCCCCCTACCGGGCCCCACCAAAACGCGCATTAGTTCGCAGGCTATCCCGGTCACCTTAAGAAGTACAGCGCTACGCAGACGCCTTTACCAAGGATATTAATTACATCCTTTCTTCAGCTCAATTCAAGTTGCTCACACTTTTTGTCCTGAAGATGAACTCGAATAATTGAGTTCGAAACGTCGTCGACCCCCTACAACATGAACTCCTTATACTCTGTAAAAATCTTTAAAGGAGCTTCTATTTCTGTTGTCAATGCGATGTCATTATTTTAAGTTCACCCTCACTTCTCATGTCACGCTTATTGTCACTTACTGTGTGAGCACCTGAATACCTTCATTGTGTAATAAATACTTGTCATACATTGACCTATTTGTGGTTATGCAGCTGATGTACACAAGCTGAACAGGAAGGTTTGAAGTAAGAGGAGTACCAGGTGCTCTCCAGGTGGCGAGTGCAAATTTTCTCCACTTAAAGGGATGGATTGAACCACTTATGCCTTTCCCTTTAGTCGTATTGTGAGGGTTTGAGCTCAGGCCTTTTAAACCTAGTTGTAAACTGGCTTAAAGAGTTTAGGTAGATGGGGGACATCACAAATGACTGACTGTAAAGGTTCTTGGCAGGCAGGGGCATCATCTATTGTTTTATAGAATTTTGAAAGAAAAGCGCTTTGCTTAGTGATCAGTCCAAACAAAATAAAAATCCTATCAATGCGGATAAAATTAGGGTGAGGGGGAAGTCATACCCAAGATATGATATGCTTTGTATGTAGTGACAACAATGTTTAATTTGCATGGGTAGAAGCATGTGTGGTAAGAACTGGCACTTATTTTTCATCACCAGACTCTGATCCAGAGCACGAGATATAATAGCAAAAAAGGGGGGAAGAAAAAGTTGGCAAAACATTGGCAAGTGGAGAAAACGGGGACAAAAAAGAACCCGAAAGGGTGCAGTAAAGAGACAGGGAGGCATATTTACAAGCCCTTAACGCCACCGGAGCGTCACTTTCTGATGCTCCTGTGGTGTTGCTCTCTACCCCATATTTACAACTTGCCGTTATGCCACTTAACATGGCTTAATGCCACCTTATAAATATGCCCCTTGCTGCAGCGGATGGATGTGGCAAAGGGGTATGCAATGGGTGTTGTAATGGGCGTCCACCACAACACCCATTGCTTTTTGACACTGCCCCATATTTACAAGGCTGGGGCAGCGCCAAAAACCAAGGCCAGGTAAAACCTGGTCTTAGGATGGCGATACGAAGATAAATTATTAATTTCTCCTCATATTTTACTCTTTCTATGTGTGCTGCATTTTGCAGCACACATAGAAACAGCAAATCGCCTTTAAAGATTGTTTATGTGCTGGAAGGTGTCCCTTCCTGCACATAAACCATCCCCACTACAGCACAGGCACCCTTGCCACATGGCGCAAGGGTGCATGCGCTGGCGCTAGGCAGCTTTTTTAGCACCAGTGCTAGGGGAAACGCAGAGGGGCGCAGTATTTTTGTAAATACAGTGCATCCCTGCATTTTGAAAATATCAGAGTACGGCGTTGCCAAATTTGTCGTTACACTGTGCTGCAAAATTTTCTTGTACATATTCCCTAGGAAGTGTAGGGCTGAGCCGGGCTCACCATTCTACAACTCTGCCATTGGAGGCTGGGGACTGCTTTCAGAGGTGGGCAGTTCAAACAACCAATTACGAGAGACACCATGGTCCAATTCTAGCTGCAGACTCCTGCAGCGTGGGCTGGTTTGAACATTGTTGCCAAGGCTGATTTTTGTTTCCTGGCAGACCCTGGTGTAGGGTGGTGAAAGAGGATTTAGGGACCCTAGCATTCTGCAGAGCTAGTGCACGGTTCATAAAAAAACTGGGGGCCCTGTAGTTATTTTTTTTGCAAATTAAATATAGGTGTCCGCGATAACTTGGTGCAGCACAAATGCTTTTGAATTATGTATTAGATTGGACGTAATCTGTTACTTGGGGAAACAGCCTGAAAACTGAAGTCACTAAGAATCGCAGTATTAGCTTCTCTTAAGTTCACCTGTACGGCGAAGTCAGTCATAATTAAAATAAAATTAGTGAGGTCAAGGTGCCTTATAAAAACAAGTGTAAATGCGACTGAGAAAGAGGGTTAATAGTAGTCACAAAGAAAAGAGTTTCCAGGAGCAGGTTGCTGGGAGTCGGAAATTGTGAAGTGCCTGATACTTCTGGAAGACTTCTGACAGTACACCATTACTGACAAAAGACACTCCAACAGGCCCAAAGCCTGCCGCCGTGTTATTACAGGCATTCTGAAAGCTGCAAGATTCTACAGTGACCAGCAGCACTACACCTCACAGTGCTTAATTTATACAAACATAAGTGCTAGGGCTCTAGTCAGGAGGCTGCTGCAGTTTGCCCCACCCATTGCCCCGGCCAGCGCTGGCGGTGACAATACAAACACACAGGGCCGGCTTTAGCACTGGTGGCGCCCTGTACAACATTGTTTGTTGGTGCCCCCCAATGACCACATCTACCACGGATTCCCTAACTACCACCATTTAACAGTGCTCCTCAAGTCTCTATAACCACTCTCTCTCAGACTGATTCCGTTTTATACCGCCACTCATACCAGGGTAGGGTGTCAGAGCACTTTAAATCACACACACATTGGCGCAGAGACAATCATAGGTGTGTAAATAAGTGTATAGGAAATGTTACATAAGACAGAGGACTACAAGGTGTAGGAGTCACGTCATCTATACTGGTAGGCAGGATAGTTTGAGTCCTTGGTCTGGAAAAGCACACATTCAGAATTTAAAACATAACATCATTGTTAGGGGTTCTCTTTAATAATAAGAATTGATTTCTACCCAAATGACCCCTTTTTGCAAGTTTAGGATAATGAAAAACAGGGCAAAAAGACATATAGCACTGATATATATCTTGGAGTTTGCATGCAGCTCTTTGATGACAGTTAATAGCTCACTATGATATATTAGGATTTTAACTTGTAAACTGCAAGTAACAAAGGATCCCTGGGACACGAGCACTAACCCACTGCCCTATTTACATTTTATGCACTTTGTGATCTGCATGGTACACATTCTTTGCAACAGGCATATTAACCCACTGCACTACCTTAGGATGAGTTAAAACTTCCACTAGACAAACCTTCGATCTCTCTCCAGCAGGAACATTAATCACTGGAGTGATCTTGACGTTTTTATTGATGGCTGAAAATTGCTGGAAACAAGGAACGCGGCAGCAGGTGCTTTTAAAACGAAAATATACTTGCAAACAGGTCGCCCCCACCCCAAGTCAGCACCCAGTGCGGTGGCACCGATCGCACCGCCCTAGAGCCGGCCCTGCAAACACACCTACTAACATCACATTCCTACAAGTGTGACACTTCAAACTATTCAAGGCCCTCAAAGCTATAAGAATGGCTTGGGTGGCAGGTACTAGTCGTTTTTAATGTATACTGGTTTAATAAACAACTCTTGATGAGCTCATATCTAAATAAAATATACAGTGCCACCATGTGGCAGACTGTCATAAGTGCTGATGTCGGCAATTAAGTGTTGGTGCCACTGCCTCAAATTAAACACTGACCTCCCACCACTATCACTAGCAAAACAAGCAGCTTAGCAGCGGTGAAAATGTTCATGATGGATGTGGCCAGCCTCACGCTGAGGCAGTTAATCAGGACTAAAATCAGTATGCAGGCCGTGGTGGTACATTTCACCATCACCTCCGGTGACGGGCATCCTTGGTAAAAAAGGAAGGACCATGTACTCTACAAAGCTGAGAATTTCAAAGCCTTCAGAGAGAGCTGCAGATGGGTCCGGAGCCGAGGATTCATGTTACCAAGATCCAGTGATACTTAGATGTCCCAGAGCTTCCTCAAAAATCAAATGGAATTCCGGCTTCTGGCACAGAAGCAAATGAGAGTTTAATAATACATATAAAGAAAATTGTTCATCTGGTTGCCATTGAGCGCCGATGGTGAAACAACATAGCAATGCGGACTGTGCCTAACATGATGAAACTGATACCATTTAGGTACTGGATGGGCTCTAGGCTGACATGTACATGTATTCATTGTTGGAGAAATGTCCATAGGCCGAAGAGAATACAGAGGAGTTTCACCACACAGAGGAACCTTAAGAAGTTTGAGATGTAGGGAAAGGACATTCCTAAGGGAGGATCTGGGTGTGTGGATTGATCTACGGAATCCTTTTGTTCAGTGCTTAATTTGCAAAACAGTAAGTGCCAGAGCCCTTGTCAGGAGGCCACTGCAGCTTGCGCCACCCATTTCCTTGTCAGCGCTGCCAATGACAGTACCAACACAGCTACTTACCACTAAACTCCTACAAATGTGACAATTCAGACAATTACAGCCCCCCCCCCAGCTATAAAATTGGCTTGGGCGTCATGTATTAGTAATTTTTTTTATGTATATTGCATTAATAAATAACTGTTGTTGTGCTCATCTCTAAATTAGGCAAACAGCGCCACCATGTGGCAGACTTAGATAAGTGTTGACAATTAGATGCCAGTGCCGAGCGCTGGAAACCCTTGGCTCAAATTAAGCACTGCTTTTGTATATCACCAGACAAGTAGGTTGTCAGATGCTGAACTGATGTGTCTGCTAAGGCATGGAGCTCTTGTAATAGCCAGGACCATGCCTTGTGGGCAGTGCAGAAAGGCTTGAACTGCTTATTCCACAAACTGGAAGCATATGTAGGGATATCAAGGCATAGATGATGGGATCCATGTGTTTAGACTGATCGCTGAATGTCACGTGGTCTTGGGCCCTTTGTAATGTACCCAGTTGATACCTGCCTAGACTGCATCACTGCTCCAGCCACATAATCAGTCTTCCTTTGCAAACATTAAATTGTGATCTCGTTTTGATTTATATGAGCCATCCTCCGAAGTACAATAGGATTAATTATGCAGCAGTCAGCACATGTGGCGGCTTGCCTAGCTTTCACTCACAGGAAGCAGGAATCAAGGCGACTGCTCTAAAAGCAGGCCACCTCCCAACCCGCAGTCTGATGTATTTTAGAACAGCTCATTTCCTGATATTTTCTTTTTAAAGCATCTTGTTATTGTTTCTTAAAATAGAAAGCCAATAAGCAAAATGAACCAGATGATGCCATGCGTTATGGCTGCAAGCCATAAATTAAACGTTTCACAATTAGCTACCATGACAGGAGTATTATGGGTGCGGCCTGCATGGCGCATGATACAACACAACTGCTAAATAATCACTCAACATTTCACAATAATGCAAATATGTAAGCATAAAATGAAACTGTGCAATGTCATGCACTCTGACTCTTTTTCGATTAAATAAATGTGTGGATTACATTTTTACTTAAAGCATGAACATAAACATGATTCAGTCAATTTAATTCAATTCAAAGACTTTATTTCGCATTTGAATAAAATGCATAAAAGTACATAAATAAAAAGCAATTCATTACACACAAAAGAGAGTCTTCATAAAAATAATTACAGTGCAAGTACAATATAAAATAGCTCTTAAAATTCATATTAAGATAAAAAAAACACGATTTGTGCAAAACATGCGATACCACCAGGGTAATCAATAATTTCGAGGGGTGATGATTATAGATTTTAAAACATGAGTTAGGACAATCATTCTTAAGGTAAGGCTCATGTCACGCTAAGAGCCTCACGGGTTTTTGTGGCAGCCAGCAAGAAAGAATCTAATGCATAACAAACAAACAGGGTTTCTAGTTGGTATAATCAAGAAAGAGCTTATTTGGGAAATTGTTCAAAGAGGGTAGGTGTATCATATAAGTGCGCAAGCCCCAGTGATGTGAGGGTTTGTCTGACACAGAGTAACCAGGGAATTTTATGAGCCTGGTCTAAATCCATTATGTCTTTTAAAATCTTTTGATTCAGATCAACGGTGCTCCTTTTCCACACTGACAGCCACAGGGATAACGGGCCAATTTAATAACATCAGTATTAAAGGGCAGGCTTGCTTACTTGTGTGCGTTAAAATTATTGCATGCTAGAGGGACTAACAATAATCTTTTAACAAATTTGTCTTCTATGACTTGGAGTGCCTTCACATCCATTGTCCCCCAGATTGCTGCCCCGTAAGTGTCAATTGATGTTGTTTTGGCCAAGTAAATTTTAGACATTTCCTGTATTAGCTTACAGCCCAATTTTTTAGAGAATCTAAATATTGCAGCAATACTTTTGGCCATATGATTCGCTCTACTCTGTAGCATCTCCTTCCAGCTTAGTTTAAAATGAAAGACAACCCCTAAGTAGGTAAAACATTGGACTTGTTCTATTTTTTCCCCAGCTATATGGTATCTCAGCAGCTTCTTTTTGGCGCCACCCACCGCCATGATGAAGGTTTTAGTTTTGTTTACATGGAGGTCCAGTTCGGTCATAAAGGCTGAATATTGTACAATTAGGTTTTGGAGGGCCAAAGAGGTCCTTGCCAGCAAGACTGCGGCATCTGCATAAAGCAGAATTGGGAGGGGAGATGACAGTACTTGAGGGGTATCTTTTGAGTTGTAAATCGGGGCCTTATTTAAATTATTTGTATAAAGAGTGAATAAAAACGGGGCCAAGACACACCCTTGTCTAACGTCCCTTTCGATTTTAAATGAGTTTGTGCATTCGCCTTGCCTCCCAAAGCAGACCACAGCGGTGGCGTCCATATATAGCTCTCTTATAAAATTAATTATTGCGGCCTCCCCTCCCATTTCCTTCATAATGTGCCACAGTTTGCTGTGTACCACACAATCAAAGGCCTTGGACAGGTCCATAAAGGCCATATATATTTGGCCCTTTTTAACCAGGGAATACGTTCCCGTTATTAGTGACATGTTGAAGCACTGATCAATAGTTCCCCTACCCTGTCTGAACCCGTACTGTACTTCAGCAAGAATCTTTTTTTCCGCTACACAGATTTCCAATTTATTTAACAATAGCCTTCCCATGAGTTTAGAAGTACTGTCAAGTAAAGAAATGGGGCGATAGTTAGCAGGGTTAGTGGCGTCCCCTTTTTGTAAATCGGAATGATCAAGGATTGTTTCCAGGAGGGTAAGTGTCCGGTGTTGGCTATTAAATTAAAAACCACAGTTAGTAATGGGGACCAAAATGGATTGTTTGTAAGGAAGATATCCATGGGGACCCCATCAGGCCTTGCTGCTTTCAGGGGTGGTGACTGGGACAGGGCGAGTTGAATTTCCTCAAGGTCAAAAGAGAGGTGAGTTTTGTCCTTGGTATAGGGGCAAGTATCCGATGAGTGCAACTTGCCTGGCTTTTGAAAAATGTCCTGAAAGTACCTTATCCAAGAATCTATATCAATGTGTACATCCAGTGAGGGTCTGCCCTTATCTGTCAGGAAAGGTGAATTAATTACCTTCCAAAAAGCGTTGCTGTCATGAAGAGAAGATGCTCGCTTTAAAATTTCCCACGCCTCGGATTTAAGCTGGCTCAGCCTACTTTCCCTTGCTAGTTTACAGAGGTTCCTCAGAATGCGGATATGATCTTTGTCTCTAGGTTGTATTTTTACGGCTTTACGGACGTTTGATGGGGCTAATGTGCAATTCTTATCAAACCAGCGATGCTGGGGAGTATCTCTTACAGGTATCGGGCGAATTAGTTGTAATTTGATATTTGTTATGATGTTACTAAACGCTTCAATCACCTGTATGTAGTTTAGCTGTGGATCTAAACACAGTTGTATGTCCTTGTGGTTTGACACTAGGAGATTAGTGAAGAATATCGTCTCATCAATTTTGTATATAAACCACGCTAGCCCCAGTATATACTCCGGGGAGGGAACTAGAGGCACAGGGCGCTAGGAGCTAGCCAGCCTCCAACATATAATGTTAAACACAAATGGGGCTGCTCCTAGTAAAGTGACCTACAGGTGCTTAAAACTGCATAGTCAATGTGGACATCTCACAAAAAGTGAAGGACTGGCCTCACACACCACCTGGTGTCATGCTTCATCACTGGCCGTCCTCGCCCTCTAAAAACTTGGTTTGATAGAGGGCGGGCATACGCCTGACAACAGGGATGCACTTCTAAACTAAGTGGGGGCCCGTGAATAGTGAGTGTGGTATAAAAACCATTACAGTTGTCAAATCAATTTTAATAAGGTATGCAACTGTATGGTATTAAAAAAGGGTGTACGGTGATGTATAGGGTCAACATGTTTCTGCCTGGTGTCCCATAGGGTGCATGGTCCTGATGAATGCCATGTACCCCTATGGGACACCAGGCAGAAACATGTTGACCCTATACATCACGGTGATGGGATAATTAATTCCCTAGGTCAACGTACACCCTTTTTTAATACCATACAGTTGCACACCTTATTAAAATTGATTTGACAACTGTAATGGTTTTTATACCACACTCACTATTCACGGGCCCCCACTTAGTTTAGAAGTGCATCCCTGTCGTCAGGTGTATGCCCGCCCTCTATCAAACCAACTCATCAATTTTGTCCCATTTTAGAACAAAGCCATTTTTTCTAGCTAGGATTGGTTTTGGCGCTGCGATACCGTTACTTATTCTCGAATTGTGCCAGTATAAGGCGCATGAAAGCATAGCGTGATCGCTAAATTCTGTGAAACTGACCTTTATCTTGGTAATGCTAGTTCTGAGGCTGTCAGAAGAGATTATATAATCGATCGTGGAAGAGCGTTTTGAAAGGTAGGAAAAAGTTGCCCCGTATCTGGGTCTATTTCGTTACAGAGCTCGAGTTGCCATGTCATCAGTATACTTTTTGGAGCATTCCCCTGGGGATCATGGTAAAAGTGGGTTATAGGGACTTCCCTGTGATCTACGATCCCACATAACTTCGCATCTCTTCTTGGGCATGCTTCTGAATTAAAATCTCCCACCCAGATAAATTGTACAGGGTTTGGGTGATGCTCCACTAAGTCCTCCAGGGTATTGTATAGATACTCAACTACCACCTCAGGATTTGAGAAGTTGTTGTTATAATATTTTACTAGCATTAAGTCCCAGATACCGTAGCCTTTAATTACTAGGATGTGGAAATAGGGTGAGTTATTTATAAAATGTAAGATATTAAGTGCAACCGTATTAGATATCAGTGTGAGTAGGCCCCCCTAGCTCTGCCCCCTTTAGATGGTAATGCCGGTGTTTGGAAAGATCAGTATCCATTGACAAAAATTAGTGTAATCTCCCAGGTTTCTTGGGCGCAGATGATATGAAATTCGACCATGCCATTAAGCCACTCCTCATTATTCAATTTACTATTATAGCCTGCTGTGTTCCAGGAAAGAAGAGTATAGGTTAGGTTATTTACACCGGAGGTAGGCTCCCTGACATCATTATAAGGTAATTCTGAGAAATGGGACCTGTTACACCTATCCTGCTCTGCCTCCCCGTGGGTCGCACTTGTAGGAGAGTAGGATCTGCTTCACATGGGTACCCCCACTTTTTGCTGATGCTTCACTGTTTTTCGACATTAGTCTGGCTGGGGCCCTGCTAATCAGCACCCCAGCCTAGCTGCTTCCTCTCTAAAATGGTTTCCATGTGCCTTAGGCACATCTCTGATTGGGATCTGGAGTGCCCTTATAAGTCCCTAGTATATGGTATACTATGTACCAAGGGCATAGGTACCTCAGAGGCCTGCCAGGGGCTGCTGCATGTATTATGCCACCCCTGGAAGGCCATCCAAACTGACACCACAGGTCTGCTACTGAAGCCTGGGTAAGGTGGTGCATGCACCCCTTACTGTGATATAGGTTACCTATATCACTAAATACATACACACATATAAACCTATAAGTCACTCCTAAGGCAGGCCTTATCAATCCTAAAGGCAGAGTGCATGGTTCCTATGTGAGAGGGTGCCCCTGCATGAGCAGGGCCCCTCTGCAGCGTTCGGAGACCATCTCTGATGCTGTTTGTAGTGCAGCCTGACCATATACTCTTAAGCGCATTATAACCTCGCGGTAAAATGCTAACTTTGGAATGGCTGCACCTAAACATGTCGTGTTTGGTGTCAACCATCTTGGAATACTACCCCCCCCGCCAATTCTGGCGGCGGGGGTAGCATTCCACCCTTCTAGAGGGAAAGACATGTTAACTCTGGCTAGCCCGGTAACTTCTTTCCAAAGCCCTGGCATCACAAAATGGACGCTGCTGCCACAGACACGAGTCTGGCCTCCTGCTGCTGGACGAAACTCCGGCAGGGGAGGCCTGGACAATAGGTTTCCTGTCCCAGGGAGGTGTGACCACCTCCCCAGACAGGATAATGTGTATTGGGGCTGGGCGGGAGCACTTTCGGGTGCTTTGAAGTCCTGCACTGGGGGCACATTTGGTGTCCCTGTGCATACCCCAGTTCAAACCGGATCAGGGGCTTGCAGCCCCTGCTTTGGCGCGAACTGGACAAAGGGAAAGGGGTGTAGCCACCCCTCTGCCCTGACCCACCCATAGGTGGGGCCACAGAGTAGTCCAACTCCTATCCTTAGTATAAGTATAGGAACCCAGTCCTTAGGACTTTAGATTATCCCTGGACGAAACTCTGAAACTGAATCCTGGACCTTCGACGCTCTACTCACGATTAGAGGACAGAAGAATCTCTCTTGGGGTCAAGGAGTGACTCCCCTGCTTGGCAGGCACCAAAGAAGCATCTGTCCGGTTCGCATTTCTGAAGCTCCCGTCGGACGCCGAAGTCATCGCATCACCAGAGGTGGATTCTCAGACTTCCCCGAGGCTACCCTGAGTCCCCAGCAAAGCTGAGGCCCGTGGCTATCGTGGGTGACTTGAGACCGTGACCCCTGGACACCGAGCACATTTGCAAGTGCATCCTCTTCTGGGTCTCCCAAGAAGTCGTGCTTTGGGCTCCGAGTAGCCCTAGCCTCCAGCACCACCTGCACCGAAGATCACTGGCCCCCACTCCACGAGTGTCCTGTGAGCCAGATCCACGTGCGGCGTCACGAGGCTCCTTCGCGGTCGCTAGCCCGTTGGCTAGTAGCCCTTAACGAAGGCCAATCTTTTTCTAACTTGGCATCCTGGTTGCTCCAGGCCTGCCCTTACTTACCCTCGCTGGGTGAGTTCCCCAGACCTTGCTGGTCTGCACCATCGACGATCTACATCTTCACCGAGACTTGCCGTTGCCAAGGCTTGTTGGGTCCAATCCGGTCGCCGACACCTCAGCACTCGACAGACATCGTGTACCAGCCCGAATCCTGCTCCTGGTCGCCGACAACGCCTCCTGGACCTCGTGGCTGAAGAGTCAAGACGACCGTCAACGCACCTGAAGCACTCGACATCGGTGGGCATCTGTCCATCGCCTTCCTGGTCACTGGCTAGTGACCCAGACTCTGTCCCCTCTGCTTTCAGGTTCTTCAGAACTCCGATCCACTCTTGGATCCACCCGGACACTTTTCACTTGGTCGCCAGCAGCACTTTGCAGCAGATCGCCATTCAAATCGACGACGAAACCCGACCCCGAAAGGCACCTATGCACCCGGCTTCCCTGGGTGAGGTAACACGAGTACTCCGGTGCTCCCGTGGGTAGAGACTCTTCAAAGTCCTAGATCTCAAAGGGTTTGCTCCAAGTCCTCCTTTAAGTGTCCCTTTTCTCTAATTTCCCGATCACGACTTTCTCCATAGAAGTCAACGGCGTATCGCGGTTGTGTATTTACACTGCACGCGTCCCCGTGGGTCCCCTGTGTCACTACCTTGGGTGGTTCCTTGTGGTCCAAGCACTTCTAGAGGCTCTAGGCCTAGTGTCTAGTTCAGTCGTGGTTCTTATACCACTTTATTGGTATATGGTTTGAGTACGCCCCTAGGGCCCAAACGTGTATTTGTGCTATTACTGTGTTTAAATAACTTCTAACTTATGTACTTCGAACTCTAGCCTCATAAAGAGACTAGAGGGGTGTGTTTAGCAATAAATACATATATTTTGAATATATACCTGGTGTGGTGCTCTTTCATTTGATCACTCAAGAGATTATAGACTGGTAAAACAAGCTGCTTTACATTCCTTCAAGACTTAGCCTGAAGGCTGCTCTCCATAGCTACCACTAGGATAGCTTTCAATAAGGTTGTCTTTAACCTATCTCCAATAAGGGGTTGTTTGGACTGGTGCAAGGTGCCCACTATAATTAGTGGACAGCATATACCAGGCCAACTTCTCACATTGGTGTGCAGCGTGTGGGATTCCAGCTTGCTATTGTTTTACCAGATAATCTCAATTGAATTGATCAACTGAAAACCACTAAAGGTACCTAAGGTACATATAATTTAAGCTTAGAATACAGTAAGTTCTACTGAACTTAGAGTTGTGTGTTAAGGGATAGCACAACCCTTTCTACAACTCAAGAGAGTTTAGTAGGCCACACTAGAGTAGGTGGTGCATACACCACACCACACTAGTAATGTCTTTAAGGGCAGGATCTAAAGAATCCTTGCAGGAAGCCATTGAGCTTCCACCCTCCAAGTATGATACACTTCCATTCTTGGAATTGAGAGCTTTATGCAACTTGAGAAAAATAAGGACAGGCCAAAGCCCCACCACCCAACACCTCAAGGAGTTGTTGGTGGCTTATGACCTTAGTAAGCCCTTGGGGACTGAAGGGGTAGGAGCTGAGGGTGGGGCAGATGATGAGGATGGGAACAGGGGTACCAGTACCCCCAGCCCCCCCTCTGAAACTGGCCAGGAAGGCGACAATGGCCCTGACCTGGATAATCCAACACCTCCTGAGGAAGATGAAGAGGAGGATCAGAATGATGCCCCCTTTGTCCCCCCAGGAAGGATTGTGAGTGTGCCCAGAAGGTCTAGATCTTCTTCTCAGGAGTCTAACCACTCTGGCACCTCAATAGAGAGCTCTGTCTCATCTCATAGGAGGGAATCCTCTCATGAGAGAAGAAAGAGGCTGGTACTATATGAGGAAGCTCAGCTTGAACTCAAAAAGAAGCAACTAGCCATAGACAGGGAATCCCTAGATCTCTTTAGAGAGAGAAGAAAGTTGGGACTAGAGTCCCATGGTGGCAGCCATATCCCTAGAGATAGGGAAAGGTCCTATGACCATAGGAACCTGAGCAAGATTGTCCCTCCCTATCAGAATGGGGATGACATCCACAAGTGGATAACTGCTCTAGAGAGGGCCTGTAAGGTACAGAAGGTCCTTCAGGAGCAGTGGGCAGCAATCTTGTGGCTCTCCTTTGCTGACAAAGGTAGAGATAAGCTCCTCACTGTTAGAGAGGAGGATGCTGATAATTACAAGGTCTTGAAGAGTGCTCTTATTGATGGGTTTGGCCTAACCACTGAACAGTACAGGTTGAAGTTCAGAGATACCCAAAAGCACAGACTCAAGACTGGGTAGACTATGTGGATTGTTCTGCCAAGGCTCTGGAAGGCTGGTTGATGGGCAGTAAGGTGTGTGACTTCTCAGGATTGTACAATCTGATAATGAGGGAGCAGATTCTTAATAACTGTCAAAATCAGCTGTTGCATCAATACCTGGTAGACTCTGATCTGACCTCTCCCCAAGAATTGGGAAAGAAGGCAGACAAATGGGTCAGAACCAGGGTGAAGCAGAAGGTACAGAACCAAGGTGGGGAAACCAAGAAGCAAGATGCTAAGAACTCTGACAAGGGTGGGGAGAAGGGTAAAGATCAAAAGTCTTCATCAGGCCCCCAAAAATCTTCTTCTGGTGGGGATTCACAGTCTACCAAAGGGAAAGGCCAAAGAAAACCATGGTGCAAGGTCTTTAAGCAAAAGACCCACTGGACCAGTGATTGCACCAAGTCCAAAGACTCCAGTCCAGCACCCACCAATGCCCCTAAGGCACCTGTTCCCCCTAGTACAGTTGGTGGGAGTGCTCCAGCCAAGGGTTTAGTAGGGTTCACCCTGGGTACTGAGTTGGGCTCTGACCTAGTCAGAGAACTGACTCAGGCTGTGTTAGTCTGTGATGGAGGCATGGATGTGACCTCCACTGTGAGTCCCAGTAATCTGGGCAAGTACAGACAACAGCCTTTAATCAATGGACGTGAGGCTTTGGCATTTAGGGACACAGGGGCAAGTGTCACAATGGTGACACAAGACCTTGTGAATCCTGGGCAAGTTATACTTGGTGAAATGTACCAAGTGACCAATGCTAGCAATGTCAGAACAGACCATACTCTGGCAGTTGTTAACTTCTCCTGGGGAGGGGTAACTGGCCTTAAGAAGGTTGTGGTAAGTGCAAACCTACCAGTCGAATGCTTGCTTGGCAATGACTTAGAGACTTCTGCTTGGGCAGAAGTGGAGCTCAGGACCCATGCAGAAATGCTGGGGATCCCTGCAGATGTGTTTGCTGTGACCAGGTCACAAGCCAAAATGTCTAGCACTGAACAGGCCTTGGATCCTGGAAGAATGGACCAAGTGCCTTCCAAGAGGAGGAGTAGTAGGGTTAAGGCAGTGCCTTCCCCTTGGCTCAGGAGGAAGATCAGTCCCTTGAGGGGGATGATCTCAGCCCTGAAGAAGGAACTGTCCCAGAGGAACTTGAACCTGACCAGGTTGAGTTCTTGGGGACAGGGGGACCTTCTAGGGCAGATCTGAGCCAGGAGCAGCAGAGCTGCCCTCCCTTGAACCCCTCAGACAGCAAGCTGCTGCTGAGGCTGCTGAGAAAGCTAGTGGTCCCCATACAGTGTATTGGGATGATGGACTCCTGTACTCAGAGAGTAGAGACCCCAAGCCTGGTGCTACCAGGAGGTTGGTTATACCTCTGAAGTTCAGGGGCTTCCTATTGACCCTAGCCCATGATATTCCCTTAGCAGGTCACCTGGGCCAGAACAAGACTTGGGACAGAATTGTCCCTCACTTTCACTGGCCCCACATGTCTGAAGACAGCAAGGAGTTTTGTCGCTCCTGTGTAACCTGCCAAGCCAGTGGCAAAGCAGGTGGCACTACAAAGGCCCCCTGATACCACTACCTGTGGTGGGGGTGCCCTTTGAAAGGGTAGGGATTGACATTGTTGGTCCCATGGATCCCCAAACAGCCTCTGGGCACAGGTTTATCCTGGTGGTAGTGGATCATGCCACCAGGTACCCAGAAGCTATTCCCCTCAGGACCACTACAGCACCTGTGGTGGCAAGGGCCCTCCTGGGAATTTTCTCAAGAGTGGGCTTTCCTAAGGAGGTAGTCTCAGACAGGGGTGCTAACTTCATGTCTGGGTACTTAAAAGCAATGTGGAAGGAGTGTGGAGTGACTTATAAGTTCACCACACCCTATCACCCACAATGCAATGGTTTAGTTGAGAGATTCAACAAAACCTTGAAGGGCATGATTAAAGGGCTCCCAGAAAAGCTTAGGCGTAGATGGGACATACTCTTGCCCTGCCTTTTATTCGCATATAGGGAGGTGCCTCAGAAGGGGGTTGGTTACAGCCCTTTTGAACTTCTGTTTGGCCACCCTGTGAGGGGTCCACTGTGCTTGGTGAAGGAAGGATGGGAGTTACCTCTCAAGCCCCCAAAGCAAGATATAGTGGACTATGTACTTGGTCTCCGCTCCAGGATGGCTGAGTACATGAAAAAGGCAACCAAAAACCTT
The DNA here is from genome assembly GCA_963921515.1 of Calotriton arnoldi. Lineage (NCBI taxonomy): Eukaryota > Metazoa > Chordata > Amphibia > Caudata > Salamandridae > Calotriton > Calotriton arnoldi. Next base: position 1,603,595 of record CAWUFW010004086.1, on the reverse strand, counting down.
GAGGCTAGCCAGGAACTTCAAAAGGCATGGCATGACCAAAAGGCTGTTCTGACTGTTTACCAGCCAGGACAGAAGGTGTGGGTGTTGGAGCCAGTGGCCCCAGCAGCTCTCCAAGACAAATGGAGTGGACCCCACACTATTGTTGAGCAGAAGGGTGAGGTCACTTACTTAGTAGACCTAGGAACACCCAGGAGTCCCCACAGGGTTCTCCATGTCAACAGGTTAAAACCATATGTGGACAGGGCAGACATGGGCTTGCTCATGGCTACTGATGAAGGGCAGGAGGAAGAGAGTGACCCGCTCCCTGACCTCCTCTCACAGAACCCTGACGATGGGTCAGTAGATGGTGTAGCCTTGGCAGGCAGCCTCACTACCCAGCAACAAACTGATTGCAGGCAAGTTCTCAATCAGTTTAGACATATGTTTTCACTGACACCCAGTCAGACCACCTGGTGCACTCATGAAGTGGACACTGGGGACAGTCTGCCTATTAAAAACAAGATTTATAGGCAACCTGACCATGTCAGGGACTGTATCAGGACTGAAGTCCAGAAAATGTTGGATTTGGGAGTTATTGAACCCTCAGATAGCCCTTGGGCTAGTCCAGTGGTCCTTGTACCAAAACCTCACACCAGTGGTGGAAAAAGAGAGATGAGGTTTTGTGTGGACTACAGGGGTCTCAATGCAGTCACTAGGACTGATGCTCATCCAATACCCAGGGCAGATGAGCTCATAGATACTTTGGCCTCTGACAAATATCTCAGCACATTTGACCTAACAGCTGGCTACTGGCAGATCAGACTAGCTGATACTGCAAAGCCCAAAACAGCATTCTCAACCCCTAGTGGGCATTATCAATTTGTGGTAATGCCCTTTGGTCTGAAGAATGCACCTGCCACTTTCCAGAGGTTGGTGAATACAGTTCTCACAGGTCTGGAAGCCTATAGTGCAGCATATCTAGATGATATTGCTGTCTTTAGCTCCACCTGGGAGGATCACCTGGTCCACCTCAGGAATGTTTTACAGGCCCTGCAAAAGGCAGGCCTGACTATCAAGGCCACTAAGTGCCAGATAGGGCAGAGTCAGGTTGTGTACCTGGGCCACCTTGTGGGTGGAGGCCAGGTTCAACCTTTGCAGAGCAAGATCCAGACCATCATGGACTGGACTGCTCCAACTACCCAGTCTCAGGTGAGAGCCTTCTTAGGCCTGACTGGGTACTATAGGAGATTTGTCAAGGGGTATGGATCAATAGTGACACCCCTGAATGACTTAACTTCTAAGAAAATGCCCAAAAGGTTCAGTGGACAGTTAGCTGTCAAAAGGCATTTGATGACCTGAAGCAGGCCATGTGCACTGCTCCCATTCTACAGAGTCCTGATTACTCCAAGAAGTTCATTGTTCAAACTGATGCATCTGAATTGGGGGTAGGGGCTGTACTGTCACAATTGAATGAAGAAGGTCAGGATCAGCCAGTAGCTTTCATTAGCAGAAGGCTGACCCCTAGAGAGAAACGTTGGTCAGCCATAGAGAGGGAGGCCTTTGCTGTGGTCTGGGCTCTGAAGAAGTTGAGGCCATACTTGTTTGGTACTCACTTCCTGGTTCAGACAGACCATAAGCCCCTCTTATGGCTAAAACAAATGAAGGGTGAAAACCCCAAACTGCTTAGGTGGTCCATTTCCCTACAGGGGATGGACTTTACAGTGGAACATAGACCTGGGAGTAACCATGCCAATGCAGATGGACTCTCTAGGTATTTCCACTTAGAACATGAAGACTTAACTGGGCAAGGTTAGTTTAATGTCCCTACGTTTGGGGGGGTTGTGTAGGAGAGTAGGATCTGCTTCACATGGGTACCCCCACTTTTGCTGATGCTTCACTGTTTTTCGACATTAGTCTGGCTGGGGCCCTGCTAATCAGCACCCCAGCCTAGCTGCTTCCTCTCTAAAATGGTTTCCATGTGCCTTAGGCACATCACTGATTGGGATCTGGAGTGCCCTTATAAGTCCCTAGTATATGGTATACTATGTACCAAGGGCATAGGTACCTCAGAGGCCTGCCAGGGGCTGCAGCATGTATTATGCCACCCCTGGAAAGCCATCCAAACTGACACCACAGGTCTGCTACTGCAGCCTGGGTAAGGTGGTGCATGCACCTCTTACTGTGATATAGGTTACCTATATCACTAAATACATACACACATATAAACCTATAAGTCACTCCTAAGGCAGGCCTTATCAATCCTAAAGGCAGAGTGCATGGTTCCTATGTGAGAGGGTGCCCCTGCATGAGCAGGGCCCCTCTGCAGCGTTCGGAGACCATCTCTGATGCTGTTTGTAGTGCAGCCTGACCATATACTCTTAAGCGCATTATAACCTCGCGGTAAAATGCTAACTTTGGAATGGCTGCACCTAAACATGTCGTGTTTGGTGTCAAACATCTTGGAATACTACCCCCCACCAATTCTGGCGGCGGGGGTAGCATTCCACCCTTCTAGAGGAAAGACATGTTAACTCTGGCTAGCCCGGTAACTTCTTTCCAAAGCCCTGGCATCACAAAATGGATGCTGCTGCCACAGACACGAGTCTGGCCTCCTGCTGCTGGACGAAACTCCGGCAGGGGAGGCCTGGACAATAGGTTTCCTGTCCCAGGGAGGTGTGACCACCTCCCCAGACAGGATAATGTGTATTGGGGCTGGGCGGGAGCACTTCGGGTGCTTTGAAGTCCTGCACTGGGGGCACATTTGGTGTCCCTGTGCATACCCCAGTTCAAACCGGATCAGGGGCTTGCAGCCCCTGCTTTGGCGCGAACTGGACAAAGGGAAAGGGGTGTAGCCACCCCTCTGCCCTGACCCACCCATAGGTGGGGCCACAGAGTAGTCCAACCCCTATCCTTAGTATAAGTATAGGAACCCAGTCCTTAGGACTTTAGATTATCCCTGGACGAAACTCTGAAACTGAATCCTGGACCTTCGACGCTCTACTCACGATTAGAGGACAGAAGAATCTCCTTGGGGTCAAGGAGTGACTCCCCTGCTTGGCAGGCACCAAAGAAGCATCTGTCCGGTTCGCATTTCTGAAGCTCCCGTCGGACGCCGAAGTCATCGCATCACCAGAGGTGGATTCTCAGACTTCCCGAGGCTACCCTGAGTCCCCAGCAAAGCTGAGGCCCGTGGCTATCGTGGGTGACTTGAGACCGTGACCCCTGGACACCGAGCACATTTGCAAGTGCATCCTCTTCTGGGTCTCCCAAGAAGTCGTGCTTTGGGCTCCGAGTAGCCCTAGCCTCCAGCACCACCTGCACCGAAGATCACTGGCCCCCACTCCACGAGTGTCCTGTGAGCCAGATCCACGTGCGGCGTCACAAGGCTCCTTCACGGTCGCTAGCCCGTTGGCTAGTAGCCTTTAACGAAGGCCAATCTTTTTCTAACTTGGCACCCTGGTTGCTCCAGGCCTGCCCTTACTTACCCTCGCTGGGTGAGTTCCCCAGACCTTGCTGGTCTGCACCATCGACGATCTACATCTTCACCGAGACTTGCCGTTGCCAAGGCTTGTTGGGTCCAATCCGGTCGCCGACACCTCAGCACTCGACAGACATCGTGTACCAGCCCGAATCCTGCTCCTGGTCGCCGACAACGCCTCCTGGACCTCGTGGCTGAAGAGTCAAGACGACCGTCAACGCACCTGAAGCACTCGACATCGGTGGGCATCTGTCCATCGCCTTCCTGGTCACTGGCTAGTGACCCAGACTCTGTCCCCTCTGCTTTCAGGTTCTTCAGAACTCCGATCCACTCTTGGATCCACCCGGACACTTTTCACTTGGTCGCCAGCAGCACTTTGCAGCAGATCGCCATTCAAATCGACGACGAAACCCGACCCGAAAGGCACCTATGCACCCGGCTTCCCTGGGTGAGGTAACACGAGTACTCCGGTGCTCCCGTGGGTAGAGACTCTTCAAAGTCCTAGATCTCAAAGGGTTTGCTCCAAGTCCTCCTTTAAGTGTCCCTTTTCTCTAATTTCCCGATCACGACTTTCTCCATAGAAGTCAACGGCGTATCGCGGTTGTGTATTTACACTGCACGCGTCCCCCGTGGGTCCCCTGTGTCACTACCTTGGGTGGTTCCTTGTGGTCCAAGCACTTCTAGAGGCTCTAGGCCTAGTGTCTAGTTCAGTCGTGGTTCTTATACCACTTTATTGGTATATGGTTTGGTACGCCCCTAGGGCCCAAACGTGTATTTGTGCTATTACTGTGTTTAAATAACTTCTAACTTATGTACTTCGAACTCTAGCCTCATAAAGAGACTAGAGGGTGTGTTTAGCAATAAATACATATATTTTGAATATATACCTGGTGTGGTGCTTTTTCATTTGATCACTCAAGAGATTATAGACTGGTAAAACAAGCTGCTTTACATTCCTTCAAGACTTAGCCTGAAGGCTGCTCTCCATACCTACCACTAGGATAGCTTTCAATAAGGTTGTTTTTAACCTATCTCCAATAAGGGGTTGTTTGGACTGGTGCAAGGTGCCCACTATAATTAGTGGACAGCATATACCAGGCCAACTTCTCACAGCACTTAGCGCACAATTTTCCTCGCTCCCATTACCCTCTATTTGGAGTAGCGTCTGTGATCTCTGAATGTTATTCTCAAGTCAGTTGTTGGACTTGGCCCTTTGTGCAGGGTCACCCCTAAACTTTTTGCCTTTTCTCTGACATGGTGTTGGTGGTTTTATGCCTCTGGGCACTTTAGCACTGTGGTCCAGTGTAAAGTGCGTGCGCTCTCTGTGTACATTTGGTAAGGTTGGCCTGCCCTCCCATAGGAATGCATTGGGGATTCCCTGGTAAAGTGTGTCAGTGATAATTCCTGGGATGGGAGGAGCAGCATGGTCGAGTTTGGTATGTATGAAATTGTAGGAATGAATGCTGCGCGATGGTGTGCGTAGATTTATTCTGACTATGGGAGAAATGCCACTTTTAGAAGTTGGCATTTCTGTGCGCTGTGTGTCTGCCTTCCTGATGTGAATTGCATGTCTGGCTTTTGAGTGACAGGGGCTGGGAGGTGTGTGTGGCTCCAGGAGGGGCAGGGTGAGTCAGCACTAGGCTGATTGGGACACCTGTGCTGGGAGTAGTGGGAGGAGTAATCCCCTGACCCTGAATAGGACTGTGCCCAGCCTGTACAATTCTGGCTCCGCCCCCTGTGGTGTGTCTGATCACTTAGTCCCCACCTGACAAAGGGAAAGAGCAGCTTGGAAAACAAAGTGCTCCAAATCTCCCCTAAACCAGTTAGCATCTGGATCCCCAAGCCCTGCAGACAAAGGATTGTGTGGTATAAATGTAGGGGCTGTGACCCCATGAAAAGGTCCTTGTTCTGTTCTGCGCTGTTCCTGAACCTTGCTGGGGCGTGCTGCTGCTGGGGCCCAGGAGGAACCGCCATGAGGGCTTGCCTCCCTGGGCCCAGCCTTGCCCCCTTGATCTTTCAGGACTTTTTGCTGCTGGAGCTGTGGCTCCTAAGTGCCCTGGGAGCGCTTTTATTTGCCCAACAGGAAGAGGAGCGTGGGCTGCGCAGCACTGAGCTGCAGCCCATTTGAGAGGGAATCCCCATCGTAGGGATTCCCCCGTGATGCCGGTATAATTGTGGGTGCCCACCCCGCATTTGCTTTTATTTCAATTGCGGGGGCCCACCCCGCATTTGCTTTTATTTTAATTGTGGGTGCCCACCCCTCTGGTCGGCTTGTTCTGGCGGGTGCCCACCCCGCGTTTCACCGCCGCAGGCCCGAGCCGCCGAAGAAATCCTCTCCGGGCCGCTACGGAGCGCGATCCGGAAGCCAGGCGGCCTTGCCTGGTTGTGGGCGGGGCCTATCGCCGGAAGCTAGAATTCCGGAGCCTCGCGGGCTCCAGATTGAAGTCCCGGGTCCCAGGAGGGGGCCCGGTTTAAGGGAGAAGGGGCGGCCGAGGCCGCTGATGGCAGCGCGGGGCTCCTGTGAGTGAGGGAAGCCCCGCGTACAAAAGAAATGCTGGCGCTGGTCGGCGGGGCTCTCGTAGCGCAGAGAGAGCCCCGCATATTGCACGAGCCCCCCCGAGAAGTCCCGGCCCCAGGAGAGGGACCGGGCGAAGAAGGGCCGAGTCGTCTGCCCAGAGAAGACGCGCAGAGAGCCCGGTGAGTGAGGGCTTGTCCCGGCACGTGGGGAGTGCCTGTCCCATGAGTGGACCCGCCGTCGCGGGTCGCTCCAACGTTGGGGGGAAATTTTGATTACAGGAGCCCCAGAGCGAAGCTCCACAGCCCCGTGCCATTTGTTTCTGCACAGCTGCACCGCCGTAGCGGGCAGCTGCACCGATGGGGGCCATTTGTCTAGAGAGTCCCAGAGAGGGGCTCAGGTGGCCCGTTGGTGCCGGGGCTAATTTGTACACAGCTGCTCTGCCTGACAGTGGGCAGCTGCAACGTTTTGCGCAGATTTGAATCGGGGTCCCTGAGTGGGACAACAGAGGGCACAGTGAGTGCCAGGCCTTCCTTTCATCACAGCTGCACGGCAATTAGCGTCAGCTGCAACGTTCAGGCCATCAGTTCTTTGGGGGCATTCTTTGTGAGATAGGAGTGAGATACACTCCTCTGCCCCAGCGCAATTGCACACGTGGATACTGCTGCATTGGCAGCCGTCCTGACATTTGGACATAGGGCATTTGAGCGTCTTTGAGAAGGCCAGTTGGCCAGGGGGACTGTGAGGTTTGTAGGGCGCCAGGCCCTAATGTGATTTATGTGGTGCTAGGAAATGTGATTTATGCACTGTGATTTATGCCTCTAATGTGGTTTAGGTATGAGGTTATGGCATACTGCGTGTATGCTGGCGAGGCCTAATGCATAATGTGTTTATGCTTATGAGGTTATTGCATACTGCGTGTATGCTGGTGAGGCCTAATGTCTAATGATGTTTATGCTAATGAGATTATTGCATACTGCGTGTATGCTGGTGAGGACTAATGAGTAATATGTTTATGCTTGTGAGGTTATGGTCTAATGCGTTTACACTTATGAGATGATTGCATAATGTGTTTATGCTGGTGAGGTTGGCGCAGAATGTATTTCACGCCTATTGCGATGCTGCTTACATAATATGATTTATGTTGCAGGAGATGATGCTAAGTACAGTGTTTACCAGTAATTACTGGTTGTGTCCTAAGTGTATTATATGTTCTACATTTATCAGGTGTACTTGTGATGGTTCTGACATTGGCCCAATTGGCCCTGTCAGATGTATATAATCCCCTGTAGATATTGCCCAGTGCCAGTTGGCACAGTGTAAATGTGTGATTACTATTCTGTGTTTATGATAATACAAAGGCTATTTTTGATATAACCTTGTGTGGAGTTCCTTTTGTAGTGTGCCTAGTGGGTTGCTGCTGTGTGTGTGTGTGTGGTGCGCAAACGCTTTACACATGGCCTCCGGGATAAGCCTGACTGCTCGTGCCAAGCTACCAAGGGGGTGAGCAGGGGTTATCTTCGGCGTGTAACTCCCTTGCCCTGACTAGAGTGGTGGTTTCTGCCTGGCTTTGGCTCAAACCTTAGCCAACCAGAAATCCCATTTCTAACATCAGTCACAAGAATCCAGGCCTGATAGTGGAGCAAATCTGTTAGATGTACGTGGAAACCCATAGATTCGTTTGTCAGTGATCTATCACCTATGGGGGGTTCCAAACCGATGTTTAATACCTTTTCGCCTGGGTGACTCTATGGTTTATAGAAGAAACCCAGGGGTACGAGGAAAATCTGAGTCGCTGCCATATAAACTAATGGGGGTTGGATCCGTGGGCTAAATTTAATATGATACAGATGCCCTGTTAATCCTTTGGAGTTGGTCCTACCCATGGGGTTCTCCTGGCCATGATGAGGTGTTTCTGGACTAAGTGCCCTGATCTAGTGTGGTTGGAGAGCCAATGACAAGATTTGTCCATGAGCTGGGTGGTGGATTCTCTTTGTGTTAATCTAAGCGCTGGAGCGTTTACCAGGATTAAAACGAAAGGGCAGGCCGCGGGCGGAAGGTTGAGGCTTAGGTGATTAGTTTCCCTCTGATGCTGAGTAGTTTCACTCTGTGTTAAATTGGTGAAAGTTTTGTTAGGTTTAACGGTTCCCGCCAGCAGTCTGCTGGAAGTGGGCCTGTCCTCTCGCACGGTCAGGGGTAATAAAATAATAATTAAAAAAATTAAAAAACTGAAGATGTTTCTACAATAAGCCTTACAGGTAGATTAAAATCTCGCCCGCTGTTTTGGGCCTTGAAGGTGCAGGATGCCTTTTCCAGAGCGTGCCCTGTTTTACCGGCTTTTCTGCATCCGCCAGCCTGGGAGTGTAGAATTAGAGAGATGGGGGGATATTTTGAGGGTGTGTAGGTTGGATGTTAGGGATGGTATTTTGTGTTAAGACTGGGCTAGTTTTTAGTAACTCTTGGAGTTTGAGTTCGATGGAGTCCAATCGTAACAGAATGGGGTGTAACATGGAAGATAACTTATCACAAAAGTCCTCAGCAGGGATAAGAGTCTGCGGTAAATCGGAGATGTATTTTCCAAGATCTGTGGTGATCTGTAACGGAGTGGAATTCCTTGGTTTCTTTGGTTTTATGAGGGCGGGTTCCTTAAAGGGGGCTCTTTTCATCTTGCCACTTGTGACCATGATAGGAAGAGTCTTCGTTGCATTTAGCAATTGGGAAGAAAGAGAAATGTCTGGGGAAGTCGCCTGTAAAACTGGTGGCGAACTAATAATCTCTGCCGGCCCCTGAGTCACAAGATTAACATTTGCCCCGTTGGCAGGCAACGTCCCTCCGTTACAAACGAGAGCGCCATCCCCCAGAGAAAGTCTTCTCTCTGCCAGGGCGATCTCCTTGAAATGGTGTTGGTAGCTTTGGTTAGGAAAGAACCAAGAGTGGGTATATCTTCTTTTTTCCCATCACGATCCTGGTTTCAGTTAAGACTTAGCGTCAGTGGTCACGTGCCAGGCGTCGGGGGGGCCCAGCCCAGCCTCCTCCGGGCTCTGACGGGTGTGAATGGGCCCGCCCTTGGCCCGGGCGCGTCCTGCACCTTGGGACTGCGTCGAGCTTTTAATACAGATGAGGCAAGAGAAGCAAAGAGGATCCTGGGACTGGTAGTGCCCAGCCGTGACCAGCACGGCTCCCTCTTCCCAGCGATGGATGGCAAACAAACGCGGTGGCAGCAACTTCTCCAGAGAAAAGATAGCACTGCTGTGCAGAGTTTGACGTAAAGAGACGCTGCAATTTCTAAGATAACTTACCCCAGCAGATTGAGCATATAATGCACGATTCAGTCAATGCACCCACATAAAGTAATTATCCTGTGAATATTTTTCATTTGAAATGTGTCATAGAATAGTAAGAGGCAGAAAGACGTCTGTCTGTCACGTGTTAACTTTTGGCTTTTTAAGACAGACAGAAGTTACATTGGAAAAAAAACAAATAAATGACTGGATGATTTTGGTATTTAATATTATTGGCCAGGCTTTTAAAGACCGACAGAAGTTACATTGGGAAAAAAACAAATTAATGACTGGATGGTTTTGGTATTTAATATTATTGGCCAGTAGGCCACTCAATGCCACAAAATAATTTTGGGTGGTACTTCCCCTTCAAAGCAGCAGTGATCTAAAAAACACATTAAGTCTGGTGTGAAACAGCACACCCTCGAAGAGGCTGTTGCCATTTCTAACGCCTGCTTCAAGCCCATGTTTCAAACTGAGGCTCATCTTCAAAGCCAACCTGTTTTCTTAAGACTACATAGATCATTAACCTGGAAGAGACAACACCTACCGTGTCCCTTGGACACTTTTCTGGAATTATTAACCTGCATATTGATTGCGAAATAATGTTTTGAAAGTACACGAAGGCCTTTGGTGCCACTTAAAACAATTCTACAGCAACCCAAACATACACGTTCCATGATGAAGAAAAGAACAGCAGCAGCAGAACCTGCATATTCACCACCAGACACCTGCCATGAAACCGAGAAGCTAATAAGGCTGAAGCGCGAGTTGGGTCTGGTCAGCGCAGTCTCGCTAATTGCCGGAACGATGATTGGCTCCGGGATCTTTATGTCCCCCCAGTGGGTCCTGCGCCTCATGGGAAGCCCCGGCGCCAGCCTCCTGATCTGGGCCGCTTGTGGCCTGCTCGCGATGCTGGGGGCCCTCTCCTATGCAGAACTCGGAACCGTTATCCAAGAATCGGGCGGAGATTATATCTATATTTTACGGAATTTTGGCTCGCTGCCTGCCTTCCTGTTTGCCTACACGTCGGTGATCGTGGTGAGACCCGCAGGCATCGCCGGGGTTTCCCTCAGCTTCGCAGAGTACGTGGTCGCCCCTTTCTACCCAGGATGCCCGTCACCGGAAGTGGTGGTGAAGTGCACCGCCGCGGCATGCGTACTCATTTTAGTCCTGATTAACTGCCTCGACGTGAGGCTGGCTACGTCCATTATGAACATTTTCACTGCTGCTAAGCTGCTTGTTTTGCTCGTGATAGTGGTGGGAGGTTTAGTGCTGCTGGCCACTGGAGAAACTCGCAGCTTTCAGAATGCCTTTGATAACACGGCGGCAGGCTTTGGGCCTGTTGGGGTGGCCTTTTATCAGGGACTTTGGTCCTATGATGGGTGGAACAACCTGAATTATGTGACTGAGGAACTCAAGAATCCAGAGGTCGGTGAACGATATTTCTTCATTTGCATGTCTTGCATCAATCAGGTGGTTTAAACAAGTATTGCATATAGTTGTCATGAGTGGGTAGGATTTCCTATTGACTACGTGTGTTTATTTCTATTTAAGTTTGGTTTATGGGCTGCTGGGCATACATGACTTCAGTAGAGAGAACCTACAAATGGTCAAGCGTCAAATGTATACAAGACAGTAATTAATTATTCTGTCAGGCGAAACTTTTTTTTTAATAGCTGTTCACAAATACATTGTAAACGTGCATCTAAGTAAGAATGCAATTGACTAGGGTTAATCTTTTACTAACGCAAGCTCTAAGGTTTATTGGTGCAATCTTTCTACCCCCACCTTCTACAAACTACGGGTAAAATGCTGACGAGGACGGTTATCCAGCAGAGTTTCATCCCTCAGCTCCTCTGAGTGTGAAAATGTACCCCACTCGGGGCCTGAGGTTGCCTTTGTCACCTGTTTCACTTCAGTGAGGTTAATTTCTCTTAGGTTTTTCTTGGCTTTGCCTCATGGCATTTTACATCTCCCTCGAACCCTCAGTAGGGGGAATACCTGACTGAAAGGCACATTCTGGACACAGCTGTAAAAAAATTCAGGACAAAGGGTCAAAATTCAGGACAAAAACGTAGGACAAAAGGTCAATTTTACAGACACATCCAAGGAGAGGCCATACTGCCCTACTTTATCAGTGCATTTATTTACCTTTTTCTGCATAGCACTATTTATTAACTATGGTCTTTATGTGATTGTCTCTAGGTATGCTACGTTCAGGTGGCACATTATGTCCTTGTTCAATCTTAAATTAATGCCCTTGAGCTTGGTGTCAAGGACATCACCCCATCAAGATTTACCCAAACTTTATTGGAGAGAAAGCAAAGCAAATCTTTGATTATGTTTCTAAACATTTTAAAACTTATGGCAAACAGTTTGGGAAACATTAAGGTAAGTCACCGTATGCTAGCATAGACAAGTTGAACAAAAACCTCTGGCGCAGCTCAACCTCCAGTCAACATTAAACCAAAAAACAAAAAGAATGAGGCAGAGGAGATGGTGTGGGTAACAGTTTCACATCTGATGTCAAGTACCCACAACTCGTCTGTAGTCTCATAGCACTAAACTGTTCTTTTGGGACTCTACATTTAGTTCTGAACTAGGAGCCCAGAATACAAGACAAATAGAATTAAAGAGCAGAATGAAATCGAGATCAGAAGGGAAATGCACAACAACTGATTCCAAGGGTTGTTGCTAAGAACCGTACAAATAAGGAAGAGAAGAACCAGGTGGGACAATTCCTGATATCAGACAAGATGGGTCCACCGTGAGTATTGCAAAGTATTGTGTACCTGGGAATTTGTCTCAGCAGAGAGGTGCGAAATAGAAGAGGCACTGTCAAGTGGGTGAACAAGCAGCACCCACCCACCCTGGCAAATACAATGGTCTGCTGGTCATGCTTGTGAAGGGTGAACAGGGGCCTGGCCCCTTGAATGGTTGTGCTGGGCAATTGTCCACTCTGTTCATGTCTTAAAATGGTTCTGCAGTCAAACCAAGGTCGAAACAGTGATCTGGCTCACTCGTAAGTGCCAAAGAACATGCAGAATCTTCAGAAATATTGGGATTTAAATTACACAAGCAAAATGTAAGAATATGATGAAGATTTTATAATGTAAGAAGTGTTTCTTTAACCATATGGTAGTACTTTCCCCTTTATATACAATTAGACCCAATATTGAACTGGAAATCAGTTACCTTTTGATACTAAGGGATTAATATCTACCATTACCCCACTGATTTGCAGGATGGAAATCTGGGCAGAGGGACACAGCCCCTCTGAGCCCAGTTTGCTTTTTAGTCTTTGCTTCCACTTTCAGTAATGGGTCACGTAGCACTAGTGAAGATGGTGGTGCTCCCCCAGTTATTGTATTATTTTGCCAACCTTCACCTGCTCATCCCTCGTTCCTTCTTCAGACACCTTGTCACTTCCTACGTCGGATTTGATGGTGGGGCGCCGCCGGGTAGCTCTTTTCACTCTAAAGCCCCCTATTGCAGTGGGTGGATTAGCCCATCTATGGCTTAGAATGCCATTATTTAGCTGCACAGCTCCAATGGGAGTTTCTCTGGCTGTCTGGCTGCCTCCAGCATAAGACAGGATTTACCCGTTAAGACTTTTAGGAGGGCTTACTGCACTCCTCATTGTTTCTACCCAATACCACCCAAGGTTATTCCACCTGGATTTCTCTTACCCTACTAGAACCCATAAACTCGCTAACACAAAGAAACTCTACACTTCTGCAATACCTTTGCTAGGCCTCCCCACTCGCACATGATGGTTTTGCTCTGGGCAAGTCCATCAGGGGCATGTTGAAGGCCTTTCAAAATTGAGGTATTTGTTTGTTGACGGCGAGCTACTAGATTTCCAAAACCTTATGGCAGACTAGAGTCTTCTTCTGGGTCTGGTTTAATATTCTGAACTGTGCCTACCTTACACCGGCCCACATTAACAAAATATACCTGGGAACTGTAGCTGCATGTCCTCGCTGTATGCAATTAGATACCGATCTGTTTAACATGGTTTGGTCTCGCCCCACACTCCCTTCATACTGGCAAAGAGTTCTCGAGGTGTTGTCGGCCATGATAGGCCATGTACTAATAAATTCCCCAGAAGTGGTCCTATTGGGCGTACTCCTCCGTCCCAAGTCTGAGAAACCTTCCACAAAGTTCCTGGACCTGGCTTTTCTTCTAGCAAAACCCATCATTACACTGCTCTGGAAGGATTCACTTCCTCCGGTTATTGTATGTTGGACCAAGATCTCACTCTCTTGGTTTCTATCTGCAAGCACCCTGTTACAGAGGGAGGAATGAGCTGGTCTGATAAAATATTTTATTGCACAGGCATTAGATATTTTGGTGGAGGGCTTTAAAGACTGCAGCAAGGATGATACTCTCCCCCCATAATCCACCCCCCCAAACACAAGCACTCTTGGTTTCTATATAGTAGTTGCTCTTGCCACATCTAGGCAACTACTCAAGGCAATGGTTTAAGGGTGCTTATCTTCGACACACTGTAATGATTTCCCCTTTGGTACACTTTATTCTAAGCACCAAAGGCGTCATTGCTCTGCTTCCCTACACTGATAGGTAAAACAGAGCAACTGGGCTTGGGGGGCGGAGAGGGACAGTTATTATGGGTACGTTTGTTATACAGGAAAATGTAAGAAATGTATGCTAACTCTTCATAAATATCCCAACACTGTTCTTCTGTACTTGTATGATGGCATCTCTTGCCACACACCTGGCTACTATCATGCAATGTAACCTCTTTTGACATGCAACAATACAGTCTTTTAAAAAATATGGTAGTGTTTCAGTTTAGTGCATTAGATCACAACATTGCATTGCCATTTATTTTAAGTTAAAGTTTCTGAACATGAACTTTAAAACATTCATTAACTCTGCTCCTAACAGCACCGGGAGTGAACAAAGTGAACCAATTGTCTGGTGTCCCTTACGTCAAGTCCAATATTATTGTTCTGGATGGTGGAATATTACAGGCTAATAAAACATACAAGTACATTTTTTGTACACTGTCCATTTTAAACTGAATTACTTGAAGGTACTCTCAAATGTTACTATCAGGTTAATTAGACATATGAAATACATTGATTTGACTAAGATCACACAATTTAGCCATGCAGGAAATCTGGGTTTTGAACCCAGGGTTCCCAATCTAAGCTACTGACTAGATTAATTTATTTTTGTCAATCCTCTTTAGAACCAGAAGACAGTGTTTTTGTACAACTCTGTAAGATGAATAATACACTATGTTAAATAAATACAGATCACAGGCTAATCTGACATAATATAAAAAAAAGGTCCATAATGAATGTAACGGAACGCAAGACACCATATTCTAATATCACTGTCTTTTTAGACATTCTTTAGCTATTCTAGAGGTGAGCGAGCCACTGAAAGCTTGAGCCAGGTTTTAGCCTGAAGCCTAAAAGTTTGTCAGGACCTACATAATATATTGTTTGCACTTGAAAGCACAGCACTTCATATGATCATATGTAGATGAGACACTCTTTTGTGGTGTAATGCAGCATTGATTAAACATGTAGCACCAAGAAGCATTGTCATATTCATGCTTGACATTCAAAGTGGTACACCTATGAGCACAGACTGCTGTCATTATAATTCACCAGAGGGAGCAGTGGCAACAAGTGAAGCAGAGATTGAACAGCAGTCATTCAGAAACAGAGTCCAGACCCTCATTTAGATCCTTACAGGTGAAAGTAAGGAGAATTCTTGACACCATCCAGCGCACGCTTTCATAGGATCAACCTGAGTTTACTTTTTGATATTATGCTAGCAGAATTATGGTTTACAGTATCCACTCCTAAGTGGTGTGGATGCATGTTTAATTTCATATGAGCGAGATTCAAATTAACATGGTATCTGTAAACTAATTCAAAACAATATGGGTGCATAAAGGTAAACATCAACACATTAGGATTTTGTGTACAGCATATATAAGCTTATAAATTCCCATTAACAGAATGAAAGCAATATGAATGTGCAGAAGTAAATATCAATGAACAGAAGGTTTTCACTAACGTGGTAAGAAGCTAAGAATACGTTGTATTTAAATTGGGCCTGCACTCCTAATTGAAATTAATGAAAGGCTTAAACTCTTACTTCTGAGATAACTAACATAAATAATTTTTTGCGTGCTACTGCGTGAAGGGGTATAGCCCTAACCCCTGTGTATGACATGCAAATGAGAGGACCCGGAATACTCCGAACCTGCGTAGTGCACAGCAATTGTCCCTAAGGTTTCAACAGTTCAATCCAATTTCATACGATTCGGGCTGTTACAAAAAAAATGTTACTCCAACTCGTATTTAGAATAATATATTTCTTATTCATCATAAATTATAATTGTCTTTGTCGAAAACATAAAATGATAACAGTCATAAGCACTTGAAGTAAGGCACTTAACTCTCGTTGTTTTTTTAATCAGAAGCACGTCACTACGTTCACATTATGGCTGATCGGATTTCATACTCACTTTTTAGTTACTCTTCTGTTTCTTGAGTCGACTTTATCACACTTGAAGTAAGGCACTTAACTCTCGTTGGTTTTTCATTCAGGAGCACGTCACTACGTTCACATTATGGCTGACCGGTTTTTATATTCACTTTTTAGTTACTTTTCTGTTTCTTTTACATACGGGGGTATTTTTTCAACGTGTGCAAATCCTTTTCTCTTTCTTTATCTACAAATATGTATTCTTAGTAAAACGTGTGCATCCTGCCTTCTGGCAGACCGTGAATTGACATTGCTGTTTATTTTCATTTTTGTAGTTCCATACGGAAGTTGCTTCAAGTCATCAATTGAACTATCATATTGTTGTGACTGTATTACATGTACCCCTGAAGAAGGGTTTTTATCAACCCGCAATGCATTGGGTCACATTTTGACATGTTTAGTCAGCTGAATTCACTTGTGTAGTCATCATGTTTTCGATTCAGAGCATTTAGCTCTCACACCAAGTGCTTATGACTGTTATCATTTTATGTTTTCGACAAAGACAATTATAATTTATGATGAATAAGAAATATATTATTCTAAATACGAGTTGGAGTAACATTTTTTTTGTAACAGCCCGAATCATATGAAATTGGATTGAACTGTTGAAACCTTAGGGACATTTGCTGTGCACTACGCAGGTTCGGAGTATTCCGGGTCCTCTCATTTGCAAGAAGCTAAGAATGACACAAAACAATGCAGTCTTAGAATCATTCCCCTTCCATTCACATTGTGTCCAGAATCCTCTATCAAGTCAGCTGGTCAAGAATCTTCATATCTTCATCCTGAGCCATGATTATTCATTCACTGACTTGAATCAGGAAGAGTGCACTTTGTTACTAGCTGGAGAGAGTCAAGAGAACATCACACCTGTCCCAGTACGGTCTGCTCACCAGTGGTCCATACATTGAAACTCTCCTCTTCTCATTCAACCATCTTCTGTGAGGAGGTAGTGCTCACAGTACCATTTCTAGGGAAGATTGGATCTCAGTTACATGCTACTTATGTTACAGTTCATACAGCCCTCTCATAACATATACAGGTCATAAACGCTAGCAAATGACTCTGTTACTTACCGGTAATGTTCATTACTCCGAGTCATAGTCTCCCTCGTCACAGTAACCATGGAGCACCCAGTGATCCGGACACAGCATTCACCCAATCAAAAGGTCCTCACCCAAGATGGTCTCCCGGCAGGAAGTACCTGCCGCCTGACCTATAAGGGTGGTACCTAGACAGGAAACATCCTGAAATATAAAGCAAAGAACCATTGTTCATCCCCCCACCAGCAAGGGCGGGCGAGAGGGAATAAGACTGTGACGAGGGAGACTATGACTCGGAGTAATGAACATTACCGGTAAGTAACCGAGTCATTACCTACCTCGTCCGTCTCCTCGTCACAGTAACCATGGAGCGTATACCCAAGCGAAAGACGAACAAGGAACAGACACCAAGATGCCAGAAAAATACAAAGTTTAATCAATGCAGACAAGAAACACAATCAGTGGACAGCCGCAAGGACAGCGGAACCAAAATCCCCAGAAAAACCTCCCCATCCTCAACCGATAATGGGAAACGAAAGTGTGAGGGGAGGACCAGGTAGCCGCAGCACAAAGATCCTGCAAGGAAGCCCTTTTGAAGGAAGCCCAGGAGGAAGCCAAACCCCGGGTAGACTGACCCTGAACAACCGGGGGAAGGGTCACACCGGAATGGCGGTAGGCCAGGGAGACAGTGGAACGCACCCAACGGGAAAGAGTGGCCGTGGTAGGGCGATGACCCTGCCGGGCAACACCAAAGGTAACAAACAAAAAATCCACCTGGCGAAAGGAGGCAGTACGCTCCAGGTAGATCACCAGAGCCCTGGTCAAATCCAAGGAATGGAGCCGAATCTCCTCATCAGTAGAAGGGGAAGGGAAAAGGCAGGCAGGACAATATCCTGTGACAAATGAAAAGCAGAAGGAACCTTGGGAAGAAAAGCCGGGTCAGGACGAAGGACCACCTTGTCAGGAAAAAACGTAAGAAGGGAGAATGACAAAGCAAGGCCCCAAGTTCCCCAAACGACGGCCAGAAGTAATGGCCACCAGAAAGCAAACCTTCAGGGTGAGAAACTCCAGAGAGACCGGAGGCAGAGGCTCAAAGGGAGAATCTTGCAAGGCATGAAGGACCAAGGGAAGATCCCAGGGAGGAACAGGAGAAGCAACGACAGGCCGCCAAAGAAAGAAACTGCGCAGAAGGCGCGAAGCCAAGGCCTCAAAGGGAACGAGAGAGGACCCCCGGAGAGCCTTAATGGCGGACCACTGGCTGCGGAGGGTAGATACCGACAGCCCAAGCAAAAACCCATCCCGGAGGAACTCAAGGACAGAACCCCAGTCACAGGAATCAGGGAGAAACCCCCGGGAAGAACACCAAACGGAGAAATTCCGCCAGTGGCGCTCGTAGATCTTAAGGGTACTGCCCTTACGAGAATTCTGGATAGACAACGCCACAGCAGAGGAACACCCCAGGGAGACTAGCCTTCGCCTTTCAATTTCCAAACCCCTAACGCCAACTGGCTGAGAGCCTGACGCGACAGGTGAGGAAAGCGGAGAGGAGCAGGTGACAGCGGGAACTGCCAAGGAGGAGCAACCGCCAGACGAAGAAGGAGGGGATACCAAGACTGGCGAGGCCAAAAGGGAGCTACCAACAGCACCAACACCCTCTCCGACCTGATCTTTGCCAGAACCCTGCTGAGAAGGGGAAAAGGAGGAAAGGCATAGAGAAGACCCTGGGGCCAAGGGAAACTCAGGGCATCCACCCCCACGCTTCCAGGCAAGGCAGAAGGGCGCAGAACCTCGGCAGAAGAGCATCCCGAGGGGACGCAAAGAGATCCAACCAGGGCCTCCCGAACCTCACCGACAGCTCCCGAAAGACCAGAGGAGACAGGGACAGAGAGACAGAAGAAGGAAGAAGGCGACTCAGCTGATCCGCACGCCCATTCTCCCTCCCTGGCAGATAGACAGCCGTCAGACCCAGCAGATTGTCCTCCGCCCAAGACCCAATCTGATCCACCAGGAGAGCCAAAAGAGGAGAGCGAGTGCCCCCCAAATGGTTTAAGTAGGCACGAGCCACCTGATTGTCCGTCCGGACCTGAACCCACAAGTCCCGTAGGTGAGGAGCAAAGTGCACGAGAGCTTTGAAGACAGCAGCCAGCTCCTTCCAGTTCGAGGACATCCAGCTCTCCGCGGGGGACCAAGCACCCTGGGCAGAGAGAGACCCGAGGGTGGCCCCCCAACCCCAAGGGCTGGCATCGGTGGTCAGGGTACAGGGAAGGGGAGGATCCAGGGGAACACCCCTCGCCAGGTTTACCGGCACCAACCACCACTGCAGCAGGAGAGATACGGCAGGAGACACAGGAACAGGGACCTCGTAGTCCAGGGACATCGGATCCCAGTGGGACAGAAGGTGATACACCAGATGGTAGAGGTGTCTGCGAGCCCAAGGGACCAGGAACAGAGAGGCAGACATGTCCCCCTGAACCCGCAACCAGGCCCGTGCGGAGGCAGAAGACTGCGACAGGAGGGAGGCCAGATGAGACGGAGCTGGCGATCTGGAGGCAGAAACACCAACCCCAGCCTGGTGTTGAAGAGAGCTCCGATGAACTGAAGTTCCTGAGAAGGGACGAGGTGGGACTTGCTGACATTCACCAGGAACCCATGAAACTCCAGGCAAAGCCGCACCAGCGCGACATCCTCCAGGGCCTTAAGAAAAGACGAGGAAGAGATTAGCCAATCGTCCAGGTAGGGAAACAACAGCACCCCTTGAGCATGCAAAAGACCCACCAGGGGAGCCAGGACCTTGGTAAACACCCGAGGCGCAGAAGCCAACCCAAAGGTGAGAACACAAAACTGGAAGTGCTGACCCAGGGAAAAGAATCGCAAATAACGCTGGGAGAGGGGATGCACAGGAATGTGGTAATAGGCATCCAAAAGGTCCAGAGATGACAGGAAGGCCCCAGAGGAGACAAGAGGAAGAATCCGCTGTAAACTCACCATCTTGAACCGCTGGTAAGGCACAGAGAGGTTCACGGTCTTGAGGTCTAAGATAGGGCGAAAGTCTCCAGACGGCTTCGGCACCAGGAACATCAGGGAGTAGAAACCCTGTCCCACCTCCAGCTCGGGCACAGGCACGATGGCACCCTTCCGGAGAAGAGCCTGGATCCCCTGACGCAACCCCAACAGCCTCAGAGGATTCCGAGGAGTGGGATTGGGGACAAAAAGATCTGGCGGAGGAGAAGAGAAGACGATAGAATATCCTTCTACCACCAGGCGAAGAACCCAGGGATCGGTGACGTCGAGAGTCCAAGCGGAAGAGAACAGACCAATCCGGCCGCCCACCCTGAGATAGTCAGGACTTGGCAGAGGCATCGGGGAGGGCAGGGCCAGCAGGCTGTTGCCGGGACTTGGCAGAGAAGGGTGTGCCACGGCCACGACCCCTCCCGCGAAAGGGCTGGGAGGAACCCCTCGCAGCAGTTGGGGGATTCCCAAAAGCACGCCTGTAGCCAAACCCCCGACCCCTCAGAGGAGGCCGCAGAGGCGTCAGGAGCTTACGATCTTCCACAGATTTTTTAAGGAGATCCTCAAGGCGAGACCCAAACAATTTGGAACCATCGAAGGGCAAGCGGGAAAGAAGGGCCTTCTGAGAAGCATCCACCTTCCAGGAGCGCATCCAAATGTTCCGGCGAGCAGAAATAATGGAGCCAGAAATGGCAGCAGCAGGAGACAGAGTGTCAAAAGAAATGTCCGATAAGAAACGAACCTGCTGTTCCATAAGGGACAGACTGGGAGTAACGTCCTCCCCCTGCTGGAGGGCTTCAGACAGGACCTGGAAATCATGGAGCAGAGACTGCACAACATACGAGGCATAGGCCCCTGCACGGATTGAAAAGTTAGCAGCGGAGTAGGCCCGCCTGGCCACACCGTCCACCTTCCTATCCACTGGGTCACTAGGAGAGGCGTCCTCAGAAATAATAGAACCACTGGACGCCAGACCCACCATGAGAGAATCCACCTTAACAGAAGGAGGAAACTCAGACAGAAAGTCCTGGAGAGGATATTTCTTGGCGAGGAACCGTGGGAAACCAGCCTTTTCAACATCCGCCCACTCACGAGACAGAAGACCCCTGACAGCCTTGTGAACAGGAAGGGCGTCAGGATCCCTACGTCGGTACTGGGAGAAATAATCATCATCCTCAGCCAGCGGAGCAACAGACGGGAAAGCCAAATTGTCCATCAAGTGCGTGAGGACCTCCTTCAACTCCGCGCCTTTAATAAAGCGGCCACGCTGCTCATCATCGGAGCCATCAGAGTCAGGAACAGGCAGAGAAGGACCCTTAGGAACCAGAGGCACCGGCCCATCACGAGCCTCCAAGGCAGAAGACACAGCCCTATCAATCATGGACTGGAGCACATCAAGGTCCATACCCACAGGCTGCTGGGCCACCGGATCTGAATCAGAACCAGAAGACCGGCGAGGACGCTTTCCTGAGCGTTTACCCTCCATAGTGAAACAAACACACCAGCAAGAAGGAGGGAAGCCTTAAATAGGGCGAGAGCACCGTTGCCCAGCAACCGGCTCCACCCCCTAATCCAGGAAACGAAGCATCAAAGACGCCACAGAAACTGCCCAGTGAGGCAGAGCTGACGACAGGCAGCCGGAAGCAGGGAGCAGGTACGCCCAAGAAACCCAGAGGGCAGGTAAGGCAACAAGGCGCACCGGCCCGCATAAACGGAGCGTGGCACACGAGGCAGCCCAGCCGCACCCCAGACGCTCAGCACGGGAAGCGGCACAACAAAGAGGGCATCAGGAAGGCCGCAGCACCCAGCGCTCAGCGTGGGAGCAGCGGTCGTATGAAAAACAAGCAAAACAAACAAGAGCAACTCGCTCCCATCGCTCAGCGCAGGAGCGGCGCAAGCAAAACCGCCGCTCCGCACAAGAATGGGAGCGGCGGACGCACAAGAGAAAACGGGGACGCTATAGCAGACCCCGAAAATGTAAAAAGGAAAATAATACATGCCGAGCCGGAGACACAAACCGCCTCCGTACAGTAGACGTAGAAGGGTGTTCCAGCCGGAACACAGAGAAAAAACAGGATGTTTCCTGTCTAGGTCCCACCCTTATAGGTCAGGCGGCAGGTACTTCCTGCCGGCTGACCATCTTGGGTGAGGACTTTTTGATTGGGTGAATGCTGTGTCCGGATCACTGGGTGCTCCATGGTTACTGTGACGAGGGAGACGGACGAGGTAGGTAATGACCATTGACTATTCCCTACATGAGTTACCCTGATCTTACCATTGTATAATGCTTATATTGCTACACCATCATCATCTTTCTCTTATTTCTCATATTATTATGCCTCTATTTTACCCTTCAATATTTATTGTATGCTTTTCTAGGAGTATCTTGTGAGTAGAGCCAAGTTTTTAATTCTTTGCGAAGACGTAAGTGACCCCACAATGTGGCTAGGGGCTTTAGTTCCACAATCTAACAGCATGAATGAAACAAGCATTTGCAATGCAATAGGTCTCGCATTTACGCTGAGTTTGAGCTATTGACATTGCAAATAACAATGCCTTTATTTTTGTTTTTGTTTTTAAAACATAAATAAAAGGCTTTGTCATTTACAATGCCAATAGCTTAAACTTGCATAAACTCCGAGACCTATTGCTTTGCAAATGCTTGTTTTTTATTTGGCTTTGGCAAGTGCAGCCGCGTGTTTTTTTCCTACCAGAGCGCTAACCACTTGGTATGTGTCACAAATTAAATGTTGCACTGTCTAGCCTCAGCACATCTCTTTACACTTAAAACCAGTGCTTGATTCATAAAAATAAATCAAAAGCACCAAGGTCCAGAATTCTAGAAGTCTGATGCCGGGGTTGTCGAATACCAAGTTTGCCTCTATTGTCCGACACTGTGCACCTAATGCACGGATACCGTGAGGTGATTTTTTTTATCTCAACATTTCCCTCTTAGCTTATTACAAACTTTGCAGTGCATGGTACAGTCTATACAATGCGGAGATCTGCCAATTTTAGGAACTCAGCATATATTTATAAATATATATTAAATTATTACTTTAAACGGACTGACTCATTTTTAAATAGTTTATTAAACGGGTGACTGTTGGAATAAAAAAGTTCAGAATTCCGACCCTTGCAGGTTGAAGAGAAGAGAGTAACTCGGGGCGCTCTGCACGAACACAGTGCTTTGTTTAAGAGTGGGAGAAACCTCGCGAGGTAACAGCAGAGTCGTTACGGTCTCAAACAAGAGAAAGATTGCATCGGTGTTTGCATTTTCGTCCGGGGGGGGGGGGTTACATGGGCTACCACTGTTGCCATTTCTCATACTGAGGTAGTGTGAAGTGCAAACCATGTTTCTCAAATACAGACCGCTCAGATCGTCGTAATTAGATGAACGACCACCCCAGAACTTTAGATTTCCTGACCTGTACGTGAGTAGCTTAGGCAAGCCAGGATTTCTTTGTTGCATCTTGGTACTTGTACTCTGATTCCGTAATCAGATAAACAGAAATATAAGCCACAGAATGCAAAGTAGAAATCTAGAATGGTGAGTTACACACGCGTGAACCTGGGAAAGTTGAGAGTTCTGCTAAAGCTTCATATGAAATGTACTACATATGGCAGACTCCTACCATTATTCCAGAAATGCTCTTCGAAAGAGAATAGTTCGGCTGCAGGGCTGCAGATGGGCAAGGCCAGAGTTCACCCCACCCTCAGCAGTACAGGAAAACACCGCTGCAGAAAACAGTGAGTATCTGTTCGAGAGCCACAGCAGCCGCGTGTGGGTTTAGTGATAGACTTGTCAGGAACTGCATTTCTGATAATCCCCACCGCACAGAAAAACAGACAGATACGTTTTGGGGATATTGTTTCTTTAGTTTTGCCAGCCAGGTCTTGTTCTCTTAGTATGTTATGATTATTCAGTTCACTCTCTAAGTACCACGCATCAGTAGTCTCGCGATTGTAGGCAGCATCAAGACTAGTTCGGTCAGGCACTTACTGTTAATGCACCCAGCTAGAATCAATTGTGTTTTAGAAAATAGAGGTAAACAAGAGTGATGGATGGGATGCATGAACTCTCAGCCGCTGGTAATTACTCGGGTGAGCGTTAAAGTCCCGTTTTTTTTACCCACAATAACATAAGCACGTCCCGTGATCACTGTTACCGTGCAGATTAAAATGAAATGAGCCCCATACTGTGAAGATCCTCCGTCACAATGGGGAGATTTTTAGCACCAATCTACAAACACAAAGAGTACAGCGGGCCGAGTCTGCCCGGCACGGCATGCCCAGCAGCTGGCGGGACTCTGAGGCAGCGGCTGCCCGGAAGAGGAGAGGGAAGCAGGCATACAAAGTCAGCAAAGAGTACAGCACGGCGCGCCCAGCAGCTGCCCGGGAATGGAGCGGCGACAAGCCAGCACCTATAGAAATTAGTTTTAGCACTCACTCAATAACATAAGCACGTCCCGTGATCACTGCTACTGTGCAGATTAAAATGAAAACGCAAAATAAATACGGGTTCTTCCTCACGTGTTTTGTGATGAGTGGTGGCAGAAAGTAACAAGGAAGTAGTCCCTAAATAGAAAGATAACTGCCCACCAGCGGAACTAAACTGTAGTCGGTCAGTGCTGCTTCCTGCAAAACGGAAGCAAAACGGAAGTGAGGTATCGGACCAACAGCCAATCAATGAGTGAGATAAGAAGAGCAATGCCACATCTAACCAATGGCAAGCGACAAAACAAATAGAAACACAGTGGGTGGAGTTTCATGCCCTAATACTGATTACTTGATGCCTCGGAGAGGCAGCGCATGCGCTGCCTATGCGAGACCTAAAGGAGCATTGCAGTAGTCCAGTCAACTCACAGTGGTCACCCGAGCCACAGCTGGACACACAGAGAACGGGAACAGCGGCCAAACATTCTACAGCAACCAGGGCAGGAAAAAACATGTGACAGAGGTGTGATTAACATGTTTGGAGAGGGATAGATTGCCATCCAACATGAAGCCAAAGTTCTATCCACCTTGGATGGGGTTGGCACATTAGTACAAGATGGCGACCAGAAATCCAGAGGAAAATGACTGCTAATCCTGTTACTGGTAAATCATAACACCTCAGTTTTCTCTGTGTTGAATTTCAACATTTTGTCTTTGCCAAGAGGTTAATACCGACATACAGAGGTGGAAAGTGTCAATAGACACCATGTCTGAGCTGTCCATGTGGACAACCAACTGGGTGTCATCTGTATAATTTATAGAGTTAATGCCAAAGTATCTTATAAGATTGGTCTGTGGACGAATGTAAACATTTAAAAGAGTGGGGCTGAGTGCAGACCCCTGTGGGACCTCAAGATATTTATTGCATAACTCACCATTTGGGAACTCACAGGTAGAGCATGAAGATTATCTCCCACATAATAATTTAAAAGAAAATAAGCAACAAGGATCTCCTTACATAAGATCTCTCTGTTCTGATGGAAAAATAATGCAAAGTGACTTGTGTTCCATATATTTCTATCTATCCAAGACTGTGTTTTGTATATATACTCAAGTGTTCAGTGACTCCACTCACTATGTTCAAGACTTATGATCTCATTGTTATGAGTAACGGGTGACTCATGGTCATCCCTCAAAAGCTTCATCTTGATAGTCAGTTATGAAACAGGTGGCACTTTGTATAGCCACCTGCATTAGGGTAAAACATGTTTTCCAGTATTCATAAATGTTGCCCTTTTACCCAGTTATCTATTCCACTGGTTGGTGATTAACATATGAAGCCTCTTACCTCACAGAGACTGTGTATTTCAAATATATGTAGGGGCCAATACTGTGTCTTTTCTAGATCTTCCATATCACCTACAAATATAATAGATCCACTTATTCATAAATGGACAATAACTCAAGTATAACTACGTCACATTATACCTTTTGTCCTTACAAAATCACCAGTTCACTATTTATAATAATTAGATCAGCTTTATTTTGTTATGCTATGTTACGTGTATTTGTAAAGTGCACTATCACTGGGAGTGTATCTTGCCCTGCCTATCGTAGGCTGGTTGATTGAAAAGCCAGGTATTCAGCCTCTTGTGGAATTGGAGAAGAGGAGACAGTGATGTGGAGTGGGTGATGCGGAGCGGCAGGCTGTTCCACGCATTAGGAGCAATGTAAGAGAACACCCTTCCTCCTGATCTGGTTCTGTGTATGCGTGGGATGTGTGCAAGTAGGAGTCCTGTGGAGTGGAGGTGTGTGGGTGGTTGGTGGAAGCAGCTGCAACCATTCAGGGAGGTGGGGCCTAAGTCGTGTAGTGCCTTAAATGTGAGTGAGGATTTTGAAATGAGCGCATTTTGATCTTGCAACCTATAAATGGGAAATATCATTTTAATTTGAGTGCCACTTGTATCTCCTTTAAAAGATATTTGTAAAGCAGAGTTGTACAGATAGTTTTGGTGTGGCCTACTCTTTTGATAGACTAGACATTTCCTTAATCAATAAATAAAATATAACGCTTTAGTATATTAACCCTCATCTAGATCCAGTATTTTATACTCTGTTTCCTCATTGCTATTAACAATATACTTGATGTTCCTACAGTGTGATCCCCACCTGAAATTTTAAAAATTGAAGTACTTTGCTGCTTGAAGTTTTTTATCATCCTTGTGGTGCTTCAGATTAGTTAGTACCCCTCTCTGCCCACTTACTTGCTCTGATTTGTCCCCATCAAGTTTACAGATGACCAATCGGAACAGTATATAGAATGCTGGTCAATGTAGACTTTCGCCTCCTCATCCTACTCAACAAACCACCACAGCTCGACCTATTGTCTGATTTTGACACAGTCACCATGACATACTAATAAATACTCTAATATCACAAATGGGGATTGGAGGCAGTGTGCTGCAATCATTCTCTTCATTCCTCACCAACTAATCAAACTAAAAGTCTCTCTTTCCAACCCACCCCCTATCAACCAAGAAGATCTACAGGAACCCATTCAATCCCCTAACCCATTCAATAGATATGTGGAACCCGTAATATCGCTCCTACAGAAACCCAACCTAGCATACCACTTCTGTGCAGATAACACTGAACTTTACATCAAAATAGCCTCCTTCAAGGATGTGCTCCACCTGAACCAAACCCTAATTAAAGTCCAACTCTGGCAAGCTTGCAACCACTTGAAATAAACACTCTGAAAATAGAGTTCCTTATAATTTCCCTACAAAGTACCCCACCCCCAATACAAAACTGTATCACCCACCCAAGCGCTCTAAATGGCACCCCCAACCTTATTGAAAACTCTAAATCGCTAGAAATACCTATTGACAAAATCCTTAACATGACAGAACAAATAAACGCACAGCCTTAACATGACAGCACAAATAAATGCAAATATACATCAGCCAAAAGCACCATGTACAATTTAAGACTCCTCTAAAAGTTCAAACTTTTCATTCCTGATCACGATTTGAAAAACATAATACAGACCCTGGTCCTAACCAGACTAGATTATGGTAATGTCATCTTTATAGGCTCCCCACCCTTAAAGGCTTTCGATTGCAGCAGCCAGACTTGTCTTGGGCTTGAGACGATTCATGCATGTCACTCCTGCACTCACCATGCCAAGCTGTCTTCTAAGTGAAGCACAATACATATTCAAAACGGCATGCATCACTCACAATGCACACTGACACTCCACGATACCAGGGGCGAGAACTCACCAGATCAGGAGGGTAACGCTGCCTGCAAATCTCAGAATTGCTTCTACTGGAGTCTCACAGATACAAGAAGGGAAAAATGCGTGCACACTAATTTTTAGAAAATGCCCCCCAGAATATGCCACCTGAGATACGAGCAAACTGCCTCCTTCAAAAAGAGGGTCAGAGTGCTTTTGCTTTCAAATAACCCAAAACACCGCCTGACCCACCCGGCAAATGAAGCTGGTCATTCAGAATAGCATATCCCCACTCAACACTCATCAACTTGGCTTGTGCTCCCGCTTCCCACGCCAAAGCAGAATGGACCCATTCAACATACTGCAGATCCATTTTCATGAGAATTTTGCCTCTGCTCTGCCAAGAGGTATTTGGACAAAATATCAACTAAAAAATAGTGTGTTACAAAAATATTGTGCCAAGAATATGTTGATGACAAGAATCTCATTGACAGAAATATCAAAGGTAAGAATTTAGGGCCTCATTAGGATGGCAGGCAGACTTTCGTCCGCCCGCCACTCCATCGGTGCTGGGACCGGCCGCCAGACGTGCCGCGGTCCAGCACCACTGATTAGGATGCGACCGCCACCCTTGCGGTCGCATCCTGCATATTTGACATTGCGGCCAAAATGGCATGTTGTGCATTGCACCGCACGGTGCCTGCCACCTTGTGCATGGCAATGCAGGCAGCCCCCCACCCCCCTGGGGGCCCGCAACGGGCCCCCAAAGCGATTCCCGCCAGCCTTTCCGAAAGGCTCTGAAAACCACACATCCTAATATGGATGGCGGTGCCTGCTAGGCACCTCCACCATATTAGTCCCCCAGTCCGCCCGGCCGGCAATCGTAACGATTGCCGGCCGGCGGGAAAGCGGCGTCCGCCGCGATACCCCCGCCATAATAATATGGCGGGGAGTAATTCTGGTTACGATGGCGGGCGGATCGCCCGCCATCGTAATCAGCCCCATAGTTTGCAGTGTTGCTTTTGATATCGTTTTACAAAATATTGGTTTTGAAAATATTGTTGTAAATGATATCCTTTTTATAGGTTAATTCATATGTTTTTATATTTGTTTTAATTTAGTTGTATGTAAGTTTTAGCATTAATATGTTTTAATTGTTTTTACTAATTTGTATAAATTTAACAATTTATTTTGATATCAATTTTATTAATGATTATCTTTAGTCTATATGTAATTAAGTTTTAGGAGCAGTATATTGGGATTTTAGTGGACAGGGTGGTGAGAATTAAAATTCTTTTTAAATGTATTTTGCTTGCTGGTTAAGTTCCATTTAATATATTAATTATATATTTTTATGACATTGTTTAAATGTATTATTATGTTATGGAAGTATAAATATTTTTTTGTTGGATTTATTAAATTAAAATTGTTGTCATGTCAACATTTTATTTTCTAAATTTGTACTATAAATAATGTTTTAATTTGGAACTATATATTTAAATATTATATTTTTTAAAGTGTTTAAGGATAATTATTATTATATAATGTTGTGGCTTAATTGCAGAAATGATGATTTATTTCACTAAGTTTCTAAAATATTTGTGTATAAAATATTTATATTATATTGCATCAATTCATAAAGTTTTTTATACATTTCATTGTTAATTTGAAAATGTTATTATTTTATATTAAAATACATGCATATTTAAAAACTGTTAATAATATATTGTTTTTTAATGTGATTTAATTTTAAAATCAGATAAATAATTGCATTATTAATTATGTAAAAAAATTTTTTTTAAAAACATAGGTAATTCATAAGTTAATGCATATATGTATTTGTTTAATAATACATGAATATATGTTATATGTGTTCAAATGGATATATGCTATATTAAATATATATTCAATAATGCTTTCAATTTATTATTTTGATTATAGTATTTTGCTGTAATATTTAATGTAATGTATATTTTTTAAGTTATAAATATGTATTTAATATGATAATGTGTAATATTTATTGTATTTGAAATATTTATTAGGTAAGGTTTTTTTCATGTTTTGTTTATTGAAAAACGAATTTTTAAATATATATTTTTTGGGAATATGTATCTTAACTGTAACCCCTTTAGTATCCAGCACCTTCCCCAAAATTGTATAGATTGGATTGGAAATAGTAAATGTAACCCATTTAGGAGCCTATTACGATGCCAGTTGTAAGGCCTCCGACCTTAGGTTTCAATTCCGACCGGCTGATTTTGATTCAGCCGGTTAGAATTTAAACCGGCCGGTAATTCTGACTGGCTTCCAAAAGACTGAAGGAGTTCATCGGCCAGTCGGAACTGGCCTGTAAACAAAATGGATGACGGTTTACGCTGTCCAGATTACGATACACGGTTTCCGGCAGGGTTTCCATGCCGGCCTTTCCGACATGGAAACCCTGTCGGAAAGTGTGTCTGGGGGCTCCTAGCCGGGCCCCCTTTCCTTTGTGGCCTCCGGTTGGTGGCCATGCCCCCCTGTTAATCCCTGCACCCCGTGGCAGGATACTTGAGGTGCCTGCCACGGGGTGCAGGGATTAACACCACCTCACATTTCCCTATGCCCAGTTTACGGCTGTAACACATGCTCCCATAGGGAAATGTCGGAATGCGACCTCACCACGTGCGGTCGCATCATAATGAGGCAGTCAGGACCGCCAAACAGAGGTTGGTTGGTCCCGTTTCCGAGATGGTGTCGGGCAGACTCAAGCCGCCCGACATCGTAATAGGCCCCTTAGTGTTCAACACCTTCACCAAAATAGTTTACTTTTAAGTGGGAATAGTAAATGTTAACCGTTTAGTGTCCAAAACCTTCCCCATAATTGTTTAGATTGGAGTGGGAATAGTATATGTAACCCCTTTAGTGTCAAATACCTTCCCTGAAATGGTTTAGATTGCAATGGGAATAGTAAACGTAACCCTTTTAGTATCCAACAACTTCTCTAAAATGGTTTAGTTTGGAGGGAGAATAGTGAAAGTAACCCCTTTAGTATCCAACACTTACCCAAAATGGTTTATCTTGGACTGGGAATAGTATATGTAACCCCTTTAGTGCCCAACGCTATCCCCGAAACGGTTTAGATTGAAGTGGAAATAATAAATATATCTCCTTTAGTGTCCAACATTTCCCCCAACTTTTTTTTTACAATGGAGTGGGGATAGTGAATGTAATTCCTTTACTGTCCAACATGTTCCCCAAAATGGTTTAGGTTGGAGTGGAATAGTAAAAGTTACCCCATTTGCGTCCAAAATTTCCCCCAAAATGGTTTAGATTGGAGTGGGAATAGTAAATGTAACCCCTTTTGTGTCCAACACCTTCCCCAAAATATTTTTGATTGGAGTAGGAATAGTACATATAACCCCTTTAGTATCCAACACCTTCCCCAAAATGGTGTAGGATGAAGTGAGAATTGTAAATGTAACCCCTTTAGTGTCCAATACCTTCCTCAAAATAGTTTACATAGTTTATATTGCAGTGGGAGTAGTAAATATAGCCCCTTTAGAATCCAACACATTCCCCTAGAATGGTTTAGATTAAAGTGGTAATAGTATATGTAATCCCTTTTGTGTCCAACACCTTCTCTGAAATGGTTTAGATTGGCGGGTGAATAGTAAATGTAACCTCTTTAGTTTCCTACACCTTCCCTGAAATAGTTTGGATTGTAGTGGGAATAGTAAATGTAACCCCTTTAGTATCCAACAACTTACCCAAAATGGTTTTGATTGGAGTGGGAATAGTAAATATAATACCTTAGTGTTCAACACCTTCCCTGAATTGGTTTAGATTAGAGTGGGATTGTAAATGTAACCCCTTTAGTGTCCAACAACTTCCCCAAAATAGTTTACATTGGAGTGGAAATAGCGAATGTAACCCCTTTAGTATCTACTACCTTCCCCTAAATGGTTTAGAATGGTGTGGTAATAGTATATGCTACCCTTTTAGTTCCCAACACCTTCCCCGAAATGGTTTAGATTGAAGTGGGAATAGTAAATATATCGCCTTTAGTGTCCCAACGTCTTCCCCAACATTTTTTTTCATTCGATTGGGAGCAGTGAACGTAACTCCTTAAGTATCCAACGCCTTCCATGAAATGGTTAATATGGATGTGGGAATAGTAAATGTAACCCCTTTAGTGTTCAAAAGATTCTCTACAATGCTTTAGGTAGGAGTTATAATTGCAGTTTTTACATACATAGTTAATATTTATATTTTTGTGTTAATAAAGGTACATACTCACTTTGTAATTGTTTCATTTTTAATTTACATTTCTAATATATATATATATATATATATATATATATATATATATATGATACACGGATCCTGCTCTTTCCCTACACACTCCACTCCACTAGTATGGGAGGGCAAACACAGGAAGACGGCACCAAACAGCAGGGACACAATCCGAGGTTAGTAATTTCTTTTCTTTTATTCGTTTTTCTTCATTTTCAATAGCAAAGTGCTAGGAAATAAACAACCTACGCTTTTTGGCCAAAGGCCTTCGTCCGGGTCATGGAGTCTAAAGTGCAGAGTGTCATATAAAGGGGACTTCACTAGTCCCTCCCTTCACCCATTAAATTAAATTTAAAGGAACACTACACATTTAATCTGTCTTTGATATATAGGAAGTAATGATTGTAAATATGAATTTCATCCGAAGAGGTATGTTGTCAGTAAGGTAAAGTACCTGTTTTATACTATTATCTCTAACGGTTTCCTATTGGCACTGATACCAGTTTTTTTCAATTTTAATGTACCTATCAATTAAGTCATCTGTTTTCTCAATCCAGATATATATGATCTTCTAGTCAATAGCATTCAAATTTATCCAAGACGTTCCAATAAATATAAAGTGTCAATGCCTTAAAAATAAATATTCAATTGATCAAAATGGTATAAAAATGACAGTAAAGTGCCAATGCAAAGTGCTATTCATCACTATATGTGCAAACTGCAATAACAAGTCAAGCTCAACAACATTAGGCCGGATTCTGTGTTCAAGACTTCCTGCCAAGCGACCTTAAAGTGAAAATGCCAAGTGCTACTCATGGATATGTATACAATCCATGCAACATATAGAATAATGGCCTCGACGGATGAGACCCACTACAATAAATCTCACTCCTGTTAACTAAAATATATTTTCCATCACTCCCTCCTACGAGCAATGTCTCCATCCTTATTTGCAAACAATGTCCCATTGCATTCTAAAGTACTAATGCAAAATAGGATTCTTGATACTTGGCTCTAAAACATTTCCTCATCACGATAAAGTAACTTAAAGATAACGCCCGGCCATATTTGCTGCAAAGCATGATTGGAAACAGAACGATCACAAAATCCTCCCTGATCATAAATTACATATAATCATACCAATAAAAATTAATTCAATTTCTAATGTCAAGTTAATCCTAAAGAAACTTCTCCATCAGTTCTTATTTCCCTCACAGGTAGTTTCTCAGTCAAGCTCTCTACAGAGAAAATTGTCTGAGAGGACAGAGGGAGAAGGGAAGGGGGAGAAAAAATGTGTTTTGATATGACATATGTGAAGTCCAATATTGCTCTTATATGCTGTAAAATATGCAGCTTCAATTTATTTACAGTGCTGCCTATATATTGTTTTCCACACTGGCATTCCAGAACATATACCACGTGTGTAGTCTCACATAAGATCCTTTCCTTAATCCTTCTCCTCTCACCAGTGAAAGCCACAAACTCTTGGCGGTTTTGGCCATACTTGCAGGCTTTATATTTATGGCATTTTTAAAAAAAACATTGGTTTTTAGCCAATCCAGTTTTCAATCACTTTGTCCAGAATTTTGGAAGTAGCTTTGTGTTAATAAGTCCCCCAATGGTGGTGCTTTTCTGTATGTGATGTTAAGATGTTCCGTTGTACAAGCTCTCAGGTCCTCATCTTTCCTGAGTACTTTCAAATGGTTTTGTTAGGCGCCTCTAATTGCTCCCCTTGAAGTGTTAAACTGCCTAATGAACCTGAGGTCACCTTCGGTACTATCTTTGTTGCCACCCCTGTTTTTTGGATATAACAAGGAATCACTTTTCTTACTCTTAGCTCTCAATTTCGCGTTGTCTAAAACCATCACAGGGTATCCCATTCTCAGGAATCTGGTGTGCATCTGATCCAGTTGTGTTGAGAATTCCTTGTCCTCTGAGCAATTTCTGCAAGCCCGCAGAAACTCGCCGTAGTGTACACTCCGTTTAAGTGATTTTGAGGGGCACTATTAGCTGCAAGAATGGTGTTGCTCGCTGTTGGTTTGTGGAACAAAGTGGTATATATTTTGTTATCTTCTATATAAACGTGTATATCCAGATATATAACTATCTCTAGTTGGCTCAGAACATAGGTGAATTTCAATTGAAGGGCATTGTTGTTAAGAGATTTTAAGAACAGTTTCAACTCCTCCGCATCTTCCCAAATTAGAAATAGATTGTCTATATAACGTACCCAAAATACTGTCTGTTATTTCTTCACATTTTTAGGACGAGACATATTCAGCCTCCCAGTAACCCATGGTGAGATTGACATAAGTGGATCCAAAGACGTCCCCATTGCTGAACCCCTGTTTTGTTTGTAATTTTTTTTGTCAAAGACAAACACATTGTTCATCAAGCAAAATTGCATCATGTCCAGAATCATCTGTGTATGATTAAGTAGACAGAGAGATTGTGTCCTCAGGAAGAACTCACAGGCTTTTATTCCATCCTGTTGTTTGATACAGGTATATAACGATACCACGTCAATGGTGGCCATCACATAGTCCTTCTTCCATGGTGTACCTCCAATTCGGTTTAAGAAATCCATTGTATCGTGGATATAGGATGGTAAGTTTTCAAAATATGGGAAGAGGAAGATATCTATAAATCTAGATGTATTCTCCAACAAGGAATCACATAAGCTAAAAAATAGGTCGTCCGGGGGATTTTCCAGACTTTTATTAACTTTGGGTAATACATATATGGTGGGAGTAGTGGGTCGTGTTGTTAAAAGATATTTAAATTCATCATCGTCCAACAAATCTTGCGTGTGCCACTTTTTCTACATGCTATGGTATGTTTACATGATATGTGGTGTTTGATCATCTTTCAAACGCACATAATTTATTGGGTCATTTAATTGTCATTTCACCTCTTGATAATATTTTTTACTGTTCATCACCATGATGTAGCCGCCCTTGTCTGAGGGTTTAATGATAATGTCATTATCCGCTTGCAGATCTTTTAGAGCCTAGTTACCCTCATTGGTCATATTGCATCTTTTTGATGAGTTATCTTTTCTTTCCTTTAAAAAAAATATTACAAAGATCTTCAGTCATCAGTTCCTGAAAAATCCTGTTCCCCGGTGCAAGTTGTGGACAATATTTAGAACGCATTTTACATCTACTACTAACTGATTTATTTGTTTCAATCGCCATCCTCTCAAGTAGTTGTTCATTGGTCCGATCTTCCATTGTGGACGAAACAATCCCTTCCTGATTTTCACATTACAGACTATGTAATGTCCTTAATGGTGTGATGTCGCTTAAAGTCAATGTTGACAGAGTGTCAGACTCTCAATATTCTGTTGGTTTTGGAAGTTGGTTGATGAAGTGTTTTTTCAATTTTAACTTATGACAGAACTTATAAACATCCACCCTCATCATGGCTAAATCCATACTAGTGGAGGGGCAAAATGTTAGTCCTTTGTTCAATAGAATTAGATGTTTCTGGTTTTGATTTTTTGATGACAAATTGATGACCAGTTCCTCCTTGGCTGGATCATCAAGATCTAAACTTGTTTCTTTTATTATTTCTTTCTATCCTTGCCTCTTTTGTTTTTGTTTCCTATGGCTCCGTCTTGTTATTGTTCTTTTTGTTGTTGTTGATGTTCTCCCCTTGGTTGAGATCCTCTGCCTTTCCCCTGCATGGTCATCCGAAGAAGTCTCATTTCCCCTGGAAAATCCATCCTTTGTCGCATATCGGTTGGGCCCTCGTTCTCAGAACTTATCTCAGAGCTTTCTGCACTCGACATTCTAATTTGCTCCCGTTCTTGGACTGTATCCATAGACTGCCTTGTGTAGTTTGTATCAAAACGACGTGCGAAAGTGTAGACTCTTCTTATGGCGTATCAGTTCTGTCCCGATGGAACTTCCTAATTTTCATATTTTGTACTTCTCTTTTATGTTTATCAAGTCTCTTTTCCAATTCCTCAAAGAGTTTAATACCTTCAGTAGATTCTTAAAATTTTTCAAGGGATTTCTCAAAATTCTTGGTCTTCTCCATTGCCTGCGCTAGCCTCCTTTCGGCATTTATTATAAGAGTATTAATGAGCTTCATGGAGCATTCTGTAGTGTCTGTTTGCCGTTGCAATAATAAATATGGGTCCAGATCACTTAAAGTAGGGAGAACAAAAATCCTCAAGCCCCTCTGAATGCGTTTTTACAATCGATGTATTTTTTCAAAGTCACACTTTCCCACCATTTATTTATCTCCATAATTCTAGCCTGTTCCAGCTCCTTAAGTTGTTGTTTCGGTGTACTCGTGGTTCGAGTAGATCGTATATTGTCTTGTGTAGATATCAGTTCACCCTCATCATCGAACATTTCCATGAGCAATTGCTCTCGTTTGCTCCATCTGTCAGCCATTTCTCCCAGTGGTCTCACTGCCTTTTACTCAAAATTTGTTTGATTATTATCATTCAGTCAAACTTATTCCAGTGATTTTGTTGCCCCGTAGAGTATATTGTGTAGTGTTCCTTACACAACACTTCCCAATGCACTAGTTGATCAAGAAGTCTCGGATTCGTGCCACATGTCGTAAAACTTGCAATCTGCTTGGGCACCTTCCATGCGGAATCCGCTTAATCAACCGCGGTTCCACGCCCGTAGCTTGCAAGCACCGGACTACATTCACCGCAACTACCAATACTTCGTATTTTTATGCACCACCCCATAATGTTATGGGGGCCATCCGACATGGTAACTATCATATCGGTTATGTGGGTCAGCAGCCACAAACAGGATTGAGGGCGAGTCCACTTGCAGAGTCCATGCAGGACAAGATTTGTGTGCTATCCGGACCACATTTCCCACAATGCACAGTCTCATTCGAGCTTCCCATTGGTGGGTGTGCAATATGAAAATGGCAAAGTGGGTTCAGCGTTTGCACACACTGTCTCCGTTCAAGCCTCTGAAGAGAAGCATATGGAGCTTCGAAACGCGTCAGGCATTCCCATTACGGAGCAGCTTCTACAAGCGGATCCTCGTCCCTGCCTATCATAAACAAAGCTGCTGATCGAGTGCTACTCACCAGGTGGACAACCATTGGAGCAGAATATAATACGCGGCCATCCTGCCGTGGAGTGTGCACCACCCCGTAATGTTATGGGGCCATCCGACATGGTAACTATCATATCGGCTATGTGAGTCAGCAGCCGCAAACAGGATTGAGGGCGAGTCCACTTGCAGAGTCCATGCAGGACAAGATTTGTGTGCTATCCGGACCACATTTCCCACAATGCACAGTCTCATTCGAGCTTCCCATTGGTGGGTGTGCAATATGAAAATGGCGAAGTGAGTTCAGCGTTTGCACACATTGTCTCCGTTCAAGCCTCTGAAGAGAAGCATATGGAGCTTCGAAACGCGTCAGGCATTTCCATTACGGAGCAGCTTCTACAAGCGGATCCTCGTCCCTGCCTATCATAAACAAAGCTGCTGATCGAGTGCTACTCACCAGGTGGACAACCATTGGAGCAGAATGTAATACGCGGCCGTCCTGCCGCGGAGTGTGCACCACCCCGTAATGTTATGGGGGCCATCCGACATGGTAACTATCACATCGGCTATGTGGGTCAGCAGCCGCTAACAGGATTGAGGGCGAGTCCACTTGCAGAGTCCATGCAGGACAAGATTTGTGTGCTATCCGGACCACATTTCCCACAATGCACAGTCTCATTCGAGCTTCCCATTGGTGGGTGTGCAATATGAAAATGGCGAAGTGGGTTCAGCGTTTGCACACACTGTCTCCGTTCAAGCCTCTGAAGAGAAGCATATGGAGCTTCGAAACGCGTCAGGCATTTCCATTACGGAGCAGCTTCTACAAGCGGATCCTCGTCCCTGCCTATCATAAACAAAGCTGCTGATCGAGTGCTACTCACCAGGTGGACAACCATTGGAGCAGAATATATATATATGTGTGTATGCGTCATGGCGGAATAGCACTGAATAAAATTTGCACGAAGGAAAACTGGTGTCCGTTCCGTTTCTAATTCCGGATATTTGGAGTTGTTAAGAATCGGTTTGTGTGGATATATATATATATATATATATATATATTATCTACTGGCGGTCGCCAGTAGATAGTTATAGTTAGGACCTATTTTCCATAGGAAATCCGCGACATTCTATTTGAAATAACTTTTGCGTCGGTTGACGAATCTTCGCGAAATTTTCAAACTTTATGGCCCGCTCCGGTCCGCTCCTACCCTGAAAGTCTCAGGGTGATTCGTCAAGCGGGGGCCAAGAAAAAGGGGGTCCCAAAACGTGTTTTCCCCATTCATTTTCCCATAGGAAACTTTAGACACGGCTACAGCCCGAACTGCTGAACGGAATTACACCAAATTTGGCAAAGAGGTAGTTCTTGGTTCAGAAAGAACCCTTTTGTTAAATGGTGTAAATCCGTTCAGTAGTTGCGGAGAAATTAAAAAATAAGAGTCAAAAAATCAATTTCCCATAGGAAACTTTATGCAAGGCTACAGCTCGAACTGCTGAACGGAATTACACCAAATTTGGCAAAGAGGTAGTTCTTGGTTCAAAAAGAACCCTTTTTGTTAAATGGTGTAAATCCGTTCAGTAGTTGCTGAGAAAATCAAAAGTAAAAGCACATATATATCTGGGCGGAGCCTAACCACACATGTCATCGTGAGATCTGATTGGCTGTCAGCACTTCATCCTGGAATTGCTGGCAGCCATCTTGGGACCAATATAAATGATAGTACCCCATTGAAATGCATTGTAGTGAATCGAAGATTTTGAGGGTTACCAAAATCAGAACTATAAAGGGTGATAACAGACTTTAGTTACATTAGAATTCATTTGTTGATGGTACCATACTAATTTCAGGAATTGTGGTGTGTTCTGAGGTGATTTTACCCTGTGAAAAACCTTCTGCTGGGATATCATGAATCATGTTTGAGAGAAAACTATTTTCACATGCTTGTCCCATACAGTTTTGGAAGGTGCCCCAGAAGCTAAAATGAGAGCATATTTTCTGTAAATTCACATTATCTTTCTCAGTCATGTGAGAATGAAGTCTGACATTCTCAGTAAAACATGTACATCCAACAAGGGCAGAGACTGTCAGTTGATTCCTTTGTGTTCTACTGCAGCTTCCCAGAGTGTTCTAAAGAACAACTAGAGTGCTAACAGCCTTACTTATGACAAAAGTATGGCACACCTGAAGCCATCTTGATTGGAATAAACTGGTAACACTTAAAACATTTAATTTAAAAAGGAACAAAATGATGGGGTTCATCTTGTCATAGAAATTATGGTTAGTGCTCTGGAAAGAAAAATTAGGACATGTTTCAAGTGTGATCTCAAATATCTTCCTGTTATATTTCAACAGGAGCAGCCTGTCAGTTGATGCCTTTGTGTTCTACTGCAGCTTCCCAGAGTGTTCTAAAGAACAACTAGAGCGCTAACAGTCTTACTTATGACAAAAGTATGGCACACCTGAAGCCATCTTGATTGGAATAAACTGGTAACACTTAAAACATTTAATTTAAAAAGGAACAAAATGAGGGGGTTCATTTTGCCATAGAAATTATGGTTAGTGCTGTAGAAAGAAAAATTAGGACATGTTTTAAGTGAGATCTCAAATATCTTCCTGTTATATTTCAACAGGAGCAGCCTGTCAGTTGATGCCTTTGTGTTCTACTGCAGCTTCCCAGAGTGTTCTAAAGAACAACTAGAGTGCTAACAGCCTTACTTATGACAAAAGTATGGCACACCTGAAGCCATCTTGATTGGAATAAACTGGTAACACTTAAAACATTTAATTTAAAAAGGAACAAAATGAGGGGGTTCATTTTGCCATAGAAATTATGGTTAGTGCTGCAAAAAGAAAATTTAGTGCATGTTTTAAGTGAGATCTCAAATCCTCTTCTATTTCATTAGAAAATTCTGACATGCAGACTGAAACAATCACTTTCAATACCAGCAGTAGATTTCCAGTTAACTCCTTGGTGAGCAGTAGCTTTACTACAGTGATCTAATGAACAACTAGAGTAATAACATTCTGAATTTATGGCAAATGTGTGACACATCTGAATGCCTTCTTGATGGAATCAAAGTAAAAAACTGAAAGCATTTCCTACTGAGGAGACTGCAGTAAATGAGGAAATTAGGAAACTTCATAACAAAGAAGTCTTCCAAGATGGCCACCAGTGAAAAAAGAGCCCAAATGTAGCACAAATATTACCCAGATGTAGCCCACATATAGCCCAATGACAAAAGTGTGCAAAACACTTTTTATTTTTAGTTTTTTTGCAGTTTTATGTAGTGCAGACTGGTCAGGTATTGGAGCGTTGCATCTTAAAACATGACCCCCTACACTACAAAAACACCACTGCACTACCCTAAACCCTAAAACACTACCCCAGCACGACCCCCTACACTACACAAGCACCACTGCACTATCCTAAACCCTAAAACATTACCCCCAGCATGACCCCCTACACTACACAAACACCACTGCACTACCCTAAACCCTAAAACACTACCCCAACACCACTGTACTAACCTAAATCCTAA
Source organism: Calotriton arnoldi (assembly GCA_963921515.1). Classification (NCBI taxonomy): domain Eukaryota; kingdom Metazoa; phylum Chordata; class Amphibia; order Caudata; family Salamandridae; genus Calotriton; species Calotriton arnoldi. The sequence continues at coordinate 1,563,233 of CAWUFW010004086.1, read as the reverse complement.
AACACTACCCCCAGCACGACCCCCTACACTACCCAAACACCACTGCACTACCCTAAAACATGACCCCCTACACTACACAAACACCACTGCACTACCCTAAACCCTAAAACACTACCCCCAGCACGACCCCCTACACTACACAAGCACCACTGCACTACCCTAAACCCTAAAACACTGCCCCCAGCACGACCCCCTACACTACACAAACACCACTGCACTACCTTAAACCCTAAAACACTACCCCCAGCACGACCCCTACACTGCCCGAACACCACTGCACTGCCCTAAACCCTGAAACACATACCCTAGCACGACCCCCTACACTGCCCGAACACCACTGCACTGCCCTAAACCCTGAAACACCACCCCCTTCACGACCCCCTACACTGCCCGAACACCACTGCACTGCCCTAAACCCTGAAACACCACCCCCAGCATGACCCCTACACTGCCCGAACACCACTGCACTGCCCTAAACCCTGAAACACTACCCCCAGCAAGACCTCCTACACTGCCCGAACACCACTGCACTGCCCTAAACCCTGAAACATCACCCCCAGCAAGACCCCCTACACTGCCCGAACACCACTGCCCTAAACCCTGAAACACCACCCCCAGCACGACCCCCTACACTGCCCGAACACCACTGCACTGCCCTAAACCCTGAAACACCACCCCCAGCACGACCCCCTACACTGCACGAACACCACTGCACTGCCCTAAACCCTGAAACACTACCCCCAGCAAGACCCCTTACACTGCCCGAACACCACTGCACTGCCCTAAACCCTGAAACACCACCCCCAGCAAGACCCCCTACACTGCCTGAACACCACTGCCCTAAATCCTGAAACACCACCCCCAGCAAGACCCCCTACACTGCCCAAACACCACTGCACTGCCCTAAACCCTGAAACACCACCCCCAGCATGACCCCTACACTGCCCGAACACCACTGCACTGCCCTAAACCCTGAAACACTACCCCCAGCAAGACCTCCTACACTGCCCGAACACCACTGCACTGCCCTAAACCCTGAAACATCACCCCCAGCAAGACCCCCTACACTGCCCGAACACCACTGCCCTAAACCCTGAAACACCACCCCCAGCAAGACCCCCTACACTGCCCGAACACCACTGCACTGCCCTAAACCCTGAAACACCACCCCCAGCAAGACCCCCTACACTGCCCGAACACCACTGCCCTAAACCCTGAAACACCACCCCCAGCAAGACCCCCTACACTGCCCGAACACCACTGCACTGCCCTAAACCCTGAAACACCACCCCCAGCAAGACCCCCTACACTGCCCGAACACCACTGCCCTAAACCCTGAAACACCACCCCCAGCAAGACCCCCTACACTGCCCGAACACCACTGCACTGCCCTAAACCCTGAAACACCAGCCCCAGCACGACCCCTACACTGCCCGAACACCACTGCACTGCCCTAAACCCTGAAACACCACCCCCTGCACGACCCCCTACACTTCCCGAACACCACTGCACTGCCCTAAACCCTGAAACACTACCCCCAGCAAGACCCCCTACACTGCCCGTACACCACTGCACTGCCCTAAACCCTGAAACACCACCCCCAGCATGACCCCCTACACTGCCCGAACACCACTGCACTGCCCTAAACCCTGAAACACCACCCCCAGCACGACCCCCTACACTGCCCGAACACCACTGCACTGCCCTAAACCATGAAACACCAGCCCCAGCACGACCCCCTACACTGCCCAAACACAACTGCACTGCCCTAAACCCTGAAACACCACCCCAGCACGACCCCCTACACTGCCCGAACACCACTGCACTGCCCTAAACCCTGAAACACCAGCCCCAGCACAACCCCGTACACTGCCCGAACACCACTGCACTGCCCTAAACCCTGAAACACCAGCCCCAGCACGACCGCCTACACTGCCCGAAAACCACTGCACTGCCCTAAACCCTGAAACACCAGCCCCAGCAAGACCCCCTACACTGCCCGAACACCACTGCACTGCCCTAAACCCTGAAACACCACCCCCATCAAGACCCCCTACACTGCCCGAACACGACTGCACTAAAGCCTGAAACACCACCCCCAGCAAGACCACCTACACTGGCCGAACACCACTGCACTGCCCTAAACCCTGAAACACCACCCCCTGCATGACCCCCTACACTGCCCAAACACCACTGCACTGCCCTAAACCCTGAAACACCACCCCCTGCACGAACCCCTACATTGCCCGAACACCACTGCACTGCCCTAAACCCTGAAACACCACCCCTCAGCACGACACCCTACACTGCCCGAACACCACTGCACTGCCCTAAACCCTGAAACACCACCCCCAGCACGACCCCCTACACTGCCCGAACACCACTGCACTGCCCTAAACCCTGAAACACCACCCCCTGCACGACCTCCTACACTGCCGGAACATCACTGCACTGCCCTAAACCCTGAAACACCACCCCCAGCACGACCCCCTACACTGCCCGAACACCACTGCACTGCCCTAAACCCTGAAACATCAACCCCAGCAAGACCCCCTACACTGCCTGAACACCACTGCCCTAAACCCTGAAACACCACCCCCTACACTGCACGAACACCACTGCACTGCCCTAAACCCTGAAACACCACCTCCAGCAAAACCCCTACACTGCCTGAACACCATTGCTCTGCCCTAAATCCTGAAACACTAGCCCCAGCATGACCCCCTACACTGCCCAAACACCACTGCACTGCCCTAAACCCTGAAACACCACCCCCAGGACGACCCCCTACACTGCCCGAACACCACTGCACTGCCCTAAACCCTGAAACACCAGCCCCAGCAAGACCCCTACACTGCCCGAACACCACTGCACTGCCCTAGACTCTGAAACACCAGCCCCAGCAAGACCCCCTACACTGCCCGAACACCACTGCACTGCCCTAAACCCTGAAACACCAGCCCCAGCATGACCCCCTACACTGCCCGAACACCACTGCACTGCCCTAAACCCTGAAACACCAGCCCCAGCACGACCACCTACACTGCCCGAACACCACTGCACTGCCCTAAACCCTGAAACACCAGCCCCAGCACGACCCCCTACACTGCCCGAACACCACTGTACTTCCCTAAACCCTGAAACACCAGCCCCAGCACGACCCCCTACACTGCCCGAACACCACTGCACTGCCCTAAACCCTGAAACACCACCCCCTGCATGACCCCCTACACTGCCCGAACACTACTGCACTGCCCTAAACCCTGAAACACCACCCCCTGCAGCACCCCCTACACTGCCCGAACACCACTGCACTGCCCTAAACCCTGAAACACCACCCCCTGCACCGCCCCCTACACTGCCCGAACACCACTGCACTGCCCTAAACCCTGAAACACCACCCCCAGCATGACCCCCTTTACTGCTCGAACACCACTGCACTGCCCCAAACCCTGAAACACCACCCCCAGCACAACCCCCTACACTGCCCGAACACCACTGCCCTAAACCCTGAAACACCACCCCCTGCACGACCCCCTACACTGCCCGAACACCACTGCACTGCCCTAAACCCTGAAACACCACCCCCTACACTGCCCAAACACCACTGCACTGCCCTAAACCCTGAAACACCACCCCCAGCATGACCCCCTACACTGCCCGAACACCACTGCACTGCCCTAAACCCTAAAACACCACCCCCAGCATTACCCCCTACACTGCCCAAACACCACTGTACTGCCCTAAACCCTAGAACACTACCCCCAGCACGACCCCCTACACTACCCGAACACCACTGCACTTCCCTAAACCCTAAAATACTACCCCCAGCACAACCCCTACACTACCCGAACACGACTGCACTGCCCTAAACCCTCAAACACTCCCCCCAGCACGACCCCCTACACTACCCGAACACCACTGCACTACCCTAAAACACTCCCCCAGCACGACCCCCTACACTACCCAAACACCACTGCACTGCCCTAAACCCTAAAACACTCCCCCAGCACGACCCCCTACACTACCCAAACACCACTGCACTGCCCTAAACCCTAAAACACTACCCCCCGCATGACCCCCTACACTACCCAAACACCAATGCACTACCCTAATCCCTAAAACACTACCCCCAGCACGACCCCCTACACTACCCAAACACCACTGCACTACCCTAAACCCTAAAACACTCCCCCCAGCACGACTCCCTACACTACCCAAACACCACTGCACTACCCTAAACCCTAAAACACTACCCCCAGCACGACCCGCTTCACTACCTAAACACAACTGCACAATTTGTTACAGGCGTTGCAACGCAGGCCTGTGGTGCTTACTGGAAGTACCTAGTGGGCTAGTTGGGCCCCAGGGACCCTCAGGATTCAAGGTGACCTAATCCCCCAACTTGAAACGCACCATGGGGCGCGTTTGCACAGTGGTGAAGGGAGGGGGCGGGGCCTCAGGTGACATGTGTGCAAACACGCCCTGTGGTGCGTTTTAAGTTGGGGAATTAATTCCCTTTGAATCCTGAGGGACCCTGGGGGCCAACTAGCCCACCAGGTACCTTCAGTAAGCACAACAGAGTTGCGTTGCAGAGAGGTGAAAAAGGTGCGTGGCCTCGGAACGCCTCTCTGCAACTCAGCTCTGTGGTCCTAACTGTAGGTACCTGGGGGCTAGTTGGGCCCCAGGGACCCTCAAAATTCAAGGGGACTTAATCCCGCAACTTAAAACGCGCCACGGGGTGCGTTTGCACACATGTCACCTCAGGCCCCCCCTCCCTTCACCACTGTGCAAACGCGCGTTTTAAGAGGTAGTTTTAATCCCCCTGCCCTATTATGTACTAGGGACTTGCAGAGGAGGTCATGCTAATCACAGGTGTACCCCAACGCATAGTGTTCCCTAGTGTATGTAGGTGTTTTCACTGTATTCTAAGTGTCTTTTAGCATAGCACTGGCTCTGGTTAGTCAGAGTCAGTTACCACCAGTACCCGTCTGAAAAAGTTGTGGGCACAGGATGATTTTGCAACAAGGCCTCTTTCTGCTCCTCTGTTGGTTCTTTCTGCACATCTTTTGCTTCTTTCTGTGCGTTTTTTCTTCTTTCTTCACATGTCCTACCTCTGTAGGTATAGTTAGAAACTAGCATTTAAAAAAACCTTTGAAATTCACTTAAAAATCATAGGTTTCAGGCACGTTATAGTTAGAAATTAGCATTTAAAAAACCTTTGAAATTCACTGAAAAAACCATAGGTTTCAGACACGTTATAGTTAGAAATTAGCATTTAAAAAACCTTTGAAATTCACTGAAAAAACCATAGGTTTTAGGGACAGTTATAGTTAGTTGGACATTTCACTCGTACAAAACCATAGAAATTCCCACGTTATAGTTAGTTCAGCTAACTATAACTCGCGCCCGCAATGCACTGCTGATGACGTCACATATTACATCACTCATGACATGGTCAGTGACATCACTGATGACATCACTGATGACATCTCAAATGACATCACTGATGACATCATCCATGTGATAATTTCATGCATCTTCTCACACCCTAATATAACTTTTGATACACCCACTCTAAATTACAGACTGCCATTCTCAAAACCATAGACACTCCAACACCAAAAACTACATACCCACTCACTGATTCTTAGGTCTACACACACATCCACTCACTCACCCGTACAGTCACTCATACTTAGTCACTCAGTACAGGACTATCATATGCACTCATACACCTATATAAACACTCACACACCGCCACTCATCCATAGAGGTACTCACACACCTAGTCAGTCATGCAAAAACTTAATCACACACCCATTTACTCACCTATACAGTTATACACACACCAGCTCACTTACTCATACAAATACTAGCACATTCTTACACTCTTATACAATCACTGATACAAGTACACACTCATCCATACAGCCACTCTCACCATCACACACTCTCACTTATAGCCATTTATAAACTCCAACACACATATATACTGCCTTTCACATATGTAGTTACTCACACATGTACCACTGAGATATACATTCAATTACTAACACACCCATACACACACTCACCCACCCATACAGTCCATCACAGATGCACTCTTGAAACCATGCACCCAGTGAATCACCAACTCACACATCTATGCACAGTCACACACACCCCACCCACACAAACACTCAGGCACCCATACAGATACTCAGACAATCAATCAATAACCCATGTAGACACTCATGTAGCTATTCAGAAAGCCATGCAGCCGCTTACAAACCAACAGACAGACGGATACAGACATTCACACAGTTTAGTCACTAACCCATGCATTCAGTAAGATACATTTAATCACTCACTTGTAGAGTCAGTCACTCACGTACTAAATCATCCATTCAGACACTTATACACCCACTCATTCTTCAATACACCTTTCCCTATATATATTAAACATATTTAAACTTTACAGAAACACACAGTCACTGGATGATGTCATCAGTGATGTCATTTGAGATGTCATCAGTGATGTCATCAGTGATGTCACTGACCATGTCATGAGTGATGTAATATGTGACGTCATCAGCAGTGCATTGCGGGGCGCGAGTTATAGTTAGCTGAACTAACTATAACGGGGAATTTCTATGGTTTTGTACGAGTGAAATGTCCAACTAACTATAACTGTCCCTAAAACCTATGGTTTTTTCAGTGAATTTCAAAGGTTTTTTAAATGCTAATTTCTAACTATAACGTGTCTGAAACCTATGGTTTTTTCAGTGAATATATATATACACATATATGTATATGTGTATATATATATATTTTTAATTTTTTTTAATTGCATATTTTAACATATAGGAACAAATTATATAGCTATATTGAAACTGTATATTAGTACATTTTTCATAATGAATTAAACATGTAAGAAATATTTAGACATTTCAAATGTTTTCTTATATTTTTTTCATTGTTGTACATTTATTTTTTGTACATGAATATACTTCTTTCACATGCAGTGGTTTTAAACAATCTACATATATTTCTAAGTATTTTTTAAAACAATTTATAGTACTATAAGTGTTTCATAATTTATATCACTTTTATTGACATGTTTTACATTATTTACACATTTTTACATTTCTTAAAACATTCATTAAATCCCCATTATTTCCTATATGGAGATAGTCTTTTTTTTAAATTTTCATCTAGAAGCCATGCTAACTTAACTTTTGTCGTTTATTTTTATTGTTTTTGCTTCATTTTCCTAGAAGTATGTCGCAGGAAGGTGCAGCTGTTTGTCGGAGCAGGTAAGACCTCTTGAATTTTGCGTTTGTTTTTAAAGGAAATCATTTATAGCAAAACAATATTATGAATTTTGATTTCCTTTGCTTTTTCGGTTTTCCAGGAGCGTTTTTTCTTTTTCTAAATTTTCAAGTTTTTCATGGTTTCTTAAGAATTTGGATTGGTTCAAGGGATCTGTAGCAGAACTGTTTTCAATGTTGCTTGTTTTGGAGATTTTTACATTTATCTTTCTCTTTTTGGTGGACTATATATTTTACTACATCGCTACGGAGGGAGATCTGCAGCAACAGAAGAGTAAGTTATATTTAAGTTATTTATTGTTGGATGGGAAATGGTATTTTTTTAATGAATGTGTATTGGATGTGGTTGTTACTTATTATGTTCTATTTTATATGCATTATGTAATTGTTTCTATTTGTTTTTGAGTGTATTTTAGATTTTTGTAGTTGGTGGCTTTTTTGGTTTTTAATTAATTTTATTCATCAGTTTAATTTGTAATTTGAGTGAATATTGTGTTCACTGATGTATAAAAATATTTTATTTAATAATTAGTTAAAACTTATTTTATTGTTGCTGGTTTGGACTTTTCTTTGGTTTATTGGGTGTTGTGTAGGAAATATGATTTTTTATACTAGGCTTTTGGCTATTGTTTCTAATTAATGTACTCCTTTGTTGTTAAAGAGTTTTACTTTACATTGTAGCATTTCATACATTCTATTGGTTTATTTGGTTACTTTAAGTTTAATTTGGGTTACTGATTGTTCCATTCTTGTCAGCTGTGTTCCTTTTGTAGAGCTTCAGTGAATTTGGACAGTGTAGGCTGGGTTCTTCCTAGTGTGGATTGGAAGGCATTGTGCCATCCTTCCAATGAGTTGTTTGTTTTGGTTTCCTGAGCCATAGTGCTGTCGAAGGCATTCCACCATGGTATTTGGAATTTGGGTTGACGTCTGTGTCCTGAGTTTGTAATCTGCCAACCCAGGTGTCTTCAAAATAATCAATTTGGGGGCTTGTTCAAAATCTATTATCATTTTATGTAGTGAGTAGTTTGTTTTAATTTTAATGTGGTTTGGTAGCTTGTAGCAAGTGCTACTTTGTTTATTAGGTAGTAGGGTGTATACAAACGATATACTAGTTTTTTGATATTCACCATGTAAGGTGTATCTCTAAGTGAATGGTTTGGGGCACATTTTGTTATGTCCAATCCATCATCCATGTTTGACATTGGGTTATTTTTAATAAGTTATCTGTGTTAGAAAATATTAAGATACTTTCATTATTACGTTTGTCATGTAAGAGGAAGGGTTCCTCCCTATGGGCCCAATTACGATGTCAGGCTGACTGCCACCGACATGCTGTTGGTGGAGGTCCGCCCAGCATCCGACCGCCAGATTACAATACCGGCGGTTGGAGCAATGTGGCCACCTTCAACAGGCTCAAGGAGCCCGTCAGGGCAAAGGTCGGAGCCTAGTCCCTTCAATGGAGGCGGTGCCTGCGGAGGCACTGCTGTAGGGATTAGGATGTCAGTTTCTGACAGCCTTTTCATGGCAGTCCCAACGCCATGAAACGGCTGTCGGAAAGGGACTTTGGGGGTCCCCAGCAGGGCCCCCCTCCTCTGTGTGCCATTGTTAAGTGGCCTGGGGGGCACATGTGGTGCCCCCCAAACATCCATGCACCATGTGCCAGGCACCACATGTTTTTAAAATGCTTTTTACTATTGCAGCTTGTGCAGCGGGTCTTTTCCTGGGTCGCTGCATGAACTGCAATAGTAAAAAGCATTTTACGACCCCCTGCACGGCAGTTGTATCGTAATTGGGCTGCCGGAAACGCTGACTCCTTGTCGGACGGTCTCGTGCCCGAAACGATGGCGAAGAATGCTTATCGTAATGAGGCCCCATGTGAGAAGGTTAAGTGTTCAGGAATTTGGATATCTTTATATCTTTTAGGGACAGGAAGGGTATCGCTAGTGACTTTTTTAGTTCTTGCTACTAAGGGCCTAATTACAAGTTTGGCAGTCCATAGGACCGCACAACTTGCGGTGGCAGTCAGGGACCGTCGCACCAGTGGCCCGACAGCCATATTACGCTGTTGCTTTGTTGCCTCAGGGCCAAGGGGTGCATGTGCCCCCTGTGTGTTGTCACCCCCTTTCCTGATGGCATGGACTTTACAGTCCATGCCGTGCAGGAACGGACTTTGGCGTTCCCATTGCGGTGCCTTTTTAATAGGCCCTGCCGTGGGAACGCCAAAGGACCGCTCCGCCAGACCACACGATTACTCGTAATATGGTAGCCGGCTGGCGGTCGAGTTTGGCGGTCCTGGAGCCTGGCACTGGCGTGGCAGCCTGCTCCAGGACAGCCAAACTTGTAATCAGACCCTAAGTGCTTTCAAGTGGGTATAGGCGGCAGCTGGCCTCTAACGTGGTCGGGGACTTTGGGAAGTTCATCTTTTAATATTTTAGTTGTGGGTTCTTGTGTACTAGTGTAATGATATTAAGCATTAAGGGCCTGATTACAATGTTGGGCGGACTTCAGTCCACCCGACACCATCTCGGTCCTGGGACCGACCGACCTCATTACAATGCGACCGAAATGCAACCGAACATGAACCGTAAAGCGGCCGTAACACAAGGTCCCATTGAGAAAGGTGCAGGGATAGTGCTCCCTCGGCCCCCAACAGGAGGCCGCACGCACAAGGGGACCCCGCGGGATCCCCAAACACGCTTTCTGACATGGTTTCCATGTCAGGCAGGCCGGCATGGAAACCATGTCGGAAACAGTGCATTGTAATCCCAAGGGCGGAAAGGCCCGCCCTTTGGGATTACGAGCCGCCTCCGACTGGGCGAAGGGCTCCATGAGCCCGTCGTAAGCCAGCCGGAATGACTGGCTGGTTTACTTTCCGACCGCCTAGATCATAATTAAGCGGTCGGAAAGTAAACCGAGTGGCTCATTGCGATGCGGCTAGGAAGGCTGCGAGCATCAGTCAGAGCCTTTATGGGCCGCATCGTAATCGGCCCATAAATGTTTAAAAATGTATAATACATTTCATATTGACATGCATTAATTTTGGTTTTCGTTGTCTGTTTTATACTTAGATTTGTATTCTTGCTGGAAATTCCAGTCTTTATTTTCAGACTTTCTGTTTGGGTTCTTGTAATGGTAGTCAGGTGCCTCTTTTTCTGTTGGAGAAAAAAATGCATTTATTTTTATTTTAAATGTTTGTTTGTTAGTAGCTAGTGGAGGCTGAATGAGTTTACTTAGAATATAACTGTTTTAGGGTAACTTTATGTTTGTTTATTTATTGTTTTAAATACCTTACTTTTTGGTAACATTTTTGCAGACATATACTTTCTGTAGTTTGTCATGTAGATTTGTAGTTTCTTGACTTTGTAGTAATTTCTTTGTAGCATATATATTTAAAAACATGAAAGCAGTAGAATATTTAGTTAGTTATTTGTTATTTTCCTCTTTTAAAATTAACTAAGTTATTAGTTAGTATAAATGTTTTACTTACTTTGGCAGTTTGTTGTATATATTTTTCCACTTCTATTTTATGGTCCTGTCTTTTTTTAATTTACTTTGCGTCTATTGATTCCTAACACGATCAGGATCTTGCCGATAGAGGCCATCGTTTGGGACCACCCCATGATCTTTGTCTGGCCTTAATGATGAAACAAGTAATACCTGGGTGAGTGAAGAAATATACACCTATTTAAAAAATCATTATAGAGAGCTTCATTCCAACAAACTGTCAAAATATTTCTCAACTGCCATACCACTCCAAGTTTTTGAAGATGCAATGATTGGTAGGGTATAGGAGTAAAATATTGTTGATGCTTAAATTCTGCTATAAATATCTTCTCCTAAATATCGTTTGTGAAAATCTCACCCCATTGGAGTTAATAATAGAAAATCTACATCCAGTGGGATGATATTTTGTAAACCATTTTTAGGGGACATTTGTGTCTGATGTTGTTTCTGTACATGATATTCTGACTAAAAACCATTGGCCGACTACAGGACTTCATTGACATCAGTGCAGGAACATCAGATAGACATTCTTCTTGGAAGGTGGATTGCGTCATTTGCGGTAGTCACTTTGAGTGGCTTAAGTTTGCAGGTTGATGCCAGTGATGTTGATTTGATTTGAGTTTTGTAGAGCATGAACAAATACCTGGAGGTGTCTCTGTGCTAAACGGTGGAGGAACATAGAGAATAGAGTTAGATTTTAGTAAAAAGCCAGGTTTTTAAAAGCTTGCGGAAACTCCAGAGAGAGGGGGCTGATTTAATTGCCAGAGGAAGCCGGTTCCAGTTTTGAGTTGTACAGACCAGAAAGCTCCTACCTCCCCAAGAAGAGAGCTTGTAGGGAGGCACTACTAAATACATCACTGAGCTGGACCTGACGGTCCTGTTAGGCATATACCTTTTAAGTTTTTTCGCTTAAGAAGGTTGGACCCTGTTCCTGAAGTGCTTTATAGGTTATGCAAAGTGCTTTAAAGAGAATACTCTGATGAAAAGGGAGCCAATGCAGTCTTACCAAAGCCTGTGAGGCGAACTAGAACCTCTGGATTTTCATCAGCAATCTTGCTGCTGTGTTTTGTAGAATCTGCAATTTTTTAAGCTGGACCTAGAGTAGGTTGACATAAATACCATTACAGTAGTCAATCCTGAAGATTACAAGGCAGAGGATCACTGTATTCAGTAAATTAGGCGGAAGAAACAGTGCTATTTTCCTAATCATGCGCAGCTTGAAGACGGGTGTAGAAATTTCCTTATTAACTTGTTCTTTGTAAGTAGGTTTGACATCTACCAGGCTACCCAGATTTTTCACCCTTTTCGCAGGAACCAGAAGAGAACCCAATTCCTCCGGCCACCAGGAAGGATTCCAAAATGAAGTGTTATTACCAAAGAGGATAACCTCCGTTTTTGCAGAGTTCAACAACCATCAAGGCAGTTCACATCCATCCAGGCACCAACCTCTTGCATGCACACCCGGAAGGACTCACTCATGTCCGGACCATTTCTTGAAAGGGACACGACAATCTAGGTGTCGTCTTCATATGAAACAATAGAAAAACAATAGAAAAATGTTACTGTCAACCATCAGCTGCTCCTGAAGACGGAAATTAGAGATCTGGCACTAACAGGGGTTTTATTCATTTTCAGTGGTCATAATGCTCCATATGAATCTTTGAGTAGAGTCTTGTCTCATGGTGTTTCCAAGTGAGCCACTCTTTCACTATATTTAACATTTATGCCACTTCCTTAGGGTATCTGCCAGAATCCATAGGATGCCTATTCTACATTTATGTAGATTGGTCCCAGTTCACCTCAAGGTCAGGGATTATTCTGGGTTGAACTTTCCCTTCTATTGTTGATACCTGGATGAGTTGCAGTTATATATGTACACACATTCATGACACAGAATATCCTTGAATATAGTCCCTTTACTTTGACAACTTTGGCTCCCCATACTTTCAATGAAAGTGTCTTTAAACTCAACCATACTATTGGCCTGATTATGAGTTTGGCAGTGTGGGAGCGGGCCGCCACACCAGTACCCTGCTCCCACACCGCCAAACTCGACCGCTGCCCGGCCGCCAGATTAGCAGTTTTCTCCTGGTCTGGCGGGCGGTGCTCTGGCGGTCCCAGGCAGGGGGCTTAGAAAGGCACCGAAGTGGGGACGTCATAGCAAGTTCCTGCATGGCATGAACTGTAAAGTCCATGCCGTGATGGAACTGGGGGTGCCTGCAGACAGGGGGCACACCATGTTCCCCCCCTGCATGCATCCCCTGGCCCAGAGGCAACAGGGGGCCCCCTTAGTTTCCTCACCGCCACAGTTTTCATGGCACGCTCACCGCCATGAAAACTGTGGCTGTGAAGAAACTCATAATATGCTCGCCAGCATATTGCTGGGCCAGACCGCCTCGCCACAGCCGAGGGATCACAGATCCCCGGCGGTTGCGGTAGTTCTATGGCAGTGGGACCGCCGCACTCGTAATGCGGTGGCCGGACCACCAGTGCGGCGGTTCCCGCCACATCAGTGCGAGTTTGGCGGTCCATCTCGTAATCAGCCCCTATGACATCTCTGCTTCTACTTTAATACAAATTCTGTCACAGTCCCTTGTCTTATCTCTCTTCCCTTCACTTTTGCAATAGGGAGTGAACACCCCAAATGCCTTTTAACACCTCAAAGGTCCTTCACCCAAATTATCTCTTCTTTGTCTCCATTTACCTTTCAATTTCTTTTACCCCTTCCTGTGTAGTAGTAGTAGTAGTAGTAAAAATACTTTATTCGGTATCCAAGTACCATCAAAGTGTACATACACAAAATAATACAATAAATACATCAAAATACATTTTTAAAACATCACATAGCTCAGGCATATAGTAAAAAACAGATGCTATTGAGAAATCATTCCTGCAATCATTACTTGTATACAGAACATAGTGCAAAAGTTGAAGAAGGGCTATGTGCAAAGCAAGCAACAGACCTCATGGAAAGTCCAGGGATTTTTTTTTTTTCCCGTTTTTAGTTTTTTTTATAAAATGGATGTAGTTAAAATTTGGTAATAATTGAAAATATCTTAATCACTGGCAATCACAGTGTGTAATCTACCACGTTTGAACCAGACTGCCTGTAAAAATTTGCTAATAGCAATATCACGGAAGTAGTATCACTCTTTAAGATTCTAAAAGCCACTGAATATCTGGTCACCTCCAGGTTGCGGCATAGAGGGATAATCCATTTCCGGTGCGGGCCTAGATAACCAGGACAAAAGAATTGTATATGTGTCTCTTCTTCTTTTTCCAAGCCACAAGCCGGACAAAAACTGGAAACGGAGTCCTTAATCCATTTGTTAGTGAAGGACCTCAGAGGTAAAGTGCCTAATCGAAAGCAGATATAAAGACTTTTCGGTAAGGGGGAGGAAACGAAATCTAGAAATTCCTCAAAACTGGGAAATGGTTTAATATCTAAAAATCTATTTGTCAATGGGCCAGTTGACTGGTTATTAATATAGCCATCTTGGATGTAAATCCAATAACTGGATTTTAAAATATTAAGATCATCTTTATACATTATTTCCGGTTTGGCCCATAGCCTTTGCAGTCCCAGCTTGCTTAGCCAGTCAGAAACAAATTTGACCCAGGGTACCGATTTAGCACCTCTTGCAGTAAGCAAATCAACAAGGCAGTCTCTGAATTCTCTTAGCTCAGGTGTAACCCATAGACGAACCCAATAAGCAAGTGGTCTAAGAGGGGCCAGATCTGAAATTCTTTTTAATCCTAAATCAAAGAATAGGGGAATTATCGGTGTACTATTAGGAACGGAAACCAGCTGTCTGCCGAATTTGTTTTCTGCCATAGTAAGTGGAGAAACATCAGTACAACCCCAAGTCTCAGCACCATAAAGAGCGGCCCCTTGCGCCTTACCACGATATACTTCAAGGGCCGGTGAGACCGCACGAGAGCTTGTCTGCCTGTGTAACCTATTAATAGGATTTGCTCTGTGCTCAACTAATAGCGTGCTTTTGCTTAGCTGATCTTTCCACTTTAAGTTCTCCATTACTTTGACTCCTAGGTAATCGAAACTCCTCACCCTCTCTAGGGCTTCTCACCCCCTCGTGCTATAGCATTGGAAAGTAAGTTAAGATAAACTGTCCAAATCTGGGGTTCCGATTTGCATAAGTTGCCAGGAATTTTGTCCGGTCCTTGTGCCTTAGCAGATTTTAAAGAGGATATTGCTCTAGCAGTATCCTCTAGGCCAAAGGTGATAGCTGGGACATGAGCTTCTATAGCGTCATGACAAAAAGTGCCTGTGATGGTCATTGAGTTGCAACAGGGACCTAGGGTATCTAAGACCGTAGAGATCAGAGAAGTGAGATACCCATTTGTCAGCTGGTATATGATGTTGATAACTCTTTGGGTTATCTGTTCTAGTTTGGGCCACTGTGTTCCAAAAAAAGCTATTATCATTTGTTTTGACTGCAAACAACATGTCCTCCCAAATTTTGTCATCCGAATTCTTTTTTGCAAAATGTAACGAGGCTTTGTAGGTGCGCCTAGCTAGGACTATTAAGTCCCTGTCGCCGTATAAAACAGTGGATCTTAAGGAGCTTTTAGCCTGCTTACAGGTGAGATCATACCATTTAATATCTTTGCCCATGGCTGGCTTCTTATGAACCATGTCTTTGTTAAATACCTGTTGTAACTCTTTGTAAAGTAGGTTATGCATGCTCAAAATATGAATTTCTAAATGATTTACTCCTACATAATTTGTCAAAAACTTAACATAAAGCCCATATATCTGGGGCAACAACTTCGGATTTGACAGAACTCTAGGCCATGAGACATAACGTCGACAATTGGCTAATACAGGCTCAGGCACTATTGTATAACATATGTTTGAATCTCTGGCAAGTGAAGCTCCAATCAATGATGCAATCAGGGAGTCGTGATCACTGTCAGGGCGCCAGCCGACTTTCATATCGGCCAGAAGTGGCCTCAATCTCACGACTAGAATAACAAAATCAATGACACTCGTATGATTACCTCTTCTGAAAGTAGGGGCTCGATCAGGGTCAGAGGTAGTGCCTCCATTACATGCCCTCAGCCCTCTGCCAACTGTTAGGGAACCTAATTTAAGTCCAGTGGCCTTAAAATTAACTCTGGGTTTCCAAGTTAGTGCCCGAATGCCCCATTGGTCATCTTCCTCTTCTGTGACCTCAGTGATGTAAGAGGAGGGTTCATAGGATGTGTTAAAGTCTGCAGTCAATATTATTTTAGTATTTGGATGTAAGGAATCTAAAAGTTCTTCGAGAATGGATAAGATGGGGGATTCAGTACAGGCCGCAGTCGATCTTACATAAATATTTAGGAGTACCAAATCTAATCCTGAGGGGAGAGTCACATTGATCCCCATTAGATCTGGGCATTTTAATTGCAATAAGGTGCAAGATCTAAATACATTATTCTTAATTAGGATCAGAAGCCCCCAATTACCCTCCCAAAGTGCTCAGGGGGTTTGGCTTCCACACTGAAGGTGGTGAACCCATCAACAAAGACTTTTTCAGTGGCCCAGGTCTCTTGAAACATGCAAACATCATATTCGCCAATATACAATAACCAATCGGGGTCAACCAGTTTAGATGGAATTCCTGCCAAGTTTCAAGATACTAAACTAATACCAGATTGTGAATGAATGGCCTCAGAATCAGCTGTAGTTAAGGGACATGGAGTTGCACCTGCAAGTATGGTAGTTGTGCCATCGTCTGTTCTACCTCCGTCAGATCTATGACTGTCGGAGATTTCATCTAACCTGCTCAAACATGACAAGACGTCTGGGTATATTTTTTCCCAACCTCTGACCTCATTTACCTCTGGAATCACCGAACATCCAATGACATCCATCCCTAGGTTTCTACTCCCAATATTAGGGGAATTAGTGACATCACTTATTAGGTCAACTATCATTTTTTCCTAATACTTTGCTAGGAGGTATGCAAAGAGTCAATATTGACTGGGGGTTCAGTCAATCAAATTTGACACATCATCCAACAATATTGTGGGGTTGACCTGCTCAGTTAAAGTAAAAGGGTGTACATTAGAGCCTTCAAAAATTCTATTTGTAGGAGGGGATATTTTCAGTCTGATTCCCAGTGCATTGTTCGCCGAGAGATGGCAAGCGCAAAGTTCAAAGTTGATGAGATTCTCAACCAACTGATTAGCACATAATATAACCTGGATATAATCAAATGGGGGAGTGTCAAAAGAACACGGCCTAGCACCCAGAATGTCAGATCTAATCACAGAAAGACATTTATGTTTTATGCTCAGCCAGAAAATTACTTTGTTAATTAAAGCATCAGTATCTTCGTTAACTCCAGACTTTAGTTTGGGTGCCTGTGTCATATAAATTAAGTTTTTAGAGTCCTGATTTGATCTTCCTTGGACATAAGCAGGCGGAACTCTCAGAGAGTAATCCTGGAGTGAATGAGAAGTAGTTCCATTTGGAATAGCTGGGTAAAGAAAAGAGGTTTTGTTAATACAGTCCACTGTGCCCTTGTTAGATTCGACATAGGGTGGTCTTGTAACCGTACTATTAGATATAAATTGGGTTGGGATCCTTGTAGGTCTTACAGGAGGCATTGAAGAAGAGGCCCCTAAAGATAGAGTGTTTGCTGGTACCTGTTTCACCGTTTGGGCAGAGCTTGAATTTGCAGCGAGACCCGGAGTCCACACTGATCTTTTTGGGTAAACTGTTTCAATAGAGGGATTCCGATCCGCTTGGGGCTTCAGAGAGGATCCAGTTTAGCCTACCTGACGTTCTTGGTTGCAACAACAGGAAGAGTTTTTTAGTTGTAATGATGAAATCTGTTCCGATAGGTAGACAATCAGACCACTAAGATAGTCCAATTTAGAATTTAATGTTAATAGGGTCACTTTCTCCTCGGGCACCCCTGAGTCTTGATGTAACCCATTGTCAGTTCGATCGACAGTTTTTCCCAGATTGCTCCTGTGATGCGTGTATCCATACGACATCATCAGGGGATTGTAGGGTAGCTAATCGATTGTGACAGGGAACATTGGGAACAATAATAATTTCAGGTAATAACGGGCATGGAATAGGGGTAGATGGCCCCATGGATATCGCTTCCTTAAGCTTGGGCAAAGTGGGGACTATATCCTCTGTAGGCTCATGGGTCTTGCAATGGTAGTCTGAAATAACAGGACTTATTGAATGTGCAATAGCTGGTACAAGCAGTTTTTTATCCTTTTGAACATATCGGGGACCCTTGAGGGGTTACCCTTCCCTTTGTTAGAGTTTGGGTTTAGAAGGGACTCTACCTCTTCAATTAATGAATGACTGTCAGCCAGTGTACTGGTATTAGAGTGCCAAGCAGCTGCAGGTTTTTTATGTCCTTGCTTCTGGGGTTTCTTGGCATTAGTCTCAGGCCTAATAGGGTCACCAGCTTTCCTTTTGCACATGATATAAATAAAAAAATTGCCTACACACAACGTAGCCCAGCAAATGCAATAATAAAAAGCAAAAGTTATGACTCACTCAGACTTAGGCGAAAGATGAACAGGGTTCTGCCTTGCTTCTTCAGACCATTTTGGAAATGCATAGCTCCTGTCTCCACCCCTAATCAACACGGTACCAGTACGCCGTTACTCCTTCACAACTGCATAAATGACACTGCTGTGGCAATAGTACTGGAGAAATAGATACAGGAAGCTTCTGGTCGGGTTTGATCGCCGATGTTAGGGGGGGGACCTGGTTCAGTCTCCTCCGGTCAATGACGGGCAAGGACGGGCCCGCCCCTGGCCCGGGCTTTGCCCGGCCGCGGCCTGTGCGTGTCTTGCACAGCGGGACCTCGCTGATGCCTTTATGCACCTCCGGGTGCCAGAAGATGAGCAGGAAGGAAGCGGAGGAGCCTTGGGACTGTGGTCCACTCCCCGGCTCGTGTAAAACAGGACCCCTTCCTGTGTATATGTCCTGAGCTTTAATCTGTACCTTCTTTTTAATTTCTTTTTGTTAATACACTTATTGTTGGGATCCCACCTGGACAGTTTTCCTCTTGTACTCTTATTCATTTTTCTTCCCTGCTCCTTTGCCTACTGTAGCCATATGGCTAAACTTGACAGCTAACATCATGTCCCTGCTTAATTTTCAAATCTAAACACTTAACTGTCTTCTGTTTCTGTTGACCTTTTTAATCCCTTGCACATGCATCCTCTCATGCTGCCTCTTCTCTTCCTGGTCTCAGCTGCCTAGTAAATTACAATAGAAGTGAAAGAAATACTTTCCCTTCTCATCATTTCTTAGTTTATTTTCATATTTGATAATTGCTGGAAATTTGATTTTGTTTTTTAAATTTGGTTTCTTCCTGGTATTCGAAGTGGGAGTAGACTGTGTGATGTTGCTCGATGTATTTATAGGGTCGCAGTGAAAGAGTTGTAGTATGTCAGTGCGGTGTAAACAATGTGATTAGGATGCACCTGTTACAACCATTGAAGCTTACTAGCTTCAGCATAAAAATAAATGTTTTTACATGTTCACTCCTCCACCCCAGCACTTGCACAATTTGTCGTTTTTGCAGCTGGACACATGCTTTGTCTCTAGTTCACTTGTTAAGATCCTTGAATTTAAATATAACTTCCACCTTACCCTAGAAACTCAAATTTTATGTTTGCCAGGTATGCTCTCTACAGTTTTTTGTTTTATGGCAATTATACAAAACCTTTAATTTCTCGTAAAATAGCTTCAAAATGAGTATGTGTCATTTAGATTGGAGCACTGCAATGCTACTTATATTGAGCAGTGTTTAATTCGTTCCAGTGGTTGTAGGTGGTGGGCACCTGCACTAATTTGTCAGAACTGTGACTTCTTTTTGATCATCTGATTTTTACTCGGAGCAAGAGACAAATGTGAAAAAAGGAAGAAATAAAGAGGAATTAAAATTGAGAAATCAATTACAAAGGGGTAAACCGGAAAAGAAAAGAGCCTTCAAGACTAAGCTAAAGACACAAAGAATAAAGATGAAAGATGCATGAAATGGAATGAAGAGGAGCTAGCCTAAGAAAATATAAGAAAACTTTTGGGGTGCTGCCTTTATATTTTTACAAGTGAAGTATGGACCACTTAAATTAATGATTGACATCTTACACTCCTCTAAAATTGACAGTACCCATTTTGTAACACCCACATATTTTACAGTGACAATCACCACTGTGTAGTTGTAGTTAGGACAGAGTTTCCATAGGAGAGCACTTTTTGTTTCGCTAATAAATGTGGCACCATTTGACGAATCTTTACAAAATGCTCCAAAAAAAAAGTTAATGTACTTGAGTTCCTTTCAGGAAGTTTTGGGGTGATCCATCAAGAGGGGGCCAACAAAAATAGGGGATCCCAAAACGTTGATTTCCTATGTTAATTTCCATGGGACATTAAGGGAAGCGATACAGAATAAGGGCTGAACAGAATTACCCCAAATTTGGCAGAATGTTAGAACTTTACTCAGAAAGTGTCGCTTTTGGTGTAAATCTATTCAGTCGTTCTCAAGAAGTTTGTGTTTAAAGAGGTGCTTGGGTCGTCATAAAGGTGTTAAGAAAATAGATATATCTGGACTGTTGGTGTTCAGATGTGCTCTCTGACTGGCCACTTAAAACGGGACTAGTCAATCTTAATTGTCTGGCCAGGACCTGAAC
Organism: Calotriton arnoldi; assembly: GCA_963921515.1. Taxonomy (NCBI): domain Eukaryota; kingdom Metazoa; phylum Chordata; class Amphibia; order Caudata; family Salamandridae; genus Calotriton; species Calotriton arnoldi. Next base: position 1,542,735 of record CAWUFW010004086.1, on the reverse strand, counting down.
AATATGCTGTGGCAGCCATTACAGAACTCAGGGACATGGTCCATGTGTCCTGGTAATGAATTAAAAAATATGTAAGGAGGCAGGCAGGGCACACTTTGACCCTAAGGTGCATGTGTCGGGGGGGGAAATGGGGTACCAAAGTGACCTCCCTTTTATTGGCTGGCTACAACATAGACAACAGATTGTGTTAGCCATTGCAAGACCTGAGGTCATGGTCCCTATTTGAATGCATTGTAGTGAATGGAAGATTTTCAGGTCATAAATAGAGCACATGTAAAGGCTGATAACCGATATATGTCACAATAGAAATCATTTGTTGGTGGTACCATGCTAATTTTAGGAATTGTGGTGTGGTTTAGGTAATTTTACTTCGTGAAAAATGCTGATCCTCTTCTGGGATTTGTTTGAGAGACAATTGTTTTTACTTATGATTTTCTCATAGTGGTTATGGAAGGTGCTGTAGAAGCTAAAAAAGAGAACATTTTCTATAAATTCACTCTATCTTCATCAACTATGGGAGAATTCTGTAAAACATGTCTATAATTCACATTTATGATAGTAGTGTGGCACACTGTCGTTTGACAGAAAGAACCACTTCATTTTGATGAAGGGGTTCTTTCTGTCATAAATGAAGGGGTTCCTTTTGTCATAGAAATTATGACTGGTGGCCTAGGAAGCTAAAATGAGAACAGCCAGATGGTAGGGGCAGTGGCGGCATAAAAGACCACGGAGGGCAGGAGCGAGGGAGCAGGGGCACGCACAGGGACAACAGTGGCCATGGGAGGGTGGCAGGGGCAGAAAGCTGACCAGGGAGGGTAGGTATCAGGGTCAGTTGCAGCACAACGGACTGCAGAGAAAAGGAGGGAATGTTAGGGGCATGCTTACGGACAACAAAAGGCAGAGGAGCTGTTTAGGCAGGGCAGGCTGCAGGGGCAGTGGAAGCATAGCGGACTGCAGAGGACAGGAAGGAGGGGTATGGCCACGCACCTAAAAAACGGAGGGCAGGGGGAGGTGATCAGGGTCCATAAACTGACCAGACAGGGCAGCTAGCAGGGGCAGTAGCAGAACAATGCATCGAGGAGGGAGGAGCGGGACCATCGAACGCAGACAGTGGAGGGGAGAGGGTATTGGCAGGGCCAGTATGCTGATCTGGCAGGGCAGGCAGCAGTGGCAGTGGCAGTACAACAGACTGCAGAGGGCAGTTTGGAGGGGCAGGGGCAGAAAACGGACAACAGAGAGCAGGGGGAAGGCAAGCAGGGGCAGTAAGATGACATGACAGGGTAGATGGCAGTGGCAACACAATGTACAGTGGAGGGCAGGAGAAAGGGCACAGTGACATGCACATGGACAACAAAGGGCAGGAGGAGGAGGCAAATTTACCAGTCAGTGTAGGCTACAGGGAGAGAGGCAGCACAACAGACGGCAGAGTGTAGGGGGAGAGGACATGGACACGCACATGGACAGCAGAGTGCATAGGGGAGAGGTGCAGGGGCAGCAAGCTGCCCAGGCAGGGTAAGTGACAGGGGGTTGGCAGCACAGCAGACCGCAAAGGACAAGATGGAGGGGGCAGGGGCACACGCACGGACAATGGAGGGGCAGGGGGCAGGGGCAGCAAGTTGAAAAGGCAGGGCAGGCATGAGGGGCAATGGTAGCACAACAGACTGCAGAGGACAGAAGGAAGGGAACCGACGCATGCACACAGAGAGGGCATGTGAAAAAAGATCACATGGCAGGGCAGGCGGCAGGACGTGGCAGCACAACGGATCACAGAGGGCAGGAGGGATGGGGCAGGAGCATACAGAAATACAACAGATGGCAGGGGTAGGTGGACATGGGCAGAAAGATGAAGAGGTAGGGCAGGCAGCTGGTTCAGAGGCAGGCCAGCAGACCATAGAGACAGCAGAGGGAGGGGGCAGGGGTAGCAAGCTGACCAGGCATAGTTGGTGGCAGGGGCAAGGGAAGCACTATGGACTGCGGAGGACAGGAGGGAGGTGGCAAGGGAACGCACATGGACTACAAAGGGCAGAGTGGATGGGCAAAGACAGGAAGCTGACCAGATAGGGCAGGGGCAGTGGCAGCACAACAGACAGTGACTGGCAGGAAAGTGGAGGGTAGGGGTGAGGGGGACAGGTGTGCCAAGCCTACCAGGCAGGGCAGGAAGATGGGCAGTGGCAGAACAAAGGACCGCAGAGAGGCACACTGGAAAACGGATGGCAGACGAAGGGGGGCAGGAACAAGGGCTGCAAGCTGACCATGCAGGACAGCCTGGCAGGGGCAGCAAGCTGACTAAGCAGGCTGCAGGAGGGAGTGGAGTAAGGTCACTGAGACAGGGAATGGAGCACAGGGGCCCTCGGGGTAGGGGCAGCAAGCTCACCATGGATTGTAGGACTGCGCGGACAGCATCAGCCCAATAGACTATGGATGGCAGGAAGAAGGGTGCGGGCATGCAGATGGGGATCTGAGAGCGAGGGGCATGGGCAGCTAGATAGCCACGAAGGGCAGGCGGGAGGGGACAGGAGCATGCAAATGGTCAACAGAGGGCAACCAAGGGCGGCGATGGGCAACATGCTGACAACTAAGGGCACAGCTGCATGGGCAGGGGCACACAACAAACCACCAAAGACAGGAGGGAGGGGCCCAGGGTACTTACATAGAGAATAGAGGGCATTGAAGGGAGGAGGGGCAGGGGCAACAAGCTGACCATGGAGGGCAAGCTGGCATGGGTAGCAGAACGGACCACGGAGGACTGGAGGAAGGGGCAAGGGCATGCACATGGAGAACAGAGGACATGGGGGGATGGCGCAGCAAGCTGACCACAGAGGGAAGATAGGAGGGGGCTGGGTCACACACAGAGAGAACAAAGGCCGTGGGAGGGCTGAAGAGCAGGATCAGCAAGCTAACCACAGAGAGGAGGCCAGCAGGAGCAGCACAACAGACCATGGAGGGCATGAGGGAGGGGATAGCAGCACATACACAGAGAATGTAGAGCTGGCAGGAGGGGTCAGGGGAAGCAAGTTGACTACGGAGGGAAAACTACTTATTCGAACTACAAAGGTTATAGAAAATCGGGTCTAAATGTACCTAGCCGAAGAATTCAAGTATGAAAAGCGTAGAGCAAACTGTCACATTCATTGGATGATGTCATCCGTGATGCTCTGAATGATGTCATTTGAGATGTCATCTGTGACATCATTTAACATGTCATGGGTGATGTAATATGTGAGGTCATAAGCAGTGCGTGGCAGGGCAAAAGTTATAGTTAGTTGATTTAACTGATACTACCCTCCCAGGGGGTAACTGCCCATCCAATTAGGAGACTCATGTGGTGGACACACCTTTGGCAAAACTGAAAGCCGGACAGTCTCCCAAGTTGTTGCAGACCTCTCTGAAGTTTTTTTATTCTGCAGAAAGAAAATATCAGACAGGAATAGAATCATCCCTGTATGTCAGTGGTGGATGCACTGTACTAAAAATCAGCCCTGTAATCGAATCCAATAATAATTTACAGCTATTACTGTTTTTGAGCTATTGAGAATGGACATAATTTGATTAACAAGTTGCGAATACTATTCTAATGTACCCATTATGGACTTTGGAGATGAGAAACTTTTTTGCATTATTTAAAACAATGGTCCGGTGTTTAAAGCCAATTTTTGGTTGCCAACTAGTAGATTTACAAAATCACAGGGTTTATTACTGCAAAACGACATTTTGCTGCTTATTAACTCCATGGGTTTCAGCAGCCCATTTCAATCAAAGTTAGGATCGGATATGAAAGGGGCATCTCTTCCTAATTGCGAGTCGAAATGGTATGTATCAGTGGTTTGTGATCGCAAACTATTGAAAGTTACCAATTCCTCAAAGGAGGCGGTAACAGATTTGCCAAGGGAAGCTGACCCAGTTGTGAATCGATTCAAGACCCCACAGGGAGTAGACATAGGTCCAAGGGATCACTGCCTGCTAAACCTGATAATTTAACCAGCAGGATTTTGTTTTAAGCAGCACCGGTTCCTTTCAGGAACGTGTGCTGCTTTAAAGAACATAAAATTCCTGGGCCCATATTACCAATAGGGCACACTTTCCCTGTTTGTGCCACGGCGCACCTTTAAACAGATGCGTATACAGGGAAAGTGCACCCTATTACACTGAATGTACTGTCAGCAGAGGCGACTTCATTGTTGAGAGAAGACACACTGGGGCTTCGTAAGTATCCTATTTCGGCAGCATGGGGAGTGATGCTGACAGCGCTACAAGTGGCATCGGCCCCAGACAACCCATCAACTACCCCGACACCAATCATACTAGCCTACACACTGGGCACGTGTGCCCAGTCATTAAGGAGTTCTGTTCTGATGATATGGTATTTTGAAATGTGACACTGAGATTGATGTAACTGGGATCGAGTGAAGGATGATATGGTCATAAAAACGGATCGTCCCCCCCCCCCTTTCCCCACCTCCCTTCTCCGCCCTCACTGTTCCTCCCAGTTGTCTCTTATGAGTGGATGTATATAGTTTCATTATAATGGATCTGGTTGCTTACATAATAGTCATGACCCTATGGCGTAGCCGAGAGGAGTCGCTGGAAATGTGCAGATAGAATGTCGTGGGGAGCAAACTGTGTCCTTCCATGGTGCCTGGATATTGATCTGATGACAGGCCGTGAATGTTAATCTAAAATGTTGGTAGTACAAAGTATATTGGCATAATGTCTTTATATGACTGAGACAAGAACATTTTACTTTTTCTTCCCTTTTTTTCCATCTGTGTAATGACCTCATGCGATATTCAACAATGTAAATTGTTGTTCCAACTGGTACTTGTTGCTTTTATGCATGTCTGTATCATGTTTCCTATATCTAAAAAACTTCAATAAACAGATTAAACAAAAATTACACTGAATGTACTGTCTTCAGAGCAGATGCAAACTCATGCTGCCTGTGGGGCAGTGCATTTAGTGAAATTTGGAGCGGCTTCTTCAAAGCTGCTCCAAGATGGCAACCCACTGCACTTTTGAAGAAGGGGGAGATATCACCATGCAGGCGGGTGCAGTAAGCGACTGCACTAGCCTGTAGGAGGATGTCTAGGAGGTACATGGGACTCAGTTTTGCACCTCCTAATGGCTTGTTTATGTCTGCTCTCGCATCTATAATACTGTGCGTGCGCAGAGGCAAAGAGATTCCTTCATTTGCATGGCGACAATCCTTCTTATGATAGCGCTGGCACTGCATATGCGCCAGCACAATTTGTATTATGGAAGAGGCCGCACAAGCTTCTGCAACCCCTTCTGTAATACCATTGCGCCCCTGAGGTGCATTAATCAAGTGCACACACTTGTATAATGCAGCAAATATACTTGTGGATCCAAGAAAACCACTGGAACAAAGTAACAATAGGTGTAAAGGGCCTGTTGTAAATGTGGACAATGAATGAGATTACATACATAGTTCACAATATATCCTGGTAGGAGAAATGAACAGTCTGTTTTGTTAATATGTCCTTGAATATTGCCAGATTCCTTGATTCCCCATGTCTACATCTGAAATTAAATGAACATATGTTTGACAAAGGTAACTATTTTGCCATTTACTGCACAATCCAATGTGTTTGATGTTCTGCAGGTGAACCTCCCAAGAGCCGTCATGATTGCTATTCCCCTGGTCACCTGCGTGTATATTCTGGTCAACGTGAGCTACTTTGCAGCAATGACCCCTTCTGAACTCTTATCCTCAGGCGCGGTTGCCATCAGCTGGGGGTGAGCTATAACGTGGAAACTGTTTTCAGTTGGTTATTGACTTCCAGTGTTTTACTTGGTTACAAAGTGTGAACTGTATGGGTAAATAGAGCAATATATACCATAGGTAGAAAGTACAAAAAATGTTGTTGGTCAGTAAAATTGTGTACAAAAGCACCAAATAATGAGTGTGCAGTCTGCATGTCAGTGGGGCAAATACTGACATTGAGGACCCAGATTTCCATCCTTTGGGCACTATACTTAGGCCACAAAAACATAGGTCACAGCTCTAGTGTTTCCTTGGCGATTCCCTCCTTGCTCTAGCGATAGTGGTTGTTCCCCGTTCACTATTGGTAACATCCAGGGTATGCCCCACTAGTAGTCCGAGTCTCAAGAGTCCACTTTGACTCTAATTTAAAGTCAACAGTGTTCCAGCTAGCAAGAAGTTCCCTCTGGACGACAGGCCTGAAATCAGTCTTACCCGCACAGGCAGGCGTGAAGCATCTGAGTTTCCGACAGTGGGCCTCTTGGAGCGTCAGCAGCTGAGTTCAGGTGAGTTCACCACAGGTGGCCCTGCAAGCTACACTCAGAAGGTGCAGAGTTCCTTGACGTAAACTTCTTAACTTAAGGCCTGACTTCATCTTATGTAGGTCCTGACTCCATCTTGAGTCAATGGAGGTCACCATTTTCCCTATCTTAGACAATGGAAGTCGCCATATTCCCTGATTTATGCAGAATCATTGTAATGTCTACCTTTAGACGTAGATGTCGACTGACCTTATCTTTCCAAGAATTGTGAAAGCATCAAGTTCTTTGACTAATAATATAGATACAACACCTAATGCGACACTCGTCTAGGTCAAATGTCAACTCTTCACCATGTCAGGGTTGAATAAGAACAGACATATAACCAAAATAATTTAATCAGAATTGGCGTCCTTTTGCCTTATATGTTCATAATGAAATGTCTGGGATGCTTACCTTGAGGCACATAATCTATTTCAGACATTCCTTAACATGTCAGAAATTCTAATTTCTGACAAGATTTAGGGCCAGATGTATCAATATTTTATTTTGCAATTCCATAATAGCGAATTTTACCGATTCGCTATTATGGAATTGCAAAATGCGATGTAAGTAGGTTTCGCAATAATAATTGCGATTCCTACATATTCCTTATTTGCGACTCGCAAATTACGAGTCGCAAATAAGGAATGGCTTCCCATTCATTCCTATGGGCCTAGAGGCCCATAGGAATGAATGGGAATTGCATGCGCAATATGCGAGTACCCAATAGGTACTCGCAAATTGTGCATGCAATTTTAAGGGTGCAAGGGTGCCAAATGGACAACCTGTTGCACCCCTGAAATATGCATGTGTGCACATGTGTCGCACATACATGCCCCAAGGGCATGTATGTACGCCACATGGCACCTTGAAAAATGCAAAAAAGTGCATTTTTCATGGAATTCGCATATTACCACCAACTTGAAGTTGGTGGTAATTTGCGATTCCTTAAAGGCAGATCGCAAATTTTTTTTGCTTCCTGCATTTCATTTAAAGAATCGCAAATTGCGATTCCTTAAATGCATTCGCAAAATAGGGAATCACAATTTTTGCGATTCCCTATTTTGCAAATGCCTTTTGAAATGATACATCCCAAAAGGCTTTTTCCCGTTCGCAAACGGGCCGATTCTGCGAATAGGCCCGTTTGTGAACGGGAAAAACGCTTGATACATCTGGCCCACAGTATGTAAAGACGTGACCACCTGTCAGGAGAGGGCCTCCGCCCAGATTATTTCCTTAGATTCTGCAAGAGACGATCTCACCTACTGTCTGCACACTTCACACTTTGCAGATGCTTCATCTCGCTTGAAGCCAAGTCCCGGTGGAACACCAACCTTCTGCTACCTCAGTGTGCATTTACCCTTCGCAACACTGTCTTCACGCCTTCACTGATAAAGATAGCCTTTGCTGTCAACAAAGTATGCAGTGCGTCTCTTCTCCCTAAGAAACTGTAGACTGCACGTTGCTCTGCCTTCCATGCTCTCTTAGAATAGTGCATTGATGTAGAAGTTAGGGTGTTAGATCCTAAATGGTATTTTAGCAATGTTCAAAATGTTAATTTTATTCTTGTCATTTATTAACGTTCCTACTTGCTGTTTTCATAATATTCTGTGTAGTTGTTTTAGCCCTTTCGGTGCTCATGACGGAATGGTTCCGTCATGAGCACCAGTGCTCCTGTGCTCATGACGGAACCATTCCGTTATGAGAACAGGGGCACTAAATTCCTCTGCTGCAGACATTAGAGGGATTTCCTTTTTTTTTTTATTGGCCTCGGGAGGCTGGGGAAGAGCTTCCCCAACCTCCTGAGGGCGTTTTGCATTTTCATTGCAATGACGATCACGCGCATGGCGCGCTGATGTTATTGCATTGAAAATGAAACTGAAACCTAGTTTCAGTTTCATTGTTTCGGTGCTCGTGGGGCTATCTCAGCCCTCGAGCACCGAAACACTTGGGAGAGGTATCATTGGAAAGGGGTCCCCTTTCCAATGATACACTTCCCTAGTGGATCCCTGCTTGGGAATCGCCCCAGGAGGGCGATCCCCAAGCAGGGATCCACCCACTATCCACCAGGGAGGGGGGGGCAACTGCCTCTGCTCTTCCCATATAATTTGGGTACAGACAGTCTTTCTGCCCCCCTGGGGGCAGATGGGGGCATTAGCACTATCCACCAGGGAGGCGGGGGGGCAAGGGCCTCTGCTCCTCCCATATAATTTGGGTACAGACAGTATTTCTGCCCCCCCCGGGGGCAGAAAGCACACTAGACGCCAGGGATTTTATAGGCCAGGGGTGGGGGCTGCCCAGAATGGGCATGCAAATGCCCCCACCCTACCCCCCTAAAGAAAACAAAAGACTTTCTGCCCCCCAGGAGGCAGATGGGGGCAATAGCCCCTGATCTGCCCCCCGGGGGGGCAGAAAGCCCACTAAGCACCAGGGATTTTTTTTTTATATACGTAGGGGTGGGGGCTGCCCAGAATGGGCATGTCAATGCCCCCACCCCCCCAAAAAATGCTACAGTTTTCTGTCCCCCGGGATGCTGATGGGGCAGTAGCCCCCTATCTGCCCCCGTGGGGGGGGCAGAAAGCACCCTAGATGCCAGGGATTTGTTTTTTATTGACCAGGGGTGGGGGCTACCCAGAATGGGTATGCAAATGCTCCACCCTACCCCGCTAAAGAAAACAAAAGACTTTCTGCCCCCCCCCCAGGAGGCAGATGGGGAAACAGCCCCTGATCTGCCACCCGGGGGGGGGGGGCAGAAAGCCCACTAAGCACCAGGGATTTTTTTTTATATATGTAGGGGTGGGGGCTTCCCAGAAGCGGCATGCCAATGCCCCCACCTCCCCCCCAAAAATGCCACAGTCTTTCTGCCCCCCCCAGAAGGCAGATGGGGGCAGTAATCCCTGATCTGCCTCCTGGGGGTGCGGCAGAAAGCCCACTAGGCACCAGGGATTTTCTTTTTTTGTTAATCATAGGGGCGGGGGCTGCCCAAAATGGGCATGCCAATGCCCCCCCCAAAAAAAGATGCCACAGTCTTTCTGCCCCCCCAGGAGGCAGATGGGGGCAGGTGCCGGCAGGAAGTCCACTAGGCGCCAGCGATTATGCTGCTTTTTTTATACGTAAGCGTGGGGGCTGCCCAGAATGAGCATCTCAATGCCTCCACCCCCCCAAAAAAATAGCCACAGTCTTTCTGCCTCCCTCCCCTTGGGGGCATATCGGGGCAATAGCCCCCGATTTCCCCCCTCCCCAGGGCGGCAGAAAGCCCACTAGGCATTGACTTTTTTTCGGAATGTGCCTACCTGTGGATTTTGGGTCCTAGCGCAGCCTGCCCTAAGGAAACATAGCAAACCTGTATATTTTTGTAAATGGACACCTAGGGGAATCCAGGATGGGATTACTTGTGTGGCTCTCACCAGGTTCTGTTACCCAGAATCCCTTGCAAACCTCAAACTTTGTCCAAAAAAGCAAATTTTCCTCACATTTGTGTGATGGAAAGTTCTGGAATCTGCGTAGATCCACAAAATTCCACCCACCCCGCATTTCCCAAAGTCTTCCGATAAAAATGGTACCTCACTTGTGTGGGTAGGCCTAGTGCCTGCGACAGGAAACGGCCCAAAACGCAACGTGGACACACCACATTTTTACAGTGAAAACTGACCCCTTTTAGCAAAGTGCCTACTGTAGATTTTGAACACTAGCTCTGCCGGCACCTAGGGAAACCTAGCAAACCTATACATTTCTGAAAACTAGACACCCAGGGCAATCCAGGATGGGGGTGACTTGTTTGGCTCTCACCAGGTTCTGTTACCCAGAATCCCTTGTAAATCTCAAACTTTGTAAAAAAAAAAAACACATTTTCCACACATTTCTGTGATGGAAAGTTCTGGAATCTACGTGGATCCACAAAATTCAACCCACCCCGCATTCCCCAAAGTCTTTCAATAAAAATGATACCTCACTTGTGTGGGTAGACCTAGTGCCCGTGACAGGAAGCGGCCCAAAACGCAATGTTGGCACCACATTTTTACAGTGAAAACTGACCCTTTCTTGGCAAAGTGCCTAGCTGTAGATTTTGAACCTTGGCTCTGCCGGCACCTAGGGAAACCCAGCAAACCTATACATTTTTGAAAAATAGACACCCAGGGGAATCCAGGATGGGGTGACGTGTGGCTATCACCAGGTTCTGTTACCCAGAATCCCTTGCAAACCTCAAACTTTATTAAAAAAAAAAACACATTTTCCCCACATTTCTGTGATGGAAAGTTCTGGAATCTTCGTTGGTCCACAAACTTCTACACACCCCGCATTCTCCAAAGTCTCCCGATAAAAATGGTACCTCACTCGTGTGGGTGGGTCAAGTACCCGCGACAGGCAAGGGCCCAAAACGTATTGTGGAGACATCAAAATTACCTATCACAAAACAACCTGGTTTTGCAGGGGGGGGGGGGTTTGGCCCTGGGCTCAGCGGCATCTAGGGAAACGTAGCACACTCATACATTTCCGAAAACTAGACACCCTGGGGAGTCCAGTGAGGAATGGCTTGCGTGGATCCCCCAACGTTTTCCTACCCAGAATCCCCTGCAAACCTCAAATTTAGCTGAAAAAAATTACTTTTTCCATACATTTTTGTCTGGGAGCACTGTACCCGCACAAATGTCCTACCACCCAGCGTTCCCCTTGATCTCCCGGGTAAAATGATATCTCACTTGTGTGGCTGTCCAATGCAGAATCAGCTAAAAACTTATTTTTTTTTAAATGTAGCGCTTAGAATTTGCGGTGCTATACCCTTAATCCCTATGTTTTTGTCCCTTCCCAGTCACAGGCCTTTGGCCCACCCACACAAGTGAGGTATCATTTTACTCGGGAGAACAAGGGGAACGCTGGATAGTAGGACATTTGTGCTGGCATGGTGATCCCACGCAAAAATGTGTGGAAAAAGTGATTTTTTTCAGCTAAATTTGAGGTTTGCAGGGGATTCTGGGTAGGGAAACATTGGGGTATCCACGCAAGGCATACCTCACTGGACTCCCCCGGGTCTCTAGTTTTCAGAAATGTGTGGGTTTGCTAGGTTTCCCTAGATGGCCGCCAAGCACGGGACCAAAAACTCATGTGACCTCTTTGCAAAACCCGATCGTTTAGTGATAGGTAATTTTGATGTCTCCACAATACTTTTAGGGCCCTTGCCTGTCGTGGGTACTTGACCCACCCACAGGTGTGAGGTACCATTTTTATCGGGAGACCTGGGGGAGCGCTGGGTGGTAGGAAATTTGTGTCAGCCCAGTGATCGTACAACTTTCCCACACAAACATTTGAGAAAAATTAGATATTTTCAGCAAAATTTGAGGTTTGCAGGGGATTCTGTGTAGGGAAACATTCGGGGGTACACGCAAGCCATACCTCCCTGGACTCCCCCGGGTGTCTAGTTTTCAGAAATGTCTGGGTTTGGTAGGTTTCCCCCGATCGCCGACGAACGCGGGACCAAAAATGCAGATGCCCCCCTTGCAAAACTAGGACGTTCTCTGATAGATAGGGGGCATCTGCGTTTTTGGTAGTGGGGTCGGCAGCCATCTAGGGAAACCTACCAAACCCACATATTTCTGAAAACTAGACACCCAGGGGAGTCCAGGGAGGTGTGATTTGCGTGTACTCCCCAAAGTTTTCTTACCCAGAATCCCCTGCAAATCTCAAATTTTGCTGAAAAAATATCAAATTTTTCTCAAATTTGTGTGTGGAAAAGATGTGGGATCACCGGGCTGACACAAATTTCCTTCCACCCTGCGTTCCCCCAGGTCTCCCGATAAAAATGGTACCTCACTCGTGTGGGTGGGCCAAGTACCCGCGACAGGCAAGGGCCCAAAACGTATTGTGGAGACATCAATGTTACCTATCACAAAACGATATGGTTTTGCAAGGGGGGGGCTACATGAGTTTTTGGTCCCGGGCTTGGCAGTCATCTAGGGAAACCTACCAAACCCACACATTTCTGAAAACTAGAGACCCAGGGAAATCCAGGAAGGTATGGCTTGCGTGTACCCCCCAACGTTTCCCTACCTAGAATCCCCTGCAAACCTCAAATTCTGCTGAAAAAAACACATTTTTCTCAAATTTCTGTGTGAAAAAGTTGTGGGATCACCGGGCTGACACAAATTTCCTTCCACCAAGCGTTCCCCCAGGTCTCTCGATAACAATGGTACCTCACTCGTGTGGGTGGGCCAAGTACCCGCGACAGGCAAGGGCACAAAACGTATTGTGGAGACATCAAAATTATCTATCACTAAACGATCTGGTTTTGCAAGAGGGGTCACATGAGTTTCTGGTCCCGGGCTTGGCGGCCTTCTAGGGAAACCTACCAGACCCACACATTTCTGAAAACTAGAGACCCGGGGGAGTCCAGGGAGGAATGGCTTGCATGGATCCCCCAACGTTTTCCTACCCAGAATCCCCTGCAAACCTCAAATTTAGCTGAAAAAAATCACTTTTTCCACATGTTTTTGTGTGGGAAAGTTGTAGGATCACCGGGCTGACACAAATTTCCTACCACTCAGCGTTCACCCAGGTCTCCCGATAAAAATGGTACCTCACTCGTGTGGGTGGGTCAAGTACCCCCGTCAGGCAAGGGCCCTAAACGTATAGTGGAGACTTCAAAATTACCTATCATAAAACAACCTGGTTTTGCAGGGGAGGGGGCACCTGGGTTTTTGGCCCCGGGTTCAGCGGCCATCTTGGGAAACCTACCAAACCCACACATTTCTGAAAACTAGACACCCTGGGGAGTCCAGTGAGGTATGGCTTGCGTGGATCCCCCAACGTTTCCCTACTCAGAATCCCCTGCAAACCTCAAATTTAGCTTTATATACACAATAAAAAACCATTCCAAGACGCTGCTCAGTTATTGGCTCTGGGTTCCTCAGGTTCTTGGTGAACCTACAAGTCCTATATATCCCCACAACCAGAAGGGTCCAGCTGATGTAACGGTATATTACTTTAAAAAATCTGTCATACTTAGAAGAAGTTACAGGTGAAAACGTAGGCACAAATGGCTGTTTTTTTCAACTCATTTTCAATTTTTCCTATTTCCAACTGTTAGTTTCTATTAGAAAAGCTTGAAGGATCTACACAAATGACCCCTTGCTGAATTCGGAATTTTGTCTACTTTTCAGAAATGTATAGCTTCCCAGAATCCATTTTTGCTTTCATACCCATTTTTACCATTAATTGGAAGGAAGTTGAAAGCACAAAAAATAGCAAAAATAGTCTATGTCCAAAGTAAGATGCCAAAACTGTGCAAAATATTTTGGTTTTCTGACAAAAGTCTGCCAGTCCCTGAAAGCTGGGAAGATAGTGATTTCAGCACCACAAACCCTTTGTTAATACCATTTGCAGGGAAAAAACCAGATACTTTCATCTACAGCACTTTTTTTCCCATTTTTCCCAAAACAAACAAAATTTAGCTGTATTTTGGCTAATTTCTGGGTTCCCTCCAGGGGAATCAACAAACCCTGGGTACCTTTAAAATCCCCATGATGTTGGAAGAAAAGGACGCAAATTTGGCGTGAATACCTTGTATGGTCAAAAGGTTACAGGGGCCTAAGCACAAACTACCCCAAATAGCCAAAAAAAGGCTTAGCACAGGGGGGAAAAAGGCCTAGCAGCGAAGGGGTTAGGAAACAGATTGTTCCTGCAGCAATAACTACTTTTAAATTAAAGTTTTCATTCTTCTTAGTGCAGTGTGTGTGTTATACTGTGACTAAAGAAATAGGTTTGTTACTGTTACTAAGGTGCTCCTGATCCCTTTATGGGATTGTTCATAACCCAAAAGCAATACTACTTTGTCAATTACACATTGAATATGATACTGGGTGGCTACATTAATCTGTTTATCATGGAATGTGTTGACCTTAGTTAACCTGTGTCACCCATGGGTGGGAAAGTACACTGTGTAGAGTTGCGCAAACGTCGTAACTTGCGCAACAGTTGGCACCCAACGTGGTTCTCGTATCTTACGGTTACACCTTCAATAGTTTTTTCACTATTCACTCACACTTGAACCACTTTTACTTAATTATGGAGGCGTCCGTAGTATTAGGTGGGCGCACCAATTTCCATAGGTTCTGTAGTTTTGTCAAGCTTGACTCATAAAAGGTTATTCCCCACTCTGTGGGTTTTCTAATTCTTTGATTTTAATTTCCAATTGAATCCAGTCATTATGGCAGGACCTATTGTAATAGGGGTCAATTGCAAGGAAGCTGTCAATCAGCATCTCAATGCTCAAGGTGTCACCAATAAAGAGGGAGGGGGGTAGTTACATTTGTTAGAGCTGCACATACAGCATATGCCTTTGAGACATTTTACTCATGGGTGGAGTTCGAACCTATTGATGCTGCCTCAGGGCAGTTTCAAGATTACTCAGCGATAGATCCGTTATCACATTATAGAGCATACCAAGATGTGGAAATGCCTTTAACATACCAAGGACACCAAAACTGGTTTGGTGGTCAATTGCCACACACACACACACACAGTCCGTTTGAGGTGTACAAACTAATACTCCACAAACGATTAACGCTATCATGCGAAAAGTGCCCATGAAGCCTGATGAAATGGCTTTCTGGATTGCTCGCAAGACTTATCAGTTGGAAGCAGTGTATCCATACACTACCTCCCAAGACAAACATATAATACTGACTTTGTGTCTCCCTCTTGAAATGTTGCTTTCTGTAGAGAGGTGCAACACCTGGCGAAGTCTCTTTGCATGCACTTATACCAGCACGCATGCTACGCCTTGCCTTCATTGGCAGTCCTCCCTGATGTACTGAGAGAAGTACAAAATGATTATGGAGCTGCACCAGCTATGAATTTAGGAGTGAAATTAATGTGGAACTTCTCTAAGGTGTCATCTATCACCCTAAGCAACATCAAGGGAGATGCTTTAGGTCTGGCTATACATCAGAGACTAGAAGCACATCCATTTTAAGATCGTGAACAGGAACTACCTAAAATAATTGCAGAAGTTTATACCTCTGTAGGTAGAGATACCTTGGGTACTTGGCCCGTTAAGCCACATCTAAAACCTAAAAATGACACTGAGGGGCCGATTCCGATCTCGGCCGGTAGGGCTCCGAATCGGATTCGGCTTTACCGGATCCGATTCGGAGCCCTGTTTCCCGACCGAACCGTACGCGGGTCCGGTCGAGCGAGTACGATGCGAATTCGCCGACCGACTCGTCCGGGCGTCCCGACCGCTCCGACCGACTCGTTCCCGGCTCGAACCGCACCGACCGACTCGCTCGGACTCGACTCGCACTGCGCAATGGAGACGTTCCCCGGCCGGGTAAGTACGATGCGCGCCGCGAGCAGTCCGACCGAGCCGCGCATTCTGGCTCGAAAGAGCTGTCGGAGCCGTACTTTGGGGGTCCGTGTCGGACCCCCCTGTGCTCGTAGCCGCGCGAGTCGCACACAGGGGGGACCCATGGGTCCCCCTACCTGTGCGTGTACGGCGCGAATCGCTCGCCGTGTACCCGCTGTAGGGGCGCACTTGTCCGACTCGCACCCATTGAGTCAATGGGAGCCCGCGTACGCGTTGTACGACCGGCTCCCATTGACTTCAATGGGAGTCCGACCGACTCGAGTCCGATAACATACGGACGCATCGTACTCGTTCGGTCGGACTGCACGGGTCCGATTCGGTCGGAAATCTCTCCGGGTCCGGCTCGGTCGGTGAAATTTCCGGCCCGAATCGGAATCGACCCCCGAGTGTTCAGTTAAAGAGAAATCTGCAATGAAAGGAAAGAAGAAACAGAAAGACAAAAATAAGAAATGGAATGGATCACGCAATTCTCTAGAATCCGGCAGGGGTGGTTATATCTTAAGAGACTGCGAAAAAATTAAAAAATCTGAACGGTATCAGTATTCTGATAGCCACTCTTCACGTTCTTTTCAGGACACTGATGGTAAAAGAATAGAAAGGGGGAGGCGATCCGTGTACTAAAGAAAAGAGGAGTGTGGTAGGAAAAGTGAAGCAGGACACAAGACTGACTTTAGCATAAAGACAGAAGAGAAAGGCTTGAACTCTAAAACCCCAGTAAAGAGGAAGAAAGTATCAGGACTTTCTAAGAAACATGCAGATCCAGCAGCGAGTCCTCCTGCGCAACAAGACTTTGGCGAGAGCATCTCTACAGAGTGCAGCAGAAGTCACAATAGTACAGCAGACCCTTCAGAGATTTCTGGATGCGAATGCAGCTAATGAATTTATACAGATTGAGACTCCAGCTCAACACTTAAATCTTCACGATTGGGTTCCAATTCAAAAATACAAATTGAAGGGGACATAACAAGTACTATCAAAGGAGTTTTTTGGGCACAGTTGTCTGATGACCATGATGTCATCCTAGTGGAAGAAGACTGGCCTCCAGCTTTTATTAGGGAAGCATTCCGGGGGAGGAAGTCATAAGGGAAATTTATGCCAGTGAATGGGCTGTGAGGCAACCTCCGGCCTTATATAGAAATCAAGCAGGGTGAGACGAACACTCTAGTCCGCATGTTAATTCCTTACGCAGTGAACCACAACCACAAACCCAATACCCTTTAAAACCAGAAGCAAAACGTGGTATCAAAGCAATATTAGATTAGTGGCATACCGAGCATAATATCGCCTTGTCTTTCACCAATGAAGTATCCCCTTTTTCCCATCTCCTAAACAGATGGCTCATATAGAATAGTTTTAAACTATAGGAATTTGAATGCACATATCGAACATATGCACGTACAAAAAGCGCATAGCACAGGCTTAATGACCAACCTAGTGCAGAAAAAAAAGGTGACCTTAGATATTTCTAGAGGTTTCTTTAGTCAAAACATAGCACCTGAAAGTGAGTATCTAACTGCCTTCAATTTTGATGGAGTGTAGTTTTCATTCTGTTTGCCTTTGGCTATAAGAATAGTCCTGGATTGTTCTTAGAGTGCATCATGGAGATCTTACAAACTGATCCGAGGTATTGTCATACATTGATGATATCTACCTTTCTGATAATGATTTATATCTACACCTAACTAGGATGAACAGGGTAGTGACCATATTAATGGAACATGGTTACAAAGGTAATTTTAAAGAATCCTGAAGTTGACCTTCTTGGGATGCAATCTATCCAGTGAAGGCTAGGGTCTAGCGCCGGACTTCCTTCAGAAGTGTTCTACCTTGCAGTCTCCCGACACTCTGAAAAAGTTGCAATCCCTTTTGGGGTTTCTCAACTTTGGTCAAACTTATTTGCCTCACTGTAATGAAAGAATGAAGCCCTTGTATTGTCTGATTTCTCCCACGTTTTCATCTAAACAGTTGCTGAACGCGCACATTGCATGCCCAACAAGAAGACATGTTTGAGACTAAATTTACAAACTAGGGACAATAAAACCAACCTAGTTATTGGAGTCGTACCCAGTAACTAAGGTTACACTTATTTGACCCCACAACAAAGGACATTGCTTACAAGTCTCACTTGTATTCCCTGGCTGAAGCACGATTTGCGTCCATTGAAAAAATCCTGATGGCAGTGCAAACAGCTGTTTTGAAGGAGCGCACTTTGAAACAGGGAAAACATAACATATTTTCTCCCGTACCAGCACTAACAGTGGGCACAAAGGCAAGTATTCCTAATGCTCGTGCCCTACATCCAAGTTGAGTGTAGTAAATGTAAAGTTTCAGTATGATCCTTCTCTTCATACAGAAGCTTTTCTCCAATACAAACAGAATTATGCTCCGACTCCTGCCAGTTTACCCGTTGAGGTTTACCAGAGCATCTTCTATATAGACAGCTCTGCCCAATCTGCGGTAGGACTGAAGTGCAAATACTCTGCAACCTGCACAGCAGTACAAGGTGAAGAGGAAAATGGTGAATTCATTCCACAACGCACCCACACTAAAATCTTAGGTGATAACACTGTACAGCATGCATAATTAAATTACCTGCTACTTGCATTAAAAAAGGATGACTCATCAGTTCCTACACCCATTGTGTCTGACCCAGCCTTCTGTGTGCAAGGTTACAATGTTGATTTGCAACACTGGAGGTTGAATGGATTCAAGGATTCAAAGGGAAAGCATATAAACGATAAACAGCTTTGGGGAAAGGTAGCTGTCTTACAAGACAAGCTTCCGTTGGTCCATGTGAGGCACACTTTGGGTCATCAGCATGATGGTATTAATGCCAAAGGGAACTGTGCAGCTGACTTAGTGGCTGAGGCTGCAATCCAGACTGTCATAGTAGCAGTTCTAGCTAGATCTCAAACGATGATCGACACAGATATTTTAACAGTCATAAATGCAAACAAGTAAGCTGGGAAACCTGCAGGATTTCTCCCCAATTTCTCCTACACCTTTAACTCAGATAGCATTCCTGTAGTCACAATACCAGGAGTGGGAGACAGAATAATTCCTAATAGTCTTTCTCGATTAGAATTAATCAAAGAAGCCCATGAAGGATTGGCCTCTGTGCATGCCGGAATTAACTAAACCATTGCAATGCTGCAGCAACGCTACTGGTGACATAGTTTATATAAACAGACTAGGGATTATGTCAGGCAGTGTACCATATGTCAGCAGATTTAAACCCTCCGCCGTCAAAAGACCCTGGCCAACTTCCCTAATTATCTCAAACATCCCTTTCCGGATGATTTATCTGGACCACACTGGTCCTCTCCTTTCAGCTAACCGTTATAAGTACATGTTGGTGGTGATTGCAGCATGGGCGGCTCACTGGTCATTGACGGATGCCTGGCGCTCTAAATACCCGAACGCACGGCTCTATTCATTTCACTCAATCCCACACGACCTCAAAGTCTAACAGGACTGCTTTCTCTGTTCCCCCTCCATCCTGCCCACAATTCAGGAGTCTGACTACCTGGGTAGGGTCCTGTCAGATCACGACACCCATACGATCCCTCTTACATGGCGTCCACCCAGGCCACCAGTCCCCACATGGGGTCTACCCAAGGACTGTCTGGAAGACCCGATCTTTAGACAAACACAAGCGGAGCACATACAAAACTATTTCCGGGAGAACACATGCACAGCCACCACCCGAGCCGCGGAATGGAACGCATTTAAGGTTGTTATCAGGGGCACATGTATCCAACACATCACAGGAGTCCGCAAAACCCTTGTGCGCAGCATCCAAGAAAAAGAGCATGCGCTGGCCACGCTCACACGCGCAGCTGACAGAAATGAAGCCACACCAGCCCAAGTAGCGGAAGCTAAAACCGCATACGCTGAGGCACTAGCGGACCTTCGCAGATATAATTTTAGGACGTACACGGCTAGGGTGCACAGAGAAGGGGACAGAGCGGGTGCGTTGCTGGCGTGGTTGGTGAAGCAGAACACAACTCTCCCGCCGATTACGGTGATATGCATCAAACAGGGCACTCTGGTGCACTCGCAGGCTGCCATCCTCGACGCATTTCGACAACATTACACACAGCTCTACGCAGCCCCAGCCCCAATAGACGCAGAGCAACTCACCCGGTTCCTGAACAGGTATCCCCTGCCTCGCGTAGCGCGCAGCGACAGACGAGACCTCGACGAGTCCATCGCCGCGGCCGAGATTAAACAAGCGCTGACGCATTGGCCACATGTAAGGCCCCTGGATTGGATGGCCTCCCACTAGAATTGTTTCGCACCTTTGCGGCCCAATTGGTCCCCCAATTGGTAAAGCAGTTCCAGGCAGCTCTGGATGAGGCTGGGCTACCACAATCCATGTGCGAGTCGGTTATAGTCTCGCTCCTCAAGCCGGACAGGGATCCGGAGCACATGGGCTCGTACCGGCCCATAGCCTTATTACCGGCTGACTATAAAATATATGGGAAAATACTGGCGGACAGGTACGCTACAGTCCTCCCAAAGCTGATCCATCCAGATCAGTGTGGGTTCGTGCCGGGCAGAAATACTTCCTGTAACATACGGCACCTGTTTCACGTTCAGGACCAGATCCGAGACCGCTTTCCTCTAGCGGTGTGTCTGGTCCTGGACCTGGAGAAGGCCTTTGATACTCTCCTATGGCCATACCTACTTCAGGTCATTCACCGGATGGGAGCGGGACCCCCCTTACTTGCATACACCAAGCTCAAATACTCCACACCAACATCCAGGGTGAGACTTGGGCCCCATATGACGCCATCCTTCCCAATACTTAGAGGCACACGTCAAGGCTGCCCGCTCTCTCCTCTGCTCTTCACCATGGCGATGGAGCCATTGGTGATCCGGCTCCGCAAAGAGGGCGGAAGCTGGGGTATCCCCATCGCAGACACCACTCATGCAGTATCGCTGTACGCAGATGACGTGCTCATCTACGTCCCCGATATCACGTCGGATCTCACCCCCATACTTCACACACTACAGGAATTCGAGGCGGTGGCGGGTCTCAGAGTGAATTGGTCTAAGTCAACAATATATCCTCTCACAAGTGATCTCCCCCCATGTCCAATAGGACTGGGAGGCGTAGGTATATCATGGAGCCCCCAAGCAGTGAGATACCTGGGCGTTCGCTTGTACCACCCGCCGCACAACCTATATGAAGGGAACTATTGTAGAGTAATGGCTGGTATCAGATCTTCCGTGCTCTTCTGGAAGGATCTCCCCCTGGCTGTCACTGGCAAAATCGCAGTTGCCAAGATGATCTTAGTTCTGAGATTGCTATATTATTTTGCAAACCTCCCGGTGATTCCCCCACGCTCCTTCTTCCGGGAGCTGGACACCCTCCTCGGAAGCCTTATCTGGGGATCGGGACATAGGCGAATTGCCCTTGCTAAGTGTTAAGGTACCTCAGTTCAACTTCCTCAGGAGCAGATGATATTTCTCCTATTCCCTTCGTCAGTACCCTTGACCAAAGTACACAAAACTATACCTTGGTTTCAAGCACTAACCCAAGGGGAAAGGGGAATGGGAAAAAAGAGAGACTCCTCCCGTTCAGGTGCTTCTCTGTATTTTCTCCTACTCTGATTTTCTGATGTAGATGGGTAGCACCTGTAACGAATTAGCACAAAGGTTATTAGGGACACACTTCTATTTATCTTTCCCTGAATTCTTTTACTCTATTACTCAATAACACATTTACCTGTGTACTCTTGGGGGAAAGCTGCTCTCTTGAGGATTTTTAGAATGTTTAGTTAATGTAGTAGTGGAAAGCCTTTAGTAGATTATGTCTTTTAAGTTACTTTACTCCATTAAGAGTTCTCTGTAGTATGAGTTACTTTTCTCTCTGTTTATTGGTTTGGTCGCTAGATATATATATATATATATATATATATATATATATGTATATTATCTACTGGCGGTCGCCAGTAGATAGTTATAGTTACAACCTATTATCCATAGGAAATCCGCGACATTCTATTTGAAATAACTCTCTTGCCGGTTGACGTATCTTCGCGAAATTTTCAAACTTTGTGGCCCGCTCCGGTCCGCTCCTACCCTGAAAGTCTCGGGGGATTCGTCAAGCGGGGCCGAGAAAAAGGGGGTCCCAAAACGCGTTTTCCCCATGCACTTTTCCATAGGAAACTTTAGACACGGCTACAGTCCGAACTGCTGAACGGAATTACACCAAATTTGGCAAAGAGGTAGTTCTTGGTTCAGAAAGAACCCTTTTTGTTAAATGGTGTAAATCCGTTCAGTAGTTGCTGAGAAAATGAAAAGTAAAAAGTTAGTGGTATCTATGGCCGAGTAGGGTCCGCGTACCCTCAGCGCACCCTGCGCGCACCGTCCCGATCACGAGCTGCATGTTAATTGGCTGTCAGCTGGCTGTCAACATTCCGATTCAGGAAATGTTGGCAGCCATTTTGTCCTCGGTAGAACCGAGGGACAGAAACAAGTGCGCAAAGTGCACAAAGGGGGCAGGGTAGAAACACCCTGACCCCCTAGGTTTGCTCAGGGGTCCCACAAGGACCCCCTGGGCAAAAAAAAAAAATTTTTTAAAAAAATCGGCAGGATGCGCTCAGGGTGCGCGAATCCTGCCGGAAAAAATCGAGCGCGGTCTCCCGCGCTTCGATGTTAGTTGGCCCCGGGTGGCCCATGGTGGGGTGGGGGGGATAATTTAATGTGTGGGGGCCTCAAGGGCCCCCAAGCCCGGGGACCGCCACCCCCGGGGCTTTTTTGAAAAATGTTGCGGGAGGGCTCTGAGCCCTCCCGCAGCCCCGGGACCACCACCTCCCCGGGGCTTTTTTTAATTAAAATAATACCAGTGTGGGGGGGCTCCAGCCCCCACACGCCCGGGGACCGCCACCTCCCCGGGGCACTAAACATTTTAATATGGGGGTCTGTTACGGACCCCCAGAGCCCCGGGACCACCACCTCCCCGGGGCTGTGTACTGAATGGGAGGGGGCCGCGCGGCCCCCTCCTGGAGCCCTTGATGGCCCTGGGGACCACCACCCCCAGGGCCGGCTCCTGCAGTGTCCCGGGGTGCCTACCCCCGGGACACTGCTGTTTGCAATGACAGGACGGGAGCCTTGCGGCTCCCGTCCTGTCATTGCAAACTGCTTTGGATATTGGAAGAGAGAGCAGGAAACCTGCTCTCTCTTCCAATATCCAAAGCCGATTGCTTTCCACATGGGGAGCAGCATGTCAGCTGCTCCCCATGTGGGACAGCAATGCCGGCTCCCAAGGGACGTGGGGAGCCGGCGGGACTGTGGGGGATTGGGGACCCCCACAGTCCCCAACGGAGAGGAGCCAGCCCCGGGGGATGGGGTCCCCGGGGCAAGTAGTGGCCCGGGAGGGGGCCACGCGGCCCCCTCCCCCAAAAAAGAGAATTTTTTTTTTTTTTTAAATGGAAAGGCCGGCCCCGGGGGATAGGGTCCCCGGGGCCTTAAAATGGCCAGAGGAGGGGGCCACGCTGCCCCCTCAAAATAATAAATATAGAGGCCATGCCCCGGGGATGGGGTCCCCAGGGCCAATACAGGCCCAGGGAAGGGGGCCACGCGGCCCCCTTCCCGTTTTTTTTTTTTTGAAAAATTAAAAAGGGGTAAGGCCCTGGGGGATGGGGTCCCCAGGGCCCAAAAAGAGAAAAAAAGGAAGGGGGGCCACACAGCCCCCTTCAGGGGACAAAAAAAACAAAAAAACGATCGGGCCCGCAGGCCCCGCCCCTTCCTTCACCACTCTGCAAACGCGCCCCTGGCGCGTTTGCAGAGGGGGAACAAATTCCCCTTGAATACTGGGAGTCCCTGGGGGCCAACTAGCCCACCAGAAACCTCCAGTATGCGCCAGGGGCTGCCTTGCAGAGACGTGTAGAGAGGCCACACCCCTTTTTACACCTCTCTGCAACGCAGCTCTGTGGCGCTTTTTGGAGGTATATGGTGGGCTAGTTGGACTCCGGGGACCCTCAGGATTCAAGGGGACTTATCCCCCAACTTAAAACGCGCCACGGGGCGCGTTTGCACAGTGGTGAAGGGAGGGCGGGGCTTCAGGTGACATGTGTGCAAACAGGCCCCGTGGCGCGTTTTAAGATGGGGAATTAAATTCCCTTCAATCCTGAGGGTCCCTGGGGCCAACTAGCCCAACAGGTACATCCAGAAAGCGCCACAGAGCTGTGTTGCAGAGAGGTGTAAAAGGGTGTGGCCTCTCTACACGTCTCTGCAACGCAGCCCCTGGCGCATATTGGAGGTTCCTGGTGGGCTAGTTGGCCCCTAGGGACCCTCAGGATTCAAGGGGACTTAATCCCCCAACTTAAAACGCGCCACGGGGGCGCGTTTGCACAGATGTCACCTCAGGCCCCGCCCCCACCCTTCACCATTGTGCAAATATTCCTCTAAAATCAGCCGAAATACGAATTCCGATTTACTCACCTGTTATAAGGAGAGACCTCAGTGCTGTATCTTTCAGCCCAGTACTGGTCCTGAAAAGTAATTTTAACCGTACTTACCAGTAACTTGAATTTCCTTCCATAGGCTAACATTGACTGGTTTCAATTGGAAATTCTTCTAAGTGTGGAGTTTTGGAACTTTAAAATATTCCTCTAAAATCAGCCGAAATACGAATTCCGATTTACTCACCTGTTATCAGGAGAGACCTCAGTGCTGCATCTTTCAGCCCAGTACTGATCCTGAAAAGTAATTTTAACCGTACTTACCGGTAACTTGAATTTCCTTCATAGGCTAACATTGACTGGTTTCACTTGGAAATTCTTCTAAGTTTTGATTTTTGAAACATACAAATATTCCTCTAAAATCAGCCGAAATCCGAATTCTGATTTACTCACCTGTTATCAGGAGAGACCTCAGTGCTGCATCTTTCAGCCCAGTACTGGTCCTGAAAAGTAATTTTAACCGTACTTACCGGTAACTTGAATTTCCTTCATAGGCTAACATTGACTGGTTTCACTTGGAAATTCTTCTAAGTGTGGAGTTTTGGAACTTTAAAATATTCCTCTAAAATCAGCCGAAATACGAATTCCGATTTACTCACCTGTTATCAGGAGAGACCTCAGTGATGCATCTTTCAGCCCAGTACTGGTCCTGAAAAGTAATTTTAACCGTACTTACCGGTAACTTGAATTTCCTTCATAGGCTAACATTGACTGGTTTCACTTGGAAATTCTTCTAAGTGTGGAGTTTTGGAACTTTAAAATATTCCTCTAAAATCAGCCGAAATACGAATTCCGATTTACTCACCTGTTATCAGGAGAGACCTCAGTGCTGCATCTTTCAGCCCAGTACTGATCCTGAAAAGTAATTTTAACCGTACTTACCGGTAACTTGAATTTCCTTCATAGGCTAACATTGACTGGTTTCACTTGGAAATTCTTCTAAGTTTTGATTTTTGAAACATACAAATATTCCTCTAAAATCAGCCGAAATCCGAATTCTGATTTACTCACCTGTTATCAGGAGAGACCTCAGTGCTGCATCTTTCAGCCCAGTACTGGTCCTGAAAAGTAATTTTAACCGTACTTACCAGTAACTTGAATTTCCTTCCATAGGCTAACATTGACTGGTTTCACTTGGAAATTCTTCTAACGTGTGGAGTTTTGGAACTTTAAAATATTCCTCTAAAATCAGCCGAAATACGAATTCCAATTTACTCACCTGTTATCAGGAGAGACCTCAGTGCTGCATCTTTCAGCCCAGTACTGATCCTGAAAAGTAATTTTAACCGTACTTACCGGTAACTTGAATTTCCTTCATAGGCTAACATTGACTGGTTTCACTTGGAAATTCTTCTAAGTTTTGATTTTTGAAACATACAAATATTCCTCTAAAATCAGCCGAAATCCGAATTCTGATTTACTCACCTGTTATCAGGAGAGACCTCAGTGCTGCATCTTTCAGCCCAGTACTGGTCCTGAAAAGTAATTTTAACCGTACTTACCAGTAACTTGAATTTCCTTCCATAGGCTAACATTGACTGGTTTCACTTGGAAATTCTTCTAAGTGTGGAGTTTTGGAACTTTAAAATATTCCTCTAAAATCAGCCAAAATACGAATTCCGATTTACTCACCTGTTATCAGGAGAGACCTCAGTGCTGCATCTTTCAGCCCAGTACTGATCCTGAAAAGTAATTTTAACCGTACTTACCGGTAACTTGAATTTCCTTCATAGGCTAACATTGACTGGTTTCACTTGGAAATTCTTCTAAGTTTTGATTTTTGAAACATACAAATATTCCTCTAAAATCAGCCGAAATCCGAATTCTGATTTACTCACCTGTTATCAGGAGAGACCTCAGTGCTGCATCTTTCAGCCCAGTACTGGTCCTGAAAAGTAATTTTAACCGTACTTACCAGTAACTTGAATTTCCTTCCATAGGCTAACATTGACTGGTTTCACTTGGAAATTCTTCTACGTGTGGAGTTTTGGAACTTTAAAATATTCCTCTAAAATCAGCCGAAATACGAATTCCAATTTACTCACCTGTTATCAGGAGAGACCTCAGTGCTGCATCTTTCAGCCCAGTACTGATCCTGAAAAGTAATTTTAACCGTACTTACCGGTAACTTGAATTTCCTTCATAGGCTAACATTGACTGGTTTCACTTGGAAATTCTTCTAAGTTTTGATTTTTGAAACATACAAATATTCCTCTAAAATCAGCCGAAATCCGAATTCTGATTTACTCACCTGTTATCAGGAGAGACCTCAGTGCTGCATCTTTCAGCCCAGTACTGGTCCTGAAAAGTAATTTTAACCGTACTTACCAGTAACTTGAATTTCCTTCCATAGGCTAACATTGACTGGTTTCACTTGGAAATTCTTCTAAGTGTGGAGTTTTGGAACTTTAAAATATTCCTCTAAAATCAGCCGAAATACGAATTCCGATTTACTCACCTGTTATCAGGAGAGACCTCAGTGCTGCATCTTTCAGCCCAGTACTGATCCTGAAAAGTAATTTTAACCGTACTTACCGGTAACTTGAATTTCCTTCATAGGCTAACATTGACTGGTTTCACTTGGAAATTCTTCTAAGTTTTGATTTTTGAAACATACAAATATTCCTCTAAAATCAGCCGAAATCCGAATTCTGATTTACTCACCTGTTATCAGGAGAGACCTCAGTGCTGCATCTTTCAGCCCAGTACTGGTCCTGAAAAGTAATTTTAACCGTACTTACCAGTAACTTGAATTTCCTTCCATAGGCTAACATTGACTGGTTTCACTTGGAAATTCTTCAACGTGTGGAGTTTTGGAACTTTAAAATATTCATAAAATCAGCCGAAATACGAATTCCAATTTACTCACCTGTTATCAGGAGAGACCTCAGTGCTGCATCTTTCAGCCCAGTACTGATCCTGAAAAGTAATTTTAACCGTACTTACCGGTAACTTGAATTTCCTTCATAGGCTAACATTGACTGGTTTCACTTGGAAATTCTTCTAAGTTTTGATTTTTGAAACATACAAATATTCCTCTAAAATCAGCCGAAATCCGAATTCTGATTTACTCACCTGTTATCAGGAGAGACCTCAGTGCTGCATCTTTCAGCCCAGTACTGGTCCTGAAAAGTAATTTTAACCGTACTTACCAGTAACTTGAATTTCCTTCCATAGGCTAACATTGACTGGTTTCACTTGGAAATTCTTCTAAGTGTGGAGTTTTGGAACTTTAAAATATTCCTCTAAAATCAGCCAAAATACGAATTCCGATTTACTCACCTGTTATCAGGAGAGACCTCAGTGCTGCATCTTTCAGCCCAGTACTGATCCTGAAAAGTAATTTTAACCGTACTTACCGGTAACTTGAATTTCCTTCATAGGCTAACATTGACTGGTTTCACTTGGAAATTCTTCTAAGTTTTGATTTTTGAAACATACAAATATTCCTCTAAAATCAGCCGAAATCCGAATTCTGATTTACTCACCTGTTATCAGGAGAGACCTCAGTGCTGCATCTTTCAGCCCAGTACTGGTCCTGAAAAGTAATTTTAACCGTACTTACCAGTAACTTGAATTTCCTTCCATAGGCTAACATTGACTGGTTTCACTTGGAAATTCTTCTACGTGTGGAGTTTTGGAACTTTAAAATATTCCTCTAAAATCAGCCGAAATACGAATTCCAATTTACTCACCTGTTATCAGGAGAGACCTCAGTGCTGCATCTTTCAGCCCAGTACTGATCCTGAAAAGTAATTTTAACCGTACTTACCGGTAACTTGAATTTCCTTCATAGGCTAACATTGACTGGTTTCACTTGGAAATTCTTCTAAGTTTTGATTTTTGAAACATACAAATATTCCTCTAAAATCAGCCGAAATCCGAATTCTGATTTACTCACCTGTTATCAGGAGAGACCTCAGTGCTGCATCTTTCAGCCCAGTACTGGTCCTGAAAAGTAATTTTAACCGTACTTACCAGTAACTTGAATTTCCTTCCATAGGCTAACATTGACTGGTTTCACTTGGAAATTCTTCTAAGTGTGGAGTTTTGGAACTTTAAAATATTCCTCTAAAATCAGCCGAAATACGAATTCCGATTTACTCACCTGTTATCAGGAGAGACCTCAGTGCTGCATGTTTCAGCCCAGTACTGATCCTCAAAAGTAATTTTAACCGTACTTACCAGTAACTTGAATTTCCTTCCATAGGCTAACATTGACTGGTTTCACTTGGAAATTCTTCTAAGTGTGGAGTTTTGGAACTTTAAAATATTCCTCTAAAATCAGCCGAAATCCGAATTCTGATTTACTCACCTGTTATCAGGAGAGACCTCAGTGCTGCATCTTTCAGCCCAGTACTGATCCTCAAAATTAATTTTAACCGTACTTACCGGTAACTTGAATTTCCTTCATAGGCTAACATTGACTGGTTTCACTTGGAAATTCTTCTAAG
The DNA here is from genome assembly GCA_963921515.1 of Calotriton arnoldi. NCBI lineage: Eukaryota > Metazoa > Chordata > Amphibia > Caudata > Salamandridae > Calotriton > Calotriton arnoldi. The sequence continues at coordinate 1,514,146 of CAWUFW010004086.1, read as the reverse complement.
TGTGGAGTTTTGGAACTTTATAATATTCCTCTAAAATCAACCAAAGTACGAATTCCAATTTACTCACCTGTTATCAGGAGAGAACCCAGTGCTGCATCTTTTAGCCCAGCACTGACCCTGAAAAGTAATTTTAACCGTACTTACCAGTAACTTATATTTTCTCCATAGGAATCCTTTGTCTGGTTTTCAGCAGAAAAGTTTCAAAGTGTCGATTTTCACAAACTACAAATATTCCTTAAAAATCGCCTGTATGACTTAAACGCATTCTTTCAACGTTTTACAGGAGATGCACCAGTGCTGGATCCAGGATCCAACACTGAGTAACAAAAAGTAACGATAACAGTTTTTACCTCCTAAGTGAATTTCCTTCCATAGGATAACATTGGTCATTATATGAGAAAAAGTTTCTAAGTGTCAACTTTTAAAGTACAATAATATTCCTTAAAAATCACGACTGTAACCAAAACGCTTTTACTCAACTGTTTACAGGAGATGTCCCAGGACTGAATCTAGGATCCAGTCCTGTGGTTAGAAAAGTAATCCATAAAGTAACTAATTGCATTTAACTAGAAATTCACATTGAGCTGAATGTTGCATTGTGTTTGAAAATGTGTTGCCCATTGCAACAACTGTAACTACTGTACTTAAAAGTCTATTGCCTATGTGCAAAGTATTTAAACTAAAGTAATTCATTCTGAGAAAGTATTTTTTGTAATATATAATATAATTACAATGTAATTTAAAAAATAAAATATGTAAAAAAAATGTTTTCTAAAAAATTTCGAAATCAGTATGAAAAAAATGTATATAACAATTAATACATTTAAAAATTGTCATTTACAAAACCTTTGAAATTCACTGAAAAAACCGTAGGTTTCAGACATGTTATAGTTACAAATTAGCATTTAAAAAACCTTTGAAATTCACTGAAAAAACCATAGGTTTTAGGGACGTTATAGTTACAAATTAGCATTTAAAAAACCTTTGAAATTCACTGAAAAAAACATAGGTTTTAGGGACAGTTATAGTTAGTTGGACATTGCACTCGTACAAAACCCGTGAAATTCCCCCGTTATAGTTAGTTCAGCTAACTATAACTCGCGCCCACAATGCACTGCTGATGACGTCACATATTACATCACTCATGACATGGTCAGTGACATCACTGATGACATCATTGATGACATCTCAAATGACATCACTGATGACATCATCCACGTGATAATCTGATGCAGCTCTTCACACCCTAATATAACCTTTGATACACCCAATCTAAATTACAGACTGCCATTCGCAAAACTATAGACACTCCAACACCAATAACTACATACCCACTCACTGATTCTTAGGTCTACACACACACATCCACTCACTCACCCGTACAGTCACTCATACTTATGGTCACTCAATACAGGACTATCATATGCACTCTTACTCCTATATAGACACTCAAACACCGCCACTCATCCATAGAGGTACTCACACACCTAGTCAGTCATGCAAATAATTAAACACACTGCCATTTACTCACCTATACAGTTATACACACACCAGCTCACTTAATCATACAAATACTAGCACATTGTTACGCTCTTATACAATCACTGATACAAGCACACACTCATCCATACAGCCACTATCACAATCACTCACTCTCGCTTATAGCTATTTATATACTCCAACACACATATATACTGCCTTTCACATATGTAGTTACTCACACATGTACCACTGGGACATACATTCACTCACTAACACACTCTTACACACACTTACCCACCCATACAGTCTCTCACAGATGCACTCTTGAAACCATCCACCCAGTGAATCACCCACTCACACATCTATGCACAGTCGCACACACCCCATCCACACAAACACTCAGGCACCCATACAGATACTCAGACAACAAATCAATAACTCTTATAGACACTCATGTAGCTATTCACAAACCCATGCAGCCACTTACACAGCAACAGACAGATACAGACATTCACCCAGTTTAGTCACTAACCCATGCATTCAGTAAGATACGTTTAATCACTCACTTATAGAATTAGTCACGCACCTACTAAATCATCCATACAGACACTTATACACCCACTCATTCTTCAATACGCCTTTCCCTATATATATATAAAAAATATTTAAACTTTACAGAAACACACAGTCACTGGATGATGTCATCAGTGATGTCATTTGAGATGTCATCAGTGATGTCATCAGTGATGTCACTGACCATGTCATGAGTGATGTAATATGTGACGTCATCAGCAGTGCATTGCGGGGCGCGAGTTATAGTTAGCTGAACTAACTATAACGGGGGAATTTCACGGGTTTTGTACGAGTGCAATGTCCAACTAACTATAACTGTCCCTAAAACCTATGTTTTTTTCAGTGAATTTCAAAGGTTTTTTAAATGCTAATTTGTAACTATAACGTCCCTAAAACCTATGGTTTTTTCAGTGAATATATATATATATATATATTTAGATTTGAATTTGAATTCACTCTGATGATAGATATTCAGATATCCCATGTAGCGAAGGGGTGAGAAGTTCACTATATTATAGGAACCACTAATAGTTTTTAAGATACTAAAATTGAATGTCTATATTCTGTAGCTTGAACTGGCAAAACTGTAGAAACATTTGTTGCTCCTTTATTCTTGAAGATTATATGATAATTCTCTTGAAGTATTCTTGTCCTGTCACAAAACCTCAAAACTCGTACAGTCTTTTGATGGTACTTATTTTCAACTGAAACCTTTTTGACTAGAATTAATTCTAAATGGACTCCAATCTCCTGTCACACGAACAACAACTGAAACGCTACTCACTGACATCAAAAGCTTCATGGAGACACATGCGCTGAACTCTGAAGTGTCTCTCACGAATTCTCCTCACAGCTGACTGGCGCATTGGAGAAACGCTGCTGCCTCCTCAGGTTTCACAGTTGAAGTGCGAGGATCGGTAGCCACTCGCGCGCACTTGTTCCTTTAGATTTGGCAGACTAGACCGCTCACCTTCATTTCTTCGCGCATTGGCGGCCATGTTGAAATTCTCGCGATAGTGAGCTCGCAGGTTCTTGAGGAATACTTTATCCAACAGCCTTCGGAAGGGATATAACCTCCACCACCTGGGATAACGGCTCAATCTACGGTATTTAGTACCTCTTTTCCTATTTTTTAAGAATGTTGCTGAACAGACTCGTGAGTTCCTGACACTAAGCTGGGAGGGCTGGGTGCCCCTTCCTTTGAGGCATATTTCCTGGCGGCCCAACTTCAATGGGTGTCGAGATGGACAGCGGGCCGTGCATTGGGGGGAAACAACCACGGCTGCCTGGTTAATCCCGACCCCAACCATACTCCGCATGCTGTTGCCAGGGGCGGAACCCATACGGGAGTGTCCCCTCCAGGTGACAGTGGCGCGCGCCTGCCTGACACGTGTGCACAGAATGAATCGCAAAGCACCCATGTATTCCCCCGTCCTGCCGCTGGTGGGGTTCCCTAGGGGTCGTACACACTATACAGAGTGGGCGCTGCGAGTGTGGACAGAACACTCGGTCACGGAGGTAGGCTCCTTATATATGAACGGGCAGTTGCAGCCGTTTGCAGCATTGGCAGCCGACATAGATCTTCCCAGGGGACAATTCCTTCTACATCGGCAATTGTTGGTAGACTGCCGTAGAATGTGGCACACAATAGACGCTGAACCCCCCACACACCCGGTGATACACACACTGCTGCAGATGGGCCCATGGCGCCATCTGGTCACTTGGATATACAAAGCGGTGCGGGCACTAAATTCAATCACCCAAGTGCCCCTCCGGGAGAAGTGGGAGTCTGAGCTCCAAAGACCACTCCATGACAAAGAGTGGGAACGTGCACTTGAGTTCCCAAAAAAGGTGTCCCGCAACTATCGTTTTAAGAACATACAACTCCATATATTGCACCGCGCCTACCTGACTCCTGAGAAGCTCCAACATCCGGATACGTCCTTTACGTGCCCCAGATGCCCTGCACCCAATGCATCCTTTCTCCACATGTTTTGGGACTGCCCAACGCTCTGCGCTTACTGGACCAGAATCCACGCCGTCCTTCTCACTGTCACGGGGCTTAGTGACATTCATACGTGGGAAGCATGCGCGCTGGGCATAGGCAAACGCCGTAAGACCCAAAAAGTAGAGACGCGTTTTGCATCCCTGGCGCTCCTTATAGCTAAACGGTGCATCACAATGCATTGGCGGGCCCCCGGGGGGCCTCCGCTAGCTGCTTGGGTGGGGGCGGTCAACAAATGGGGCACTGCGGAGGAAGAAGTGCTTCGACTTGAAGAAGTTAACGGCATCCGCAAACACCCCATATCCATGCCGTGGGCTCTCCTACTACATTCCTTCAAGCACGAAATAGCGGTGGAGCCAGTGTCGCAGAGTATTCGATCCCCCGCAGCAGACCCGCACCACAAGTTGTCCACTGCAGCCCCCCGCGGAGTAGATCTATGGTGAGGCGGGGCCCGAAGCCCAAGTTGTACAGTACATGGTCCACCCCCAGCGGCGGCATCCCTGTCCCCCCCAGCGCACACACAGTCCACAGCCCAGCTAGGATGCATTAGCTTGCCGGTCCCTATCACGCGACATTAACTCAAATGCAGTGTACCCCAGTTATATTTCCCCAGTTTGAAGAGTTCGGATCGTTATCTTCAGCGTAGTAAAAAGTGAATCATAGGGCTAGCGTTGAGAGTAAACGCTTCGCCCGCAGTACATACAATGGACATTCTCCCGCAGACACACGCCTCACACCCACACGCCTTCTCACGCTGGCAGTGCGACTTAAGGAAATGTTGTATTGGTCATGCACTGATGTAAGGCTCTCAACAGCGATATAATGTACAATTGGTATGATGTCTGTCTTCGAAGCAATTGTAAATTTTTGTACTGTGCGATATAAGAAATGCCAATAAAAATGATTTTACAAAAAAAATGTTGGTGATTGATCAATGTTGTCAATTTCTATGGCAGAGAAATTCAAGCGCTTCAGCAGTAGTAAAAAAATGCAGTGCGCAGTGTCAAAGGGGGCAATTAATTTATTTCAGTCAGATAATGGTCCTGCATTGGCCTCTAAGGCTTACAGGGATTTAATGTCTGCAATTCAGCAACCCATTCAAAGCAGAATCGAATGGCATTGTGGAGCGTGCCAATGGCATGCTTACACAAGCTTTGTCTGCTAGGATGCTAAGCTCACATCTTAGTTGGCACCATAACCTATATGGAGTTCAGAGAGCATTAAATAACTTGCCTAGGTGAGTATTGGGAGGATGCACTCCATATGAGGTTCTCTTTGAAGTTCCTATGTTTGTGCCTGGCTTAGATAATTCTGGGAAGGTGGCGGATGAAGATAAATTTGAATTGGAGAAACGTTTGAATGTTTTACAGAGTATCCAAGAAGTCAGTGACAAGCAGGTGTCTATCGACCATGTTAAAAAGCACTATGTGGCCAGTCCTCTACAGCCAACCACCACAGACACCAAGAAGGATTCAAGTAGTGCCTCCCAGCCTCTCAGTATTCTGAATACTCTACTCCCAGAACAAAGAAGTAACATTCCTGTCTCAGGTTCACAGCCGGGCATATTTGAGCTTAGCACTCTACACAGAACAGTGAGTGCAACAAACATAGCAGATGCAGCCAACTTGACAGTGGCTACTGTCCAACGTAATTCCATGGTTTTCTATGAAATTCCACCTGACTCGACGTTTTTTGAACTGGTACCCTTTCAAGCGCCTTGAGAGACCAATGACATTGAAAATGACTCGGGATATTTCACAAGAGATTTTTCAACCCCTTCTACAGCCACTCACTGCCAGAGACTGCTTCGTGCTTGTCATTTGTTTCATGGCAAGTATTTGATTCCACTGTGGTCCTATGCCTGGATTACTTTGGGAACTTTTCTTTTTATCATATGGTTGTCCACGATATTCGTTGTGCTACTGCTACTCAATGGACACTTCGTCCCTGCAAGAACAATTGCATCCCCTATGGTTCGTGATCTGCTGCCTCACTCTTCATCCCACATGAAGAGGTCTCTATGCTGCAAACATTACACCTTATCCAGTGCCCAAGGGCGTAGCCTGGGAAAAGGTTCCATATCAGATTATGGGTCCCACTGAGACATTGTAATTGCCTTATGTGATAAAAGTTTAAATGAATTAAGTTATAATACCCGGTTCTATTTCAGATGGTTGGGATATTGAGACTGTTAAAAGAATGATGGTTGATTTGCAGGCATGTGCTACTTTGAATAAAGAAGATCCTTATTTGAATTCAGCAAATTACAAACAAATATATTGTTATCATCACTGTGTACAATATTTCAGACATAGGACTAGCTATCCTAAGGAAGTTTGCAATTATTCACAGTGGGAACATTGTGAGGCCTTGCCTCTCAATAGTCATTCTAATTTCTTAAGGAGATTCCTTTACTTCCAGAGTACTAATAGGTCACACCCTTTAGCCTTTTATTCTTCCCAGAAGCCACAGCAGCTTCCTAAAAATGTAATCACTACTAACAACCTTTTTACTCTACTGAGTTTAGTCAACACCTAGATATTCGAGGATATGAGTGTTGGAAAGCAAATGTTGATAAGAAAAGTATTTGGAGAGCCAAATTCTGGCAGATCCAAGGTATGTATAATACCAAAAGAAATGATCCTTTTAAACAAAATTATCCAGCAGACTACTTGTTTGGGATTCATAACAATGAGGGGCTTAAAGAAACCTTCTATACCAACATTTACTAGGTTCAATATTTGGCAATTCTAAATGAGTATGTCTGAATCAGACACAAATGATATAATACAAAATGGAAACTATAATTCAACCCAATTTGTTATGTGCCCGGGCTAGGCCCATGTAGACGAAGCTGCTCATTTCTTACATTGTCCTATTTTTCATAATAATTTTTCTTCCGTGGCCTTTTGCGCATATTTGCATGCACGACAATGTTGGATTAGTTTCTCTGAAACTACTTTGTTTACACATCTAGCTTCGCACAACATTATCAAGATGCCTCGAACATCATGTACAAAGCCCTTCAACGCACTATGTACAAATGTCGTTCTGTCTTCATCCACGGGGCAATAGGGCTATCTACATATCCATAACATCGCTAATCTATATGCCCATTGCAATAAAGAGAATCCCAAAAGATTAGCAGAGGAGGCACTTTAGCTGACACCGAGGGTCCCTGCATGCTGAGACTTCACCACGCAGCGGTCTGAAATCTCAGTGAAGGGGTTTTCCAGTTTGTGACCAAGACAAGCTCCTACATTCTCTCCCACCAGGAAATGGGGTTGGATCGTCCTTTGGGGGGGTATTCTTGGCTTCACACCTACACACACTCTCGGTACACTTAGAGTAGGGTTTTGCATAGTAGGAGTACGCCTGATTACTGCCTTGTTTACATGCCTGCATATATACATTGTTGTAGCACCATGGTAGAACTATATCTATATTGTGGAGAGGTGTGGTGCAGTGGCCAGGGCAGCTGACTTCGGAGCAGAGGGCTCACGGTTCGATCCCCGGCTCCGGCGGCAGCTCAGCTCAGCACCATGTGACTCTGGGCAATAGCTCACTTAATTTCCACGACAGCCCCCAGCGCATTGAGACCTTTAAGGGTGAGTAGTTCGCGCTTTACAAATACGGATTTACATTCTTTTTTTTTTTTATATCTACTATTTACGCTTTTGGTGCTTGTATCACTTTGATCTGCTTCTGTCTACTGATTATCGCAGCACATGTATTCTATACAAGAATAACGTTAGTTCAATAAATAGATTGAAAACGTCCCACTGTGTACTCTGTATATTTCTCTGAACACTGGTAAGTGACTGAGCAAAAGCTTCTGATCTGTTTCCACGATCCCTGAGGGGTCAGGGTTGTCATGTTCAGTGGCTGCCAGAAACTATTCGCTCCCTGGTAAGGTTAGGGGGGGGCTTATGGTGGAACTGTGAGCTAGCTGGTCTCTAGGCCAACATATCCTGCTGGGGTGCCTGGAATCAGTCTAGGCACCTCACCCAAAGTTTATGTTGTCCAACAAACGCGCAGGTTCTACAGATTAGCGGGAGCTACACAACATGGCGCCGCCAACGTTGGTTGGGTTCTTATTTAACGATCTATCTAAGTAGTTCAATTGTGCTTTTCTCAGATAACCCTACTCGCCTCCAAACCGGAGACGTCTGTGGTGGGAAGGAAAAATCTGCCTCAGCTGAGTAGGTATACCCTATCTATTGGCTGTAGGTTATTCAAGCTTGTAGAATAAAGATTTTCCCACATTGTGTTAATCCGATCTCCATAAATTGACTCACTAAATTTAATCTCTTCTCTCTTCACACAATGTCCGTAAACTGAGAAGCCACTAGAGAATAAGTAGTTACTATAAATATTACAGAAAAATTGCAGACATGCAGTTACTATGAAATGATTACATTACGGCCTCCCGGCAATGGGTGGAGACGTTATCCTCGTGTTCGAGGCGCATGAAGCCTTCAGAAAACGGTTACATTACCGCCTGCTGATGCTCGCACAACATTGTTTCATGCTTACATTGAAGATGAAACACCGGAGGGATACTTTCCATACGTGGACATAGAAATTCCGTTAATTTACCAAGAACACATTAATTAGTTTAAAGGCACCCTCCCCCATACCATAGAAAATGTGAGGCTCGGTCCGCTCAGTGAAGAAGGAGCGACTTGGCCAGTCCTAGCTGCTTGTACACCACATCCTAATCTTGCTAATTTAGATGCAGCAGAAATAACAACACTATAAGATCTAGTAAAAATGTACAGAAACCTCACACAGTACATTATGTGAACACTCACAGTTAACCCTGCGCGGACGGCTCAGGCTGCACAACCTCAATTGGCTGCTACTGGTATCAGCCCTCAAACACTGAATGCATTTATGGGAAAGGTTCCCACCAGTCAGGGCGAATTCCGTTCTGAATAGCACAAAAAACAAGCCAGCTTGAAGCGGTCTTTCCCCCACTGGACTGTAGGACAAACACAGAATATTAACAATTTGCTTACCATTAGGGATGGCTCTCCCGGTGGAAGATTGAGCCACTTGGGGTACAGTCTTTGCTGCAGTTTACACCAGAACTCATGGTACCCCTTCAATAGCAGTTTTACCTGAGGTACTGAAACAAGTACAGAATGAGTACGAGGCCCTGGACTTAGGGATGAAACTAATGGGCAATTTTGCCACAGTATCAGCCATTATGTTAAGTAACATAAAGGGGGAAGCAGCAGCATTGGCTATACACCAATGCCTGAGGGAATCCACTCCTGCACAGCAGGAGCTGAAATTGCTAGGCTGAGAGAATTTGGGAGCTAGACCTGGGAACCCGCAGGTTAAGAGTAATTCTGAAATGGATAACTCTAAGCAAGCACCTGATTCTTCCAAGAAGAAATGGGCCAATAAACAAAAAAATAATAAACAAAATAAGACACAATCACAGGGGGGGTCTCCTCAACAGGAATCCACTGACAAAAAATCTAATTTAAAAATCTGTGATAATATTAGAAAGCCTGACAGGTATCAGGATACTGATACACGTTCCTCTCATTCCTTTCAGGATTTATCTGATACGCATTCGGAGAGAGGTGGACGGTCAGAGCGCAGATCAAACGAGCATGTGAAGCCGAAAAGGGAAAAACATTGCACTTCAGACTACATCCATAGAAGAGGACAAACCAAAGACTCAGAAACCTCCATTCAAAAAGAAGGTAGCTGGGATTAAAATAAGACATGCCCAGGCTACTGAGGACTGTGCTTCTGGGCGGGGAATGGGCAGTGACGATGCTGGACAGCGCAGCAGAAGTCACAATAGCTCACCAGAATAGCTAATGAACTATCTGGTGGTAGTAGCACTGAATGAGCATATCACGGTGGAAACACATGATACGAGGGTATGTGTCCCACATCGTTTTTACAAAATAAAGTTCCAAATGTATGGGGACATACCCAGGAACATGAAGGCTCTCTTTTGGGAGAACCTAACCTATGGTTACGATATTCTCTTGGCTGAAAAGGATTGGCCACCTGAGTTCGTAATGGAATGCCCACTGGGAGAAACGGTAATTTTACCTGCTTTCACTGACCTCTTTCCAGAATCAGTTAACATTCATATGCCAAGGAGTGGGCGTTGGCGTTACCTCCTGCACTTTACAGAAATCATGTTGGGTGGGATAATGAGTCTCCTCATCACGAAATCCCATTAAAATCCGTTCCTCAATCACAGAGACAGTACCCAATAAAACATGAAGCTAAAAAGCAAGTTGGGGAAATCCTAGAAGAACTTGCATACCAGAGTGTCATAGACAATTGCACCTCAGCCCATGAATAATCCCTTGTTTCCCGTAATGAAACCGGATAATTCATACCGGGCCAGATGTACGACCTTTACAATTTGCGACTCGTAAAATGGAATTTACAACAGTGTCTCAGACACTGTTTGCGATTCCTGATGGTGTCGCAAATTGCCTGCCTCATTAATATTCATGAGGAAAGTGCAATTTGCCTCCCCATTGGTAATGGCTAGCACTCCCAGGGATGGTGACCTACTGGGGTCCGCAGGCCACCATGTCTGTGACTGCTTTTTAAATAAAGTTGATTTTTTTTGTAAATGCAGCGGGATGCATTTAAAAAGAATAATGAAACGTTACTGTTTCATTTTTTAAGAGGAGGCAGTGGTCCCTGGGACGGACCACTGCCTGGTCTTACAAAATATTTTCAATGCCAGTCACAAAGGGGAAGGGGTCCCCAGGGGACCCTTTCCCGTTTGCGAGTGGCTTACCACCTATTTGAATTGGGTGGTAAACTGCAAGTGTTTTGCTGTCGCAAAACAATCTTACATTGAAGTGCGAGTCGCTATTAGGAAGGGACGCCCTTGGCACGTCCCTTCCTAATAGCGAGTCGCAAACCTTATTTTGGGAGTCGATAATAAGTTACTGAGTCGCAAAATAGGTTTTGTAAATAGGGCAGACCTATTTTGCAGTTGCAAACGGCCGATTTCCTATTTGCAACCACAAAAAACAGTCGTACAACTGGCCCACCGTCTAGTCTGAGACTACAGACATTTGAACACTTCCACACACACATTTGCAGTACAAAATGCACATCGTACTGCACTAATGAATAACAAATACAAAACAACACTAGATATCTCAAATGGATTTTTCTGCCAGAATATTGCGCCTGGAAGCAGATATTTGACCGCTTTTTCAGCGCTAGGTTCACAGCATCAATTTTGCCATTTACCTCAAAGGTATAAGAACAGCCCTGGACTGTTTTGAGCCAGGGTAAAAGAGTTACTTCAAAATTTTGATGAGGAGGCATTGTCCTATGTAGATGATATTTATCTGACGGACGATGAATTGATGGAACACTCGGCTAGAGTGAACCACATAATTCTTGGGTTCGCTCACCTCGGTTGCAAATGTAATTTAAAAAAATCAAAAATTGCCCATCTCAATGTCCTGTTTGTGGGATATGAGTTGTGAAGTGAAGGCAAAAGCCTGGTGGCATATTATTTAGAAAAAAGCTCACTGCTTCAACCTCCAACGACTTTGAAAAGACTGCAATCCATTTGAGAATTTCTGAATTTTGGCAGAACATACATTTTGGATTACGCAGGACGAGTACAACCGTTCTACGATTTAATCAGACCAGATTCTTCAATCCACCATTGGACACAGGAACACACAAATATTTAAGTTCCGTACAAGCTGATGTGATAGCCTCCAAACATTTGCACACTCGACTAAACTCGACTAACCTAGTGATCCATGTAGGCACAAGACTCACCGGGGACACTTATATCTTTTTCAATGAAGATGATACAGTACCTATTGCGTACAAATCACATTTGTACACAAACGCTGAAATGCGTTTTGCACCCACTGAGAAAATCCTCACAGCGGTACAGACTGCTGTAGTGAGAGAGAGCACTGGTTAAGGGCAAGCGAATAATTGTTGTTACCCCGGTACAGACCTTAGAGACCGTTACTAAAGCAAGCGTTCCAAATGCCAAAGCATTACATCCAAGATGGATTTAATGGACTAACTCTCTCACTGCAACAGATGAAGTCTACAGATTAGAATCTACATTACAGACACAAGCATTCCTGCAGTACAAACAAAAATATCCCCTGCCAAATGAAATAATGCCTCTAGATCGATATGAAAACATCATTTATATCAATGGATCTGCTCAGCCTGCCATACACCAATATTCCGGCAGCATGCGTAATCGTAAAGGGGTGCATGCATGATAGAAAGTTCCATCCTGAAAAAACACACACTCAGTCCCTAGGGGACTTTACAGCACAGCTGGAAGAACAAAAAGACCTGTTCTGGCACTACAAAGTACGGATCTCGAACTCCCCACACTTATAGTGTGTGATTCATACTACTGTGTCCAGTCCTATAATGAATACCTTCACTGTTGAGGCAAAAATGGATTTCGAGATTCCAAGGGTCACACAATCAAGCACAAGATGCTTTGGGAACAAGTGGCAAAGCTGAAAGAATTCTTGCCACGGGCTCATGTTATCCACTCATTAAGTAATCAACTGATGAAGCCGCTAAGGCAACAGTCCATACTGCTGCCTTTGCTTAAATCACTCGTTCAAATATGAGATTAGACAGAGACATCATGGTGGCCGTCGATGCTGCTCGCAATGACTCTTGAAGGCTTGGCCTTACGGCCTTATAATTCTAAAACATGCATGCAGCATTTTCTTTACAACACTGCTGGACCTAAGATCAATTGCCCTGATCCACGTTACAATACACAAACACATGTAGTAATTACCACATATAGTGTAGGTAAGCTATCCCAACGATGTTTGGAACACTCTAGTCTTTCAGCCGTGAAAGAGCACTTTACCTCAATCAATGAGAACATGGCTTTTTCTAAGTTTCTTCTGGGATCATGTCTTAAAAGAAACAAGGTTCCTTGCTACAGAAATATATGCAATTCATAATGAATTAAACAAGTATTCCGCAAAAGAAGCTGCAAAAATAATGCAACAGATAGACCAAGAAAACATGCAAACATGTTTTTAAGTTATTGACAAAGGAATGCACATGCTTTCTGAAACAGTGTACTCATTAAATCACACTTTGTCCTCAGCCGTAGACCTCATGAAAGGAGACCCGAATTTATTACAGCACGGGCCAGCTCAGTTAAGAGAAATCATTCAATTTAAATTAGGCACTACAAACACTCAGATCAGGTTTTGTGCCTTGGCAACTTTTTAATGAGACAGCCCTATTTGCATCCTGCAATTTGACTCTTACTGAAAAAACAATGGCCAAGAAAGAGTCTACATACACATTATTAAGTATAGAACAAGTTGAAGATGCATCATTTACAGTTAGTGACACACCACCTACTACCTGGCTAAAACATAGTATTATTGCATAGCCTAATATAACGTTTCAAAAGTATAAATCTATTGGCTTGTATGAAACTATGCACAATTCACAATTGTTCCATTCATGAAAAAAAAATCCCACATCTATTTAAATAAAAATGAAGATGACCCTCTGTATATCATGACAGCAAATTGCAGAAATCCCTTTGGACATTCCCTTCTATGTGACACCATATCATTGCACGGAATGTGTAGCACTTTGATGCCAGGGTTAAGTTGTGTTTTATCCGTTTCTCCTATTGCATCCATTCCCACACATCATGAACTTCTGAATAATGGTTCTCATTTTTAACAAATCAAATTAAATTTATTCAATTTATGTTTCAAAACCATAAAAGCATACATACAGAAGTCCATAAAAATGATAAAACATTACACTCGACAGAAGTTTAAAACTCCTGGACTATAAAGCATAATTATTCATCCTGGAAACTCCGTGTGCAGACTAACTCTTAAACAACTTGCTACATTTGTGAGAATAAACTCAACTACTAACATCTGTTCTTATAAAAGAGCTGGGCGACTTATAAAAAATCTCTCCCCTTGAGTAGCGGAACAATAAGAAATCTCCTGGGGGCATCATAAAATTGACAAAACATTATAAAGTGCAATGTATCCTCCGGGGACCTTTTGTCGCAACTTCAGGGGCCTAAGATTTTGCTATTGTGACAACCTCTATGGGAGGCTAAAATCAGGCATAATAGAATACATCTAAATCTTACAAGCAGGAATCCATCCCTGTTATTTTTCAAGAGGGTTAGATAAGACTCCATGGCCAACGAGGTAGTTACCATGACATATTTCCTAACTGAGGGTTTCATCAGCTCTGTTTCTTCCCTAAGCATCATCTTCCTCTCCATGAAGTGGCCGTTTACCCATTTATACTCCCCTCCCCAAATGCCCTTAGGATGGGTAAATAATTAAACCCTCCCCATTTTAGTGACAGCTTCCCTTATATATCTGAGTCAAGGTATATTTGGGGCACCATCAAGTGATAAACAATCTTTCATAATTAGCCAGTTAAGATTAAGCACTTCCTTTGTCCAGATCCTGATCCATCTCAGTAATGGGTGGAGGGCTACCTGGTCTCGAAGATACTTAACGCCGAATTCTTCGTGCACACAGAAGGTCGACATGCTTTGGGGGACACACAAAATGCACCTGAGGAAATAATTTTCCTCAGTCTAGAGCTCATAAGAGTCAAGGAAGCCCCATATGCCACTCCCATACAAAGCTTTTGAGACACATTTGGCCTGATAGATCTTGACTAAGGCCTCTAGCGGTCTACCACCCAGCCTTGATGCAAAGCGAAAAACAGCACCAATAGACTTCCTAAGCTCCTGCGTCTTGGTGATAAGAAGTGGTTTCCAGTTTGCTGTCAAATAAATCCCCAAATAGGGGTATCACCTGACTTTTGCTATTATGTGGTGATTCATGGTAAAAGTCTTAGTTCTAGCTGTCTGGGGCCCCACCCCCATTATATAGGACTTGGAGAGGTTAACAGCCAGATTAAATTCCTCCATAAAGAATTCAACAGACTTTGCAGTCCTCTCCATCAGAACGGAATCATCTGCATTAAGAAGTACAGGGAGGGAGTGCAAGCCTGTAAGTGGACAGTCTGCATTAGCTGCAATTAAAGCTTGTTCCAACCAATTTACATTAAGGGTGAATAGAAAAGGGGCAAGGATACACCCTTGGTGGACCCCCTGACTCGTTTTAAAGCTGTTAGTACAGGTGGATTCGTTCGTGTATCTAACGGTTGCAGTGTTATTTGCATGATGGTCTCGCAAAGAGCAAACTATATTACGGTCCACCCCAAACTCCAACAGAATTTTCAACAACTTATCACGGTTAACCCGATCAAACGTGGCCGTGAGTTCCATAAAGGCCAGGGGTAGTGTTTCAGAGCAGGCAATAGTGTATTTGTTAATAGCCATATAAAGATTCATACATTGGTCAGTGGTGGTTTTGCCCCGCTGAAAACCATATTGGGAGTCTGAGATGATGTTATTTTCATCTGCCTAGCTTCTGAGTCTATCCAATATTACCCGCCCAAGACCTTAACAACAATATCTATAAGCGATATGGGCCTATAGCACTGCAGGTTATCTTTGTTTCCCTTTTTAAAAATGGCCACTATAATGGCTGATGACCAAGAGGGGCATTAAAGATCATGGTCGGCATGGGGCCCAGAAGTCTGTGTTGCTGAAGTATATATGAAGCTGTTACTGTCAGGTCCCAGGGCCTTTTGCCTTGTAAGACCCTTAATGCCCTGTATCATCTCTTCCAGGAAAAAGACAAGGTTTGATCTCCCCTGCACGAGTTTTCCCTGCATCGCTGTAACTGGGGAACCTGTACTATTATAAATCTCCTCGAAGTAGGTGACTAAGTTGTGCAGCGCTATTTTATGGCACAACATGGGGTGTTCTGGCAAAACAAGCTGGTTAATAATGCGCCAAAAGGCAGAGCTATTTCTCTCTAAACACGCATGTACCAGGTCTTCCCATTCTATAGCCCTCAGGGTCCCTTTCCTTCTCTTCAATTCCCCCTTGTAATTGTGCCAACAAATTGCTACTTGCACATTATCTCTGGGGGCTGTTTTGAGAATACTTTTTAAATTGCATAAAGCTGTTGAACATCTAGAGCCAACCCACTTCAGCGCAATAATAGGCAAAGATGTAGAAGGTAAGTGTAAAAGCTCAGCTGCCTTTTCTGAAATACGACCAAAGGCTGATAAGAGCATATGATTTGGGGAAGTTGGGTCAAGACAAGTTGTTATATAGTCTGCACAACTGAGAAATAGGGTGTCATTAAAATGCTCAGGTTCTGCCATATTCCATCTTAAGCGTCTCCCCTGACAATGAGTCTGAGGTGCCACGATGGTCCTTAAAGATATACCCACCAGTGCGCATCGCCCACCCAGAACTAAAATCAGCGGATTATGATCCCTAAATGCTTGTGTCGAAATGCTAAATTTAGAGATCATGGGGTGTAACTGGGCCGATATAAAGATATAATCAATTATGGAAGCACAAACCTTTCCTATATATGTAGGAGTCTCTCTGGCCCCTGGGGAATTTTCTAGTTTATCCAAGGTAAAAACAAGATTAAAATCGTTTAATAATGTAGTTAAATCAGACCCATCTTTATTGTTTTCCAAATGTAGCCCTGATGAGAGCAAGCACTTCCGAGGGCTATTCATGGCATCATAGGGGCTTTCACATTGGTGAATGATAAAGTCCCCTTCTATAATTAAATTAGCCTGCCCTTTCCAGCGTTTAGCTAACAATTGGATGTATGAACCCAGAGTGTTAATATCGGATGTAACCTTTAACCATTTTCTCGCATTATAAAAGTTTAGCAGATGAAAAGAAAATGATCCTGAAAGTGTTACCTTGAGGACTTGTAATATGGGGATCCCTGAATGTAGTTCAGTGACACGCCCTGTGATCTCCAGAGGAATAAAGATTATCATGCCACCTTTAGCCCTACCTGAGGACGAAGGGATAGCTGGAATAAAGAATGTTTTATAACCCTCCAAAAGGATTTATTAGAGGTCTCCCAAGTTTCTTGTAAATGTATCTGTTGGAAACCCTTAATATATCTTAACCAGTTTGGGTCTAATATTTTGAGGTAAGCCCTGTGAGATTCCAGCTTATCACCGAAGGTCATTACTAATAGATGTTATTTGCTCACCTTGCGTGTCAGTCTGGCCGCTATCAGGACTGGAGGGGAGCTAGGGCTTGGACAGATGAAGCCACTGCAGGCTTCAGTCAATCACAAGAGTCCAAATGACTCAAAGGGGCAAATCTGTTATTTGTCACCACTTGAGGGGTCAAAGTTTAACAGTATGACCAGACCTTTGTCGCCCGACCGGAATCCAAGCTAAAGGGCACACTGTTTCAGGCTTATAGAAAAAAGACCCAGAGGGAGTACCTGGATAGAAGATGGTGCTACAGACCTGTGTGAGCGTGCTACAGCTAACACCTGCTCCTCCACATTAACTTAATTAAAATGTATTACTACATAGTCTCCACCCAAAGTCTTTGTGTCCCTTTCCAGCCAACTAACCCTCCTAACCATGTGTAGTATATATGCGATCATACAAAGCTGGTCCCAAGTTCAAATTTTTACCCATCCAGTGAGTCACTTTATTTTTGAGCTGAGTATATGATTCCGAAGTGTGACCAATTAGGTGTGGGACATTGCCAAGAACCACCATGCAGGGGGTGCTTCCGGAGGAATATTAATTATAGGGCCACAGGACAAACCAGGCTGCCCTCCCCGAGAGTCTGTCCCATGGTTAGCCATAAGACCCCTAGGTCCTTCCCCAAGTAGCTGTCTACTAGACTCTCAGAAGTGAGAAGAACCACAACTTATCTGTAATTGCTTTTGCATGGCGAGGGAACAAGCAGCTTTGATAGGGTTTGGTTTCGGGATAGTCATAGCTGTTCTGGGCTCCTCCCTACTAGCCGTACCTAGTAACATCCTGTCACCAGCTAAACCAAGCGGTGAAGAAGTAGCTGCTTGAGAGGAGACCTCCTTTAGGCCCCGATGATTTGCTCAGTGTTCTCACATTGCTTCTTCAGAGGGAGGAACAGACCCCTAATATGGTGCTCTATTTTTGTATAAAGAGTATCTATGCCATTTTGAAGTTTGATTCTAATAAAGTCCTCTGAAGCTTTATCCAAGGGTACATCCTTTATTTGTGAAGATAATCCACAACATCTTTTGGAGGCCATACCTTCCCCTTTCTTCCATTTGCACGATGGTGGAAGTGCATCAGTTGCCTGCTCGAAGCCACTGTCAGTTACAGTGATCAATCCTGCATGATTTTGTGTGGCCGAGCAATGAACCTGTGCCTTCTTAATAGACATATTTGCATTGGGAAGTGTGTCCTTCGTTGTAGGGCCCTCAGAAGCTGAGATCAGAGAATCTCTCCCCCTGCATTGGGCCAGCGAGTCCTCAACAGTCGTGATTTCCTTCTCTAGAACTCCCACCTCTGAAGACAAAAAAGACAATGTACTATATTTCTCCTGACAAAGCTTGGTGCTGTTAGCTCCTTGTCTGTAGCAGAGTTTTCGTTAATCTTGCGTTTCCCCATTTGTGCTGAATAACTTATGAATTAAGTAATGATGAGACAAGTTGGCCAGTCCGCCGTAGGCAACCGCCATGATATGTGGTCTGGAGCCCTGTCAATGTGTTTCGTCACATCGAGGAAAAGGCAGTAATGGAAAAATATGAGGGGAACAAGTTAGAGAGTTCTTTGTTCCAGCGAGTGGCTCGGTTCAAACTTAGCCACCAGTTGTCTTTACACGCTCCGCTCAAGTGTCTGCAGATAAACCGAGTGGCAGGTGTTTTAAGGTTAGGAGAGCTCACAAATATTCCCCTCGACAGGTTTATAAGAGACAAAGAGGTGGAGGCCTTACCGCCAGACCTCGAGAACTGTTGAACTTCCGATTAACGGGATATAAAATGCAGGACCAAAGGGGTGGTCCTGCCCTATCTTCTGTCGCTGATGGGCACAGGACGAGCCAGCACTTGGACCGGGCTTTGCACAGGCACGGCCCATGCGCGTCTTGCACAGTGAGTCGGACAGTTCTTTGCACTATATAGCGCTGCCACAGGTGCTGGTGATTGTTGAGGCCACCTCTTGGGCCGAGAGAATCCTGGGACTCGTGGTCCCATGCAGCAGGGATGAAGTATGGCCCCCATGGCTCCCGTGCAGCAGGACAGTTCTTTGCGCTATATAGTGCTGCCACAGGTGCGGGTGATTGTTGAGGCTGCCACCCTGCCCGAGGGAGTCCTGGGACTCGTGGTCCTAATTGCAGCAGTTGTGAAGTAAGGCCCGGCGGCTCCCATTTATTTCTAACAAATGTTACTTGCTGTGAGTTGGAACCCGGGCAGCCATACCTGATGTTCTTTTTTTTAAATCTGTTTTTATTAAGTTTTTTGCAGATTAACAAGCATATTTGGTTTGTACAACCGGTCAAGCATTGCAATGCATATTGGCTGGTTACATAGGCATTACTATATGTCTTATCAAACATAGTATCTCTTGTGATGTGGTTCATTTTCATTTTGCCCTTATGCTAGCTGCTTTATGTATCATCAATGCTCATGGTCCATTATTTTTTATTTCACGGCAGGCTGCGGCCGCGTGTCATGATGCCAGTCGTCCGCCGTTGATGGGGCTTGCCTTGTGTGTCTATACCCGGCCAGCCATACCTGATAACGGTTTCTGAAACAATAAAGTGTTGTGCAAAGACCTTGTATCCTCCGCCTCGAAATGTCATTAGGAACATCCTTTGGCCTAGTATAAGCATGAAATATATGCGTTTCCGCAATTTGAACAAACTATTGTCTCTTCTCTTGCAAAAAGAAGTCCCTTTGACTTCAGCTGTTAAAGTTTATAATCTGCAGACAGGCAGAACTGCTTCAGAAATTCAGACACTGTTATACAATCAATACCCAACACATTTTGCAGATATCGTACTAATGATATTCAATTCGTCTGTAACATCTGGTGTTGTGCATCTTTTTAAAAACATTGAATCTGGTCTGGTAACTAGATTTAAAACAGTATTTGGATTGATTCCGTCATTTTTCATTCTCTGTTCTCCATCCTTTTTTAGAGGATTTCTGATCATCATACTGCTAATTGGCTGTGGTACCATTATCTTTGTCCTGTTCCGACAAATAAATGAACAACATGGAGTACACTTATCCAGCTGAACAAAGCTGCAGATAGACTCTAGCGCTCTACATGGTACATGCTTGGCTATCTGAACTCAGCAAACACTGGATGCTCACCTTTTGCAAAATGAATGCTGCACAAGTAAAACCTGTGTGCTGGTGCATAAACTGTATCACTGAAATAGTCTTGCACTTACATCTGGAACAGTCCCCAGTGAGTTATATGGATACGGAAATGATCATTCAACCTGTACATGAGCACCAGAAACAACATTGAGCAATGCACTTGTCCCTTCTACAGGATGCTACCTATGACAGAACAGTATCACCAGTGGCACTTTTCGACGCAGTTCTTGATGAATGGCTTGACTCATTGTTATTCTTTGAGTGTCCTGGAGACTAACCGCAACAAACATCAAGTGCCTGAGACGAGCAACCAACTGCTGGTCCATCAAATACACAAACTATTAACTATGAACATGCTCTGTGTGGATTCCACAAAGATCATACATATGCTGCTTGTGCACCTGTCCTGTGATGCGGAGTGAACCCAACAAGTGAGTTAACCTACGAAACACGATATGTATTCAACATATGTACCACAAAAGCCTGTACAAGCTGTGAACTGAAAATAAAATCTTTTTTCTTTTTTAATAGACTTTTAGTTTTGCTTTTTATATCCCATATTTTTAATCTGGCCTATTTCATATTATAACTGGTATTTTTATTCGCCAACATGCAGAAAATCCTCTAGATAGATTATGAAATATAATTATGTTGTCATTGATTATCTGTAACTATGCAAGGCTTACAAATATTCATGCTTCGCTATGTGTACTATATACTGTTGGTTTTGTTTTATTTATCTTTTATATATATGATGTATTAAGGGCCTATGTTTTATGCTACAAATATGATGCCTTTAAGGTTTAGATATGTATCTTATTCTAGATATTCGTAGATGATGATAAGGCGAGAGCATGAATTTCCCTACACACCACTATGACGTCACATTGAGATGTACAAGCCGGGGATGACATAAAATCCCTAAGGTCCCACTCCATTTTATGTAATCCCCAACTCCATCTTAAGTCTATGGAGGTCGCAATCTTCCCTTTCTTAGATAATGGAAGTTGCCATATTCCCTAATTTATGCAGAATCATTGTCATGTCTGCCATTAGACGTAGATGTCGCCTGACCTTATCTTTCTAAGAACTATGAAAGCGTGAAGTTCTTTGTTTGATACCATAGATACAACATCTAATGTGACTTTATCTTAAATCAAATGTCTATTCTTCACAATGCCCAGGTTAAATAAGAACACCTACAGATATATAACCAAAATAATGTAGTCTGAATTGGCATCCTTTTGCTTTATATGTTCATAAGGAAATGTCTGTGATGCATACCTTGATGCACAGAATCTATGTCAGACATTCCTTGACTTATGTCAGAAATTCCAATTACTGATAAGATTGAATATATAAGGACTGCCACTTGACCACTTGTCAAAAGAAGTCCTTCGCTCAGATTATTGCAGGATATTCTGCCAGAGACTATCTCACCTACTGCAAACACACTTCGCAGATGCTACATCTCACCTGAAGCTGATAAAGCCAAGTTCCAGAGGAAGACCAACCTTCTACTAGCCCAGTGTGTGTTTGTCCTTCGCGAGGAGCACTGTCTTCATGCCTCCACTCATAAAGGCGGCCTTTGCTGTCAACAAGGTATGTAGTGCATCTCTTCTCCCTAAGAAACTCTAGACTGCAAGTTACTCCGCCTTCCAGGCTCTCTTAGTTTAGCGAATAGAAGGAGAGGTTAGGGTGTTAGGTCCTAAATGACATTTTAACAATATTAGAAATGTTAATTTTATTCTCATTATTATTAACGTTCCTACTTCCTTTTTCGTAATATTCTGTGTAGTTGTTTTAGATGTACTGATAAGCAGATTGTTCCTGTAGTAATAAATACTTTTAACTGAAAGTGTTCAAGTGTTGATTCTTGTTAGTGCAGTGTGTATGTCATACTGTGACTAAAAATATGTTTGATACTGTTACCTTGGTGACCCTGATCCCTTTATGGGATCCTTAGTAACCCAAAAGCAATACTTGGTCAATTCCACATAGAATAGGATACTGCGGGACTACATTAATCTGTCTTTCACATTAAGCGTAGATGTATTGAGCTAAGTTCACCTATGCCACCCATGGGTGGGAAAGTACACCTTGTAGAGTTACACCAGAGTTGTAACTTATGCAACATCCTCACATGCGGTCACTTTTCTGAAGTGACCGGAGGTTCCTTGTAGTTCCTCCTGTGGGCTAAGTATCCAATCCATTTCCCGGTGGGAGTTGTTGTGATGGTCCTAACGTGGGTCCCTTGCCTGGGTGATGATGTGCAGGTGCTCCCATGGCGTCCTCACTTCTCTGGCACGTGTTGCTGATCAGGTTGCAGTACTTTATGCTCCTGGTGACCCCCTCTGGCATACAAGGGGGGGTTACTGTGTCTTCACGATACACAGGCTCCTGCTCGATCGGACAATGAAGTCTTTGGCAGTGGCCCATCCTTACATACGGGGTCACCGACTTTGTCCTGCACATGGACAAAAACTCGATCAGTACAGCAGCCATCTCTTCACACCTCGCAAAGAGAGTCCACTGAACAGGACTCCCCACTGGACCTCACTCCTTCCAACGCTCTTCTCTTCCTCACAAGACATACTGGTCTTGAAAAGCTGGCTGGCGCTGGTGCTCTAAGCTCCAGGGCAGGTGGTCTTGGATTCCCTGGATGATGTTCCCTCACCCAGCAGGGAGACTAGCAGGTCTTGGCCCTCAGTCCTGCTCAAGGACAAAAGTCTTGCAGAGCTTCCTTTTCTCACATTGCCCGTCTGGCTGCTATATACATTTACATTTTTGAAATCTAAAACTCCCCTTCTTACAGTTGATTTCCAGACACCAAATGTGATTTAGGGTCAGTGTCTTTGAAGTTCCATGCTTTCTGTCTGCTTCCACTCCTCTGTTCTCTCTTACTTTGAAAAGCAGTCTGTCACAGCAGGAGCAACTCCAAAGCTGAAAGCCCCACGACAAACGTCATGGGAATGACTAAAGTTCACACCTGGATGTCAGCCACAGTGCTATGGTTATCAAAAGGTTGGCACAGGGCCCCAGCCAACTCTTTATGATTCTCTTATCAGCCTGATCTCCTTCCTGAGATGTGCCCTGGTCCCTTTCTTGTGACCTCTCACTTAATCAAAGAGCACCTTTTAAAGTGTACAGGGCAAGGCCGGCTCTTCCCTTTTTATGGTGTGTCCCGTCTTGCTTACAGAAATGCAGCAATACACATCTGTCTGGGGGGATTTCTCTTCCTCCTCTCCATGTTTTACCATGAATGCCTGGGTTTCCCAAAATGGAACCCAGGGCCCTCATTGTATTGTAACATCCATGGGCACACATGGTGCATGTATAGAACCTACGCACACTGCACAGCATTGTATTCTTCATGTATTGTACAGCTCATAGGCAAACATACATCCAGCACATACAATTAACATGCAAGCATTGCACAGCACTGCATTCTTCTTGTACTGTACCACTCATAGGCAAACATACATCCAGCACATGCCTTTACCATGCACGCACTGCAAAGCACTACACCCTCCATGTATTGTATCACTCATGGGCACATGCACTCACCATGCACGCACTCCTCAGTACTGCATTGTCCCTGTATTGTTCCCTTCCCAGGAACACATATACCCAGCGCAGACACAGCACTCCTGCGATGCGCAGCACTTCACATCAAACCGATGAAGGCCAAGGGTGAGTTAAGCACACAGTAGGAACTTTGAAATAAATGAGCCTGTAGGCCTGTTGTGTAGTTCCTATAAATCTATATAGGATCTGCGTGTTTAGACAACATAAACTGTGGGATTGGTATCCAGACTGATTCCAGACACCCCCATCGGGTATGTTCGCCTGTATACCAGCTAGCTCACAGTGCAACTATGAACTCCTCTTACCAAGGAGAGAATAGTTTCTGGCAACTATCAAACATTGCCAACTCTGTCCCATCAGGGACTGTGGAAACAGTACAGTACTTTTCGCTCAGTCACTCATGCTCACATTGTCTCAGAGAGATACACAGAATAAGTGGTTGGGACGTTTTCAATTAGCATTTATTGAACCAGCGTCATTCTAGTGTAAAATATGTGTGCTGAAACAACCATAAGACTGAAACAGATATAAACTATATGAAGCACCAAAAGAGTAAATGGATGATAGATTTCTACCTTAGTGCTAAAACAATGAATATAGGCAAGCATATAAATACATGACAGTAACAATGCATACTCCTACGATGCAGACCCTAACTAGATGTACCTAAATGTACCTAGTATGTATGTATGTGTATAGCCAGAATCCCCCTAGGATAAAACCAACCCCACTACCTGGGAATGAAGGACCCCGTCTTGGTCTCGAGATAGACACCCCGCGAGGGATGTCAGACCACTGCGTGCTGTAATGTCTGCGTGCAGGAACCTCAGCGTCTCGTGTCAGTGTGTCAGCATAGAAGTCTTTCTCCTCTGCCTGCCCCAGCAAAGATATGGTGCTTATATACGTGGAGAGGTGTGGTGCAGCGGCCAGGGCAGCTGACTTCGGAGCACGGGGCTCACGGTTCGATCCCCGGCTCCGGCGGCAGCTCAGCTCAGCACCATGTGACTCTGGGCAATAGCTCACTTAACTTCCACGACGGCCCCCAGCGCCTTGAGACCCGTAAGGGTGAGTAGTTCACGCTTTACAAAAACGGATTTTACATTTTTTTTTTTATATACACAAAAGGTGCCCTCAGGAATTCTACCCTACTGTGTCATGTCGGCCGAGAATGACGAAAGGGATGACCCTTATACATAGTTATTATGCAGAAGATGGTAATCCTGCTGTGATTCTGAGAATCCTCATGCATAATAAATGAGGCTACTTTTCTGGGAAAACCACAGGACATTTACGCAGCACCTAACTAGGTAAAAGGTCAATAACAAAAACCGTTATTTAGTACAATGGCAGGGAAAATGTAGGTGAAAGGTTACGTGACTACCCAGGCCTATATTGTATATATATATATATATATATATATATATGTATATATATATATATATATATATATATATATATATATATATATTCATATATATATATATTCATATATGTAGTTTGAACAACTGAGAGCATCTGAAAGCAATGGTGCTCAGTAATAGTATCGAAAGAAAGAAACGTTTAAAATTCCAATTTTGGTTGTTTTGGAAAATGGCCGAATTCTTCCCATTACACGGAGAGCCAAATGTTTGTGTGCTGTGTGGGAGACGCAACATCACTACTGCTTGCCTTCACAGACGGCGGTCCCTGTAACACCTCACAGATCAGATCGATCGAGCAAAGATTATCTTCTTCAGTTCCCACAGCCGATGCTGGGGAAGGATTTGAAACATCCAAAGCCTGTATACATGTAGTAGAGTCGGTATCCAATCCAACAGGAGCTGAAGCATCCCGTGGTGGCTCTAAGAATGCCGACATCAGCATGGGAATACACTGAGGACACTGCACTACGTGGGCCTTTAACGGGTCCAGCAATACATCCACGTCCAGTGGCGCAACCGATGGAAGTGTTAGACAGAGATCCAACACGCATTCTTGTCCGCAGAGCAAGCAGCGGAGAACAGGCAAAACACAGTCAATCCAGACTGGTCGGAATGATAGTAACCAATACTCGCTTAGTTCCTGAAGTTGAGGTGTGCCCAGATGGAGTACAATGCGACCACAGTAACGTCGCTCTGAGAGAGTTTTTTCCATCTCCTTGGTTATTGGGACGTCCATTGCGTAGCAGAAAAATTAAAACCAGGATTCCCACTACCAGTAGCAGGATTAGCGGAAGCCCTCCAAAAATGCTTCCAAATATGGAGTGTATAAAAGATGGAATCACTCCGAAGACTGTCTGAAAGGTGCTTAACAGTCCAGAACCTATGGTCTTAAATAGGTGTACTATACCCTTCGTATCAGACATGTTAAAGATACGCTGTACCATTTCTCCGAAATGGAAAGGGCAGTTAGTTCGTACCAGTGCCTGTATCTCAGCTGAGGACCTTGCAGCCTGAAGATCAAAAGTCTCCCAGGCCGAGGTTAAGGGCACATCTTTCTGTAAAAGCATGGCTTTCATTCGGCTCAGAGTATCAAACCGTATAAAGGAAACATTCAACATAGGCCATAACGGCGCCTCCCTGACTGTGTGGGTCGGTGGAAACAATACTTGCATACAACAAGTAACCCTGGAGCTTACTGTGACTAGATATGCAATGCAAACACAAAGAGATGATGGACGGAGCTCTGAAACTTTTCAGACACTCTCCCCCAGTCACAGATCTAGGTTGAATCCATCATCGTTCTTTAGCTCACTTCGCCACCCCAGTTTAGACACAGCTATATGCAAATCAGTCTTCACCCTGTGCCTCATAGGAACAGTCCAGACCGAACTGCCAAGCCATGTCTTCCCTGGACCGGAAACAAGCATACTGGGACTGGTTTCGGGCTAACAGCCCTCTTCAGCCAGGCTAGCTTGAATCCAGTAGCAAAGTGAGCAAGGGACCCACGTCTGGGCATACCCTGCCAACTTAGGGCGAACAAAGCAAACACAAGGAGATGATGGACAGAGCGCTGAAACTTTTCAGACACTCACCCCCAGTCACAGATCTGGGTTGAATCCATCATCGTTCTTTAGCTCACTTTGCCACCCCAGTTCAAACACAGCTATATGCAAATCAGTCTTGACCCTGTGCCTCATGGGAACAGTCCAGCCCGAACTGCCAAGCCATGTCTTCCCTTTGACCGGAAACAAGCATCCTGGGACCGGATGCAATGCCTGGAAGCATCCCACAACAACCTTGATTATTCAGCATTAAGTAACTCCCATTTGAAAGCAGCTTGCTCACCGGATTAATGATGGCAGCTGGGGAACCCTTTAAATGACAGGATAAGTTTTCAATGGAACTGTTGCAAGCCCCGTGAAGCATAATATCCTGGCAAAGTAGAGACCCACTTAATGAAGTCTCGCAGTCTGTACCGCTGAGAAACACTTCAGTGTCCCCACTCCTGCATCTAAATCTATACAGTAATTCCCAAGATTCATAGATGAAGTCCTTACCCATTGCTTCATATCTGCCTACCTGGTGGTGTTCTAGACAATATTGAAATTGGAAAGTTGTTACTGGCAATGTTATATGGCCATGAATTAACCATTCTGTAGATGGTGACTGCCACTGTGAAAGGTAATTGGTCTGATTTCTCAATGTGCAGCATTGTATATTTTGCATCTCTCTGTGCCATTCTCATTTGTCTCTCTGATAGATTATATGCGGAGAATAGAGACGTACTGTTAATATATCGCCAGGGCACATGACCTGAGTGCAAAGATTGTAGCGTCCAGCTTAATAATAACATGGATCGTAACTGTGACTATCCGTGTTGTAAGATGGACAGATCCTGTTCCATGATATCTATAGTAGAAGATACAATGTTGCCTAGTGTTGGAAATGGCCCTTTTTGCAGGGTCACCCCTAAACTTTTGCCTTCCTCCTGGATTTTTGCTGACCTGTTTTTGTTGGTTTTATGACTCTGGGCACTTTATCACTGCTGATCAGTGCTAAAGTGCATATGCTCTCCCTTTGTAAATATTACTATGTGAATTGGTACATCCATGATTGGCTTATTTGGTTTATCTGTTAGTCCCTAGTAGAGTGGCCTGTGTGTGCCCAGGGCTGGTAAACCAAATGCTGCTGGTGGGCATGCAGCGCTGGTTTGCGCCACCCACAGAAGCAGCTTGTAAAGTGTGTCTCAGACCTGCCACTGCAGAGTCTGTGTGCAGTCCAGAACTGCCATCTTGGCTGTGAAGTGCACCCACTTCCCAGCCCCTGAACCTTCCCTTGGCATCATGTAAGTCACCCCTATGGTAGGGTGCATTGTATGTGTAAGGTAGGACATGCCTAGGTGTGTGTAGCATGTCCTGGTAGTGAATTACACCCAATTTCGTTTTTCACTACTGTAAGGCTACCTGTTCCTCATAGGCCAGAATGGGCAGTTTGACTATTACATGCTATAGTCCTAACTGACCCCAGGAACATGGTAGAAAAACGAATTTAGTATGCCTGAGCTCAGAATATTAAAATACACCTTTAAGTGAAGTTTATTTTTATATTCTGTGTTTGAAAATACCACTTTTAGAAAGTAGGTATTTTCTTGCCTAAGCCTTCCAGTGTGCTCTGCTGTTATGTGTATTGGCTGTCTGGTTTTGGAGGGACAGGGCAGGCTGAGTCAGACCTGGGTTGAATAGAGAGATCTGCATTTAGAGTATGGGGAGGGGTGGCTCCTTGACCTGAATAGGGCTGTGCCTGGCAAGGTGAATGCTGGATCCACCTCCTACTGTGTGTCTGCTAGCAGACCCCCTCTTTCTGAAAGGAAGGATGCAGCCTGGTAAACAAAGTGCTCCAGGACTGAGCAGAACTGGTTCTGGCTAGGTTCAGTGACTTGTAGCTTCTGAGAACAAAGACTTTTGGGGTATAAATATCTGTGCTCAAACCCCTACAATTTGTATTGCCCCTGGATCTGAAGAGGAAACTCTGTCCGTGCCACTGGAGGAATCTGCAGGAAGTGACTGTCCTTGTGCTTGTGTGTTTTTCTTGCACTGGCCTGCAGCAGTGACCACTGGACCTTGAAGAAGAGAGAAAAGGACTTTTGAGAGAACTTTTATTTTTGTTACAGCAATTACCTAAGGGCTAAGAAAAGAGCTAGCCTCCTGCTGGAGTCTCAGGCACATCAGACTCCACCACCAACCTCCTGCTTCCTCCCTGCGAGGATTGCTATCTGCTGATGAGGCTCCTGTGAGTTCCAGGGCCTCTAGTTTGCTTCAGAGAAAAGAGTGCTGGAAATCGACGCTAACGCACCTTTGCGGGCCGCTGCAGCCGAGAGCGCTGGAAAAATCATCGCGCTGCTGCCGCTGAGTGCTCGCAACACGAAACCATCGCTAACGCCTCTTTGCGAGCCGCTGCAGCCGAGACGCGCTGGAAAAATCATCGCGCTGCTGTCGCCGAGCGCTCCCAACCCCTAAAGAAATCATCGCTTCAAGACATCGCATTGCGGACGCCGTGCGTCTGCCATTTTCATCGCATCGCACCGGATTTCGTCGCTCCCTCGCGGAGCGTCATCTCTTCGCATCGCAACACAATCGCACAACGCAACAGGATCGTCGCATCGACTTCTCCCTCGCGGCAAGAAAGTCATCGCATCGGCGGCCTAGCGTGCAGAAGTTGGTCGCATCGTCTCCGCACGCATCAGCAGATCGGCGCATCATCCTCCCTTGCGGCAAGGATTTAACGCATCGCCGGCCTCGCGTGAGGAAAATCATCGCTACCACTTCTTTGCGACATTTTGTTGGTTTTGCTACTGTACTCAGGTACTTTGTGAGAGAAAGGGTCGCAGAGACCACTGCTTTGGATTTGAACCTTATTTTTGCAACCTCTGAACGAGAAAGGGTCGCAGAGACCCCTGCTTTGAATTTGAACCTTATTCTTGCAACCTTTGAACTATTTTTGACAGCCCTTCAACAGCAATCCTATTTTTGACAGTATTGTGGCTTTTACAGTTATTGGTCTTGTGATAAATCTACCTATATATAAAGATACTTATTTTTTATAACTACTTGTGTGGTGTCCCTTTGTAGTGTTCCTCACTGTGTTACTGTGTATGGTCATAAATGCTTCACACACTGCCTCTGAGATAAGCCTACCTGCTCGTGCT
Organism: Calotriton arnoldi; assembly: GCA_963921515.1. NCBI lineage: Eukaryota > Metazoa > Chordata > Amphibia > Caudata > Salamandridae > Calotriton > Calotriton arnoldi. The sequence continues at coordinate 1,484,116 of CAWUFW010004086.1, read as the reverse complement.
ACGTTACCACAGTGTTGAGCGGGGGTATCAAGGAGGGTAGCCCTCTCACTCTGACTTAGGAAGAAGGGTCCCTACTTGGACAGTGGCCAGCCATTGCCAACTAGAGACCCCCATTTCTAACACCTAGTTAATAAATCCTGGATGTCAGTGTGGTCATACCACTGTCAACCACAGCCAAAGCATTTTCTAAGTTAACTCTGTCACTTTCACGCAATCTTTCTGCAGCTTCTTGTAGAGAGATTTCCCAAATTTCATTATAGATAGCGTATAAGAAGCATTTCTGACGTGGCTTTCGGGGATCTAGCAAAATATCCCTAAGATCCATGTCATCTGAGAGGAAGGACAAGTGTTGTTTCACCTGAGACAGTGTTGAGGTTCTTAGCCAATCTAGGCATAACGTCCCAACACTGTATGATGTCACCACCCCCGGATGTTCTCGTTGTAAATAGCGTAAGTCAGGCCTATGGATACTAAACCCTTCGGTGGTACTCCTTAATCTTGACTGATACCCATTTGTGTCGATAGGGAAGGGTATGCCCAGACGTGGGTCCCGTGCTCACTGCGCCACTGGAGTCAGGCTACCCTGGCTGATGAGGGCTGAATGCCCGAAACCGGTCCTAGGATGCTTGATTCCGGTCCAGGGAAGACATGGCTTGGCAGTTCGGTCTGGACTGTTCCCATGAGGCACAGGGTCAAGACTGATTTGCATATGGCCATGTCTGAACTGGGGTGGCGTGGTGAAGCAAAATAACGATGGATTAAACCCAGATCTGTGACTGGGGGTGAATGTTTGCCATTGTGCAACATTCCGTCCATCATCTTGTGTGTTTTGCAATTCGCCCCAAGTGGGAAGGGTATGCCCAGACGTGGGTCCCGTGCTCACTGCGCCACTGGAGTCAGGCTATCCTGGCTGATGAGGGCTGAATGCCCGAAACCGGTCCTAGGATGCTTGATTCCGGTCCAGGGAAGACATGGCTTGGCAGTTCGGTCTGGACTGTTCCCATGAGGCACAGGGTCAAGACTGATTTGCATATGGCCATGTCTGAACTGGGGTGGCGTGGTGAAGCAAAATAACGATGGATTAAACCCAGATCTGTGACTGGGGGTGAATGTTTGCCATTGTGCAACATTCCGTCCATCATCTTGTGTGTTTTGCAATTCGCACCAAGTGGGAAGGGTATGCCCAGACGTGGGTCCTGTACTCACTGCGCCACTGGAGTCAGGCTATCCTGGCTGATGAGGGCTGAATGCCCGAAACCGGTCCTAGGATGCTTGATTCCGGTCCAGGGAAGACATGGCTTGGCAGTTCGGTCTGGACTGTTCCCATGAGGCACAGGGTCAAGACTGATTTGCATATGGCCATGTCTGAACTGGGGTGGCGTGGTGAAGCAAAATAACGATGGATTAAACCCAGATCTGTGACTGGGGGTGGATGTTTGCCATTGTGCAACATTCCGTCCATCATCTTGTGTGTTTTGCAATTCGCCCCAAGTGGGAAGGGTATGCCCAGACGTGGGTCCCGTGCTCACTGCGCCACTGGAGTCAGGCTATCCTGGCTGATGAGGGCTGAATGCCCGAAACCGGTCCTAGGATGCTTGATTCCGGTCCAGGGAAGACATGGCTTGGCAGTTCGGTCTGGACTGTTCCCATGAGGCACAGGGTCAAGACTGATTTGCATATGGCCATGTCTGAACTGGGGTGGCGTAGGTGAAGCAAAATAACGATGGATTAAACCCAGATCTGTGACTGGGGGTGAATGTTTGCCATTGTGCAACATTCCGTCCATCATCTTGTGTGTTTTGCACTCGCCCCAAGTGGGAAGGGTATGCCCAGACGTGGGTCCCGTGCTCACTGCGCCACTGGAGTCAGGCTATCCTGGCTGATGAGGGCTGAATGCCCGAAACCGGTCCTAGGATGCTTGATTCCGGTCCAGGGAAGACATGGCTTGGCAGTTCGGTCTGGACTGTTCCCATGAGGCACAGGGTCAAGACTGATTTGCATATGGCCATGTCTGAACTGGGGTGGCGTGGTGAAGCAAAAATAACGATGGATTAAACCCAGATCTGTGACTGGGGGTGAATGTTTGCCATTGTGCAACATTCCGTCCATCATCTTGTGTGTTTTGCAATTCGCCCCAAGTGGGAAGGGTATGCCCAGACGTGGGTCCCGTGCTCACTGCGCCACTGGAGTCAGGCTATCCTGGCTGATGAGGGCTGAATGCCCGAAACCGGTCCTAGGATGCTTGATTCCGGTCCAGGGAAGACATGGCTTGGCAGTTCGGTCTGGACTGTTCCCATGAGGCACAGGGTCAAGACTGATTTGGCATATGGCCATGTCTGAACTGGGGTGGCGTGGTGAAGCAAAATAACGATGGATTAAACCCAGATCTGTGACTGGGGGTGAATGTTTGCCATTGTGCAACATTCCGTCCATCATCTTGTGTGTTTTGCAATTCGCCCCAAGTGGGAAGGGTATGCCCAGACGTGGGTCCCGTGCTCACTGCGCCACTGGAGTCAGGCTATCCTGGCTGATGAGGGCTGAATGCCCGAAACCGGTCCTAGGATGCTTGATTCCGGTCCAGGGAAGACATGGCTTGGCAGTTCGGTTTGGACTGTTCCCATGAGGCACAGGGTCAAGACTGATTTGCATATGGCCATGTCTGAACTGGGGTGGCGTGGTGAAGCAAAATAACGATGGATTAAACCCAGATCTGTGACTGGGGGTGAATGTTTGCCATTGTGCAACATTCCGTCCATCATCTTGTGTGTTTTGCAATTCGCCCCAAGTGGGAAGGGTATGCCCAGACGTGGGTCCCGTGCTCACTACGCCACTGGAGTCAGGCTATCCTGGCTGATGAGGGCTGAATGCCCGAAACCGGTCCTAGGATGCTTGATTCCGGTCCAGGGAAGACATGGCTTGGCAGTTCGGTCTGGACTGTTCCCATGAGGCACAGGGTCAAGACTGATTTGCATATGGCCATGTCTGAACTGGGGTGGCGTGGTGAAGCAAAATAACGATGGATTAAACCCAGATCTGTGACTGGGGGTGAATGTTTGCCATTGTGCAACATTCCGTCCATCATCTTGTGTGTTTTGCAATTCGCCCCAAGTGGGAAGGGTATGCCCAGACGTGGGTCCCGTGCTCACTGCGCCACTGGAGTCAGGCTATCCTGGCTGATGAGGGCTGAATGCCCGAAACCGGTCCTAGGATGCTTGATTCCGGTCCAGGGAAGACATGGCTTGGCAGTTCGGTCTGGACTGTTCCCATGAGGCACAGGGTCAAGACTGATTTGCATATGGCCATGTCTGAACTGGGGTGGCGTGGTGAAGCAAAATAACGATGGATTAAACCCAGATCTGTGACTGGGGGTGAATGTTTGCCATTGTGCAACATTCCGTCCATCATCTTGTGTGTTTTGCAATTCGCCCCAAGTGGGAAGGGTATGCCCAGACGTGGGTCCCGTGCTCACTGCGCCACTGGAGTCAGGCTATCCTGGCTGATGAGGGCTGAATGCCCGAAACCGGTCCTAGGATGCTTGATTCCGGTCCAGGGAAGACATGGCTTGGCAGTTCGGTCTGGACTGTTCCCATGAGGCACAGGGTCAAGACTGATTTGCATATGGCCATGTCTGAACTGGGGTGGCGTGGTGAAGCAAAATAACGATGGATTAAACCCAGATCTGTGACTGGGGGTGAATGTTTGCCATTGTGCAACATTCCGTCCATCATCTTGTGTGTTTTGCAATTCGCCCCAAGTGGGAAGGGTATGCCCAGACGTGGGTCCCGTGCTCACTGCGCCACTGGAGTCAGGCTATCCTGGCTGATGAGGGCTGAATGCCCGAAACCGGTCCTAGGATGCTTGATTCCGGTCCAGGGAAGACATGGCTTGGCAGTTCGGTCTGGACTGTTCCAATGAGGCACAGGGTCAAGACTGATTTGCATATGGCCATGTCTGAACTGGGGTGGCGTGGTGAAGCAAAATAACGATGGATTAAACCCAGATCTGTGACTGGGGGTGAATGTTTGCCATTGTGCAACATTCCGTCCATCATCTTGTGTGTTTTGCAATTCGCCCCAAGTGGGAAGGGTATGCCCAGACGTGGGTCCCGTGCTCACTGCGCCACTGGAGTCAGGCTATCCTGGCTGATGAGGGCTGAATGCCCAAAACCGGTCCTAGGATGCTTGATTCCGGTCCAGGGAAGACATGGCTTGGCAGTTCGGTCTGGACTATTCCCATGAGGCACAGGGTCAAGACTGATTTGCATATGGCCATGTCTGAACTGGGGTGGCGTGGTGAAGCAAAATAACGATGGATTAAACCCAGATCTGTGACTGGGGGTGAATGTTTGCCATTGTGCAACATTCCGTCCATCATCTTGTGTGTTTTGCAATTCGCCCCAAGTGGGAAGGGTATGCCCAGACGTGGGTCCCGTGCTCACTGCGCCACTGGAGTCAGGCTATCCTGGCTGATGAGGGCTGAATGCCCGAAACCGGTCCTAGGATGCTTGATTCCGGTCCAGGGAAGACATGGCTTGGCAGTTCGGTCTGGACTGTTCCCATGAGGCACAGGGTCAAGACTGATTTGCATATGGCCATGTCTGAACTGGGGTGGCGTGGTGAAGCAAAATAACGATGGATTAAACCCAGATCTGTGACTGGGGGTGAATGTTTGCCATTGTGCAACATTCCGTCCATCATCTTGTGTGTTTTGCAATTCGCCCCAAGTGGGAAGGGTATGCCCAGACGTGGGTCCCGTGCTCACTGCGCCACTGGAGTCAGGCTATCCTGGCTGATGAGGGCTGAATGCCCGAAACCGGTCCTAGGATGCTTGATTCCGGTCCAGGGAAGACATGGCTTGGCAGTTCGGTCTGGACTGTTCCCATGAGGCACAGGGTCAAGACTGATTTGCATATGGCCATGTCTGAACTGGGGTGGCGTGGTGAAGCAAAATAACGATGGATTAAACCCAGATCTGTGACTGGGGGTGAATGTTTGCCATTGTGCAACATTCCGTCCATCATCTTGTGTGTTTTGCAATTCGCCCCAAGTGGGAAGGGTATGCCCAGACGTGGGTCCCGTGCTCACTGCGCCACTGGAGTCAGGCTATCCTGGCTGATGAGGGCTGAATGCCCGAAACCGGTCCTAGGATGCTTGATTCCGGTCCAGGGAAGACATGGCTTGGCAGTTTGGTCTGGACTGTTCCCATGAGGCACAGGGTCAAGACTGATTTGCATATGGCCATGTCTGAACTGGGGTGGCGTGGTGAAGCAAAATAACGATGGATTAAACCCAGATCTGTGACTGGGGGTGAATGTTTGCCATTGTGCAACATTCCGTCCATCATCTTGTGTGTTTTGCAATTCGCCCCAAGTGGGAAGGGTATGCCCAGACGTGGGTCCCGTGCTCACTGCGCCACTGGAGTCAGGCTATCCTGGCTGATGAGGGCTGAATGCCCGAAACCGGTCCTAGGATGCTTGATTCCGGTCCAGGGAAGACATGGCTTGGCAGTTCGGTCTGGACTGTTCCCATGAGGCACAGGGTCAAGACTGATTTGCATATGGCCATGTCTGAACTGGGGTGGCGTGGTGAAGCAAAATAACGATGGATTAAACCCAGATCTGTGACTGGGGGTGAATGTTTGCCATTGTGCAACATTCCGTCCATCATCTTGTGTGTTTTGCAATTCGCCCCAAGTGGGAAGGGTATGCCCAGACGTGGGTCCCGTGCTCACTGCGCCACTGGAGTCAGGCTATCCTGGCTGATGAGGGCTGAATGCCCGAAACCGGTCCTAGGATGCTTGATTCCGGTCCAGGGAAGACATGGCTTGGCAGTTCGGTCTGGACTGTTCCCATGAGGCACAGGGTCAAGACTGATTTGCATATGGCCATGTCTGAACTGGGGTGGCGTGGTGAAGCAAAATAACGATGGATTAAACCCAGATCTGTGACTGGGGGTGAATGTTTGCCATTGTGCAACATTCCGTCCATCATCTTGTGTGTTTTGCAATTCGCCCCAAGTGGGAAGGGTATGCCCAGACGTGGGTCCCGTGCTCACTGCGCCACTGGAGTCAGGCTATCCTGGCTGATGAGGGCTGAATGCCCAAAACCGGTCCTAGGATGCTTGATTCAGGTCCAGGGAAGACATGGCTTGGCAGTTCGGTCTGGACTGTTCCCATGAGGCACAGGGTCAAGACTGATTTGCATATGGCCATGTCTGAACTGGGGTGGCATGGTGAAGCAAAATAACGATGGATTAAACCCAGATCTGTGACTGGGGGTGAATGTTTGCTATTGTGCAACATTCCGTCCATCATCTTGTGTGTTTTGCAATTCGCCCCAAGTGGGAAGGGTATGCCCAGACGTGGGTCCCGTGCTCACTGCGCCACTGGAGTCAGGCTATCCTGGCTGATGAGGGCTGAATGCCCGAAACCGGTCCTAGGATGCTTGATTCCGGTCCAGGGAAGACATGGCTTGGCAGTTCGGTCTGGACTGTTCCCATGAGGCACAGGGTCAAGACTGATTTGCATATGGCCATGTCTGAACTGGGGTGGCGTGGTGAAGCAAAATAACGATGGATTAAACCCAGATCTGTGACTGGGGGTGAATGTTTGCCATTGTGCAACATTCCGTCCATCATCTTGTGTGTTTTGCAATTCGCCCCAAGTGGGAAGGGTATGCCCAGACGTGGGTCCCATGCTCACTGCGCCACTGGAGTCAGGCTATCCTGGCTGATGAGGGCTGAATGCCCGAAACCGGTCCTAGGATGCTTGATTCCGGTCCAGGGAAGACATGGCTTGGCAGTTCGGTCTGGACTGTTCCCATGAGGCACAGGGTCAAGACTGATTTGCATATGGCCATGTCTGAACTGGGGTGGCGTGGTGAAGCAAAATAACGATGGATTAAACCCAGATCTGTGACTGGGGGTGAATGTTTGCCATTGTGCAACATTCCGTCCATCATCTTGTGTGTTTTGCGATAGGCCAAACCAACCATCCCTTCCAATTAGGGTCTGTTGAATTGTATGAAACGCCATGCGTGAAGTCATCTAGTGTACCCTCTCCATTTTCTGTATAGTTTTGCCATCCCTCCAAGTGTGAAAACGAGGGAATACGAGGTGTGTTCAAGTCCTTATTCTTGGCTAACCCAAGACAGGAAGTATGTTGCACAGTGTCGTCCAGGAAAATAATCTGTTGTGGTATGAGGTATGATCTAAATAGTGTCTCAGTTCCCTGAACCTGCCTGTCCCAGGCCTGAACGTATCCTCAGGATCCTCAGGATCGAACCGATGCTCTATGGGGTCCACCTCTCGACAGTCCCAAGTCTGGATATGAAAACACACAGACTAAAGGATGGTCAAGCGGGGGAAGGGAAGGATGGGGACAGCGGGGCGGGAGACCTGCGGATACAAAAGAACAAATTACCACCTAAGCCTTTCCAACACCTCCCTGTTCCCTTTATGATTAGATGTACCCATACTTCCACTAACCTGTAAGGAAAAGAAAAGTTTGCCGGCTAACAGGGGTGCTGAGCATGTAATCGCAATTCCTCCCACCATATGCTGGAAAATACAACAAAAGGTATGTAAGTTTAACAATCCTGTATTCCTGTTTAACCTATCTATAATGGAACATGTACTTTCTAATTCTACATGTAACACCTACCCTGATATAATGGGAGGAGGGCTTCCAGCCCAGAAGGAACACCTGCCTAGGACCACCCCTGTAGGCAAAAAGCAATAGAATCACAAGCGATGAGTAACGTACGAGACAAATGTTAGGTAAGCACATTCAAAAGTACTATAAGCAAAACAGAGGACTGTGAAGAACGTATTTCAAAGGACAAAATCCAGGAAGACTTCCGGGATTAACAAAAGGAATTCATCGAGAGTTGAAAGTCACTCTCTTAGCCAGCACTAGGAAAGCTCATTGATTCTGCCCTGCATGAACCCTCTGACCAGGCTCTCCAACAGGGAAGACACAATGAGACTCTCCCTCCACGACAAGGAAAGTATCAACTTAAGTCGAAGAACAAAACACACAATGCCAGGCACTATAGTTTTCCTCGCAAGAGTTCTGAGGATAAGGATCCAAGAACGAGAGCTCACCAACGTAGGGAAAGAAAGTTATGTGCTCCATAACTAGCCGTGCCCAGACAAAACACAGGTTGCCTTGACAACAAAGCCAAACTAATAAGAGACAAGCGGTGCCGCTGGCACCCTTACCCGACCGTTAACTGCAGAATATGGCCAGCGTCCGAACCGGACTTCCAGGAATAATCGGCAGCGTCTTCTGCAGCTGCCTCGCTTTATCCCGGGTGTTCCGTCGTCACGTGGGGCGGTGCGTCTGACGTCAGACGTCCGCCGAGGCTGCCGGGAATTGTAGTCTTCCCCCGGGCTTTCCTCCGTGCCTGTGCGAGCGCCGATACCGGCGTTACCGTGTCCCCTGACACTGCCATTCCTTAGTAGCCCAGACTGATTTTATGTCTATAGTAGCTTTCCGTAAGTCAAAACCCTGTTCAGACCTTTGTGCAATAAAGGATGCAGAGTTTTGTGTTAGTAAGCATACTTTTCTGTGCAGATGTAGTTGCAAGCTTATAATAATATGAGCGTGGATCTGATGTATTAAACCCAGAAAAATAAGCAAACATTTGTGAACTACCTTTCGGTGGTGTTGGGCAATGTTCCCATTGGTGTTATGTGAAAATATTACGTGGTGCACTCGTTTTATGCAAAACATTATGACCATAGTGTTGGTAACAATACATGGTGTCAAAATCAGATGAATCATCAAACATTTCATTCTTCGTAAATGCTGCGGACAGTTCTAAATCAGACAGCATACTATTTACAGTTTCAAATCCCCAATCGTCAGAGTATGTACTGGAGGTGATGATATAATTTAAAGAAATTTTAAATACATGTGGTATTTTCAAAAGTTCAGTGGGACCAAATACATCATATGAAACCCTGTCCCAAACTATTCCGTCAGGAACTGGAACTGCTGTAATGTTCACATGAGACAGGTCTCTTTGTTCACGATGAGATGACGTATGAGGTTTCAGCATCAAGTTCACATTTGATACTGCGGAGCATTCTGGGAGATAGTGTCCATTCACGAGCAAGAAAAAGACAGTCACTAAACCTATCCAGAAGAGTAGGAATAGTATTCCTGTTATTATCCAGAGCTGTGACCATGGTGAGACTAGGTATGTCTTTTTCAGCCAAATGTAGAAATCATTACGTTGTTTTTTGCGGGAAACTGGAGCTGGCGGTGACTCAGGTTCACTTGGATCCAGAAAAAATGTGTTGAAATCAAAGAAGTAGCCAGATGCAGTTCGATCTATCTTTGATAGCTCGGAAGGTTTTGTTGAACTTGCAGATGTCTTCTGTAGAGGCATATTGATGTAGATGTCGGTGGTAGGCCGAATTGTTATCTGTGTTTCATTTGTGTTTTGATGTTCAATTTCAATAGGAACGAGTTCCATTTCTATGTTGGTCACTCCATTCCTACGTATAGAAGTCACTGCAAATGTTATCAGTCTTTGTGTCTGAACCTCCTGTATGGTAGCAAGAGGAGATCGGCGGCTACCCAAGAGCCCACGCAGCTTGCTATTCAGTATCGGCCACGTAGTGTGGTTTGATCAGATCAATGGAGACGAATCTCTTTTCTTTCTTGCCGGCAAGAGGCGGAAGAAGTACTGTTCTTGTTCCTTCGACAGCCAGGACAGGTACGGGTGTTCTGTAAGATGGCCCAAATTCTTTCTTGTTCACAATCTTTTCTCTGACCAGATCCCTGACTTTTGAAATCCAGGCAGGTCTTGCCGTTACTGTTTTTACTTCCCCAGTGGCGGTGCGTTTTACTTGGAAGTAATGCCCAGAATTAATCGAGTTCCTGTAAAACAGCCAAATGTTTATCGATGTCAAATGGTTTTTCATCCGCCACTGTGCTGCCACAATCGAGGTCAGGTACCCACATTCTCATCCCAAATAGGACTTCTTAAGGAGTGATGCCTCCTAGGGAATTTCTTGGAATGTTATTAAGTGCCCTCTGGACTCCATATAGGTGATTGACCCAACTACCACCTGAGCCGAATACCCTTGCTGTCAAGGATTGCTTTAAGTCTTGGTTTTTCCTCTCCACAATCGAATTCCCCTCGGGATGAAACGGAGATGAGTACCGCAATGCTACACCCAAACTTCCCATGGCTTCCTTGTAAGCCCTGGAGCTAAACGCGGGGCCACGGTCAGAATGTAATGTGCTGATTGCATATGTGCCTATGAAAGCTCGCAAATCCTTTATAACAGTTTGGGCGTCAGCCGAGCTCTGAGGCCAAACCCCCAGGAATCTAGAGCATGAATCCACTGCCACCAAGATGTACTTGTAAGCCCCATCTGATTGTAAGGGGCCGCAGTGATCCAAATAGACACAAGCGAGAGGTCTGTCTAATATTAGTAGTGGTGTTTGCGCCAGCCATGCGACAGTGGAACCCTTCATCTGCTGACAGATGACGCACTTAAGGACAAATGCTTTGGTCTATTTTGTTAAACCCGGCCACCAATTGCGTTGTTTCAGTAGAGATACTGTCGCGGTAATCCCTGCGCGTGCTCTATCCCCCACTCCTGGAATTTGAGCATACGGAATATTTTTTGCATTTAACTTGTAGGAGTACTTAAGTGAAAAGCCTTTTGGCATGGCTGAGCTGTTGTTTCGTGAAGCAATGACAGCTACCATTATCTGTCCGTCTATTCTCGTGCTAGAACGAGTAATTGCAGCTACGGCAGCAGTTCGCACTGTCGCCTTGGCGGCTTCATCAGTCAACGAATTCCCTTCAACGTGAACGCCATCACGTTGATGACTCAGCGTGTGTATCACATGAGCTCTTGGCAAGTCTTTTTTCAGCTCTGCCACTTGTTCCCAAAGCAAATTGTGCTTTATTGTGCAACCTTTTGAGTCTTTAAACCCATTCTGTCCCCAGTAGTGAAGATATTCATTGTAATCAATCAATCAATCAATCATGTCACTTATAAAGCGCACTACATACCCGCGAGGGTCTCAAGGTGCTGGGGGAAGAAGGGGGTGGTGCTGCTACTGATCGAAGAGCCAGGTCTTGAGGAGTCTTCTGAAGGCCAGTAGGTCTTGGGTCTGTCGGAGGTTGGTGGGGAGGGTGTTCCAGGTCTTGGCGGCGAGGTGGGAGAAGGATCTGCCGCCGGCGGTCGCTTTTCCGGATGCGGGGGACTGTGGCGAGGGCGAGGCTGGTCGAGCGGAGCTGGCGGGTGGGGGTGTAGAAGCTGAGTCGTCTGTTGAGGTAGGCTGGTCCGGAGTTGTGGAGTGCTTTGTGTGCGTGGGTGAGGAGCTTGAAGGTTATCCTCTTGTTGACAGGGAGCCAGTGCAGGTCTCTCAGGTGGGGTGTGATGTGGCTGCGTCGGGGGATGTCGAGGATAAGACGTGCAGAGGCGTTCTGGATGCGTTGCAGCCGTCTCAGGAGCTTAGCCATCGTTCCTGCGTAGAGGGCATTTCCGTAGTCCAGCCTACTGGTGACGAGGGCCTGGGTGACTGTTTTTCTTGTTTCGGTGGGGATCCACTTGAAGATCCTGCGGAGCATTCGGAGGATGTTGAAGCAGGATGAGGAAACGGCGTTGACCTGCTTAGTCATGGAGAGGGTGGGGTCGAGGATGACCCCTAGGTTGCGTACGTGGTCGGTGGGTGGCGGGGCTGTTACCAGTGATGTTGGCCACCAGGAGTCGTCCCAGGCTGAAGGGTTGGAACCAAGGATGAGGACCTCCGTCTTGTCCGAGTTCAGCTTCAGGCGGCTGGTCCTCATCCATTCGGGCGACGGCCTTCATTCCTTCGTGGAGGTGGGCTTTGGCGGTGTGAGGGTCTTTGGTGAGGGAGAGGATCAGCTGGGTGTCGTCGGCGTAGGAGATGATGTTGAGGTTGATGCTGTCGGGCGACGTGGGCGAGGGGTGCCATGTAGATGTTGAACAGCGTTGGGCTGAGGGAGGAGCCTTGGGGTACGCCGCAGATGATCTTGGTGGCCTTGGATCGGAAGGGGGCGAGGCGGACGCTTTGTGTTCTGCCGGAAAGGAAGGATGTGTGTCCAGTCCAGGGCCTTCTCTTGGATCCCGGCGTCGTGAAGGCGTGTTCGTAGTGTGTGGTGGCAGACCGTGTCGAAGGCGGCTGATAGGTCCAGGAGGATGAGGGCTGCTGTTTCTCCGTTGTCTAGCAGGGTCCTGATGTCATCGGTGGCGGCGATGAGGGCGGTTTTGGTGCTGTGGTTGCTGCGGAAGCCGGACTGGGAAGGGTCCAGGATGTTGTTCTCCTCGAGGTAGCGGGTCAGTTGTTTGTTGACGATTTTCTCGGTGACCTTCGCGGGGAACGGGAGCAGAGAGATGGGTCGGAAGTTCTTGAGGTCCTTGGGGTCTGCCTTGGGTTTCTTGAGTAAGGCGGTGATCTCGGCGTGCTTCCAGCTTTCCGGGAAGGTTGCTGTCTCGAAGGAGATGTTGATTATTTTCCGGAGATGGGGCGCGATGGCTGTACTGGCTTTGTTGAAGATGTGGTGAGGGCACGGGTCTAGCGGTGAACCGGAGTGGATGGTGTTCATGATCTCGCTGGTGTCCTCGTCGCTGATGTTGGTCCAGGAGAGCAGGCGGTTGGTGGTTGTGGGGGCAGTGGTCTCGGTGGTTGCCGGGGCGGTCGTGGTGTTGAAGCTGTCGTGGATGTCGGCGATTTTGCGGTGGAAGAAGGTGGCCAGTGAGTCGCACAGGTCTCGCGACGGCTGGATGTCGTTGGTGTTGGAGCTGGGGTTGGAGAGTTCCTTCACGATGTTGAAGAGCTCTTTGCTGTTGTGTGCGTTGTTGTCTAGGCGGTCTTTGAGTGAGGCCCTTTTGGCGGATCTGATGAGGTGATGGTGACTGCGGGTGGTGCTCTTGTGGGCGGCGTAGCTGTCCGCTGTCCGTTCGTGGAGCCAGATCTTCTCCAGTTTTCGGCATGTTCGCTTGGAGGCCTGGAGGTCTTCGGTGAACCAGGTGGCTTTCTTGCTGGTGTGGCTGTTGGGCGGATTCTTGAGCGGGGCGAGGGTGTTGGGCGCAGTCGTCGATCCACTGTCTGAGGTTGCGGGCGGCGGTGTCGGGGTCGGAGGGTTCGGCGGGTGGGCTCAGGGCGAGGGTTGTGGTTAGCTGGTCTTCCGTGACTCTGCTCCAGCAGCGGCTAGGCATTTGTTCGGTGCGGTGGTGCGTGGTGGGCTTCCTGTAGGTGAAGTGGATGCAGTGGTGGTCAGTCCAGTGGGGTTCGGAGGTGTGGTTGAAGGAGACGTGTGGGCTTGCGGAAAAGATGGAGTCGAGCGTGTGGCCGGCGGCGTGGGTGGGTGTAGTCACGAGCTGTCTGAGTCCGAGGGTGGCGAGGTTGTCGATCAGGGTGGAGGAGTTGGTGTCCGTGGAGGCGATGGCGTGTGTGCTGACTGGACACAGTAAAATGAATCGCACACTATAAGCGTGGGGAATTCCCAATCTGTACTCATAAGTGCCAGTAATAGGGCTTTTAATTCTGCCAGCTGTGCCGTGTAGTCTCCTAGAGACAGTGTCTTCGTACTGCTAGGATGGGACTTGCCTTCCTGCATACATCCTTTTACAACCGCACAAGCTGCACTGTATTGCTGTTTACTTCCTATGGCAGGCTGAGCAGAGCCATCAGTGTAAATAATGTATTCATACTGATCTAGAGGCATTATTTCATTTGGGAGAGGATAGTCTTGTTCGTATTGCAGGAATGCTTGTGTTTTTAATGTAGAATCAAATTTGTAGTTTACATCTGTCGCAGTGAGAGAATTAGCCCATTGTATCCATCGCGGATGTAAAGCTTTTGCATTCGGAACGCTTGCCTTTGTAACAGCCTCTAAGGCCGGTACAGGAGTTACGACAATTATTTGTTTCCCCTGTACCAGTGCTCTTTCTCTCACTACGGCAGTCTGTACTGCTGTCAGAATTTTTTCTGTAGAAGCAAAGCGCATTTCAGCATTTGTGTACAAGTGTGATTTGTATGCTATGGGTACCTTTTCGCCTTCATTGAAGGTTAGGTAAGTGTACCCCGATTGACCCGCGATTACACGGATCACCAGATTTGTGGTATTTACACGTGTGTGTAGGTGTTTGGAAGCTATCATGTCAGCTTGTAAGGGACAAAGGATATCCGTGTGTTCCTGTGTCCAATGTCTTATTGAAAAATCAGGCCTGATTAGATCGTAGAAAGTTTTTACATTTTCTGCGTAATCCAAAATGTATGTTCTGCCAAAATGTAGGAATCTCAATATGGATTGTAAATTTTTCTGAGTTTTCGGAGGTTGGAGCAGTGCGCACTTGTCTAAAAAGTTAGCTGCTAGGCTCTTTCCTTTACTTGATAACTCGTATCCCAAAAATAGGACATTGAGGTGGGCTATTTTAGATTTTTTAAAGTTGAATTTGTAGCCCTCAGAGGCGAATCCCAAAATGATGTTGCTCACCCTGGTCAAATGATTCAATAAATCATCATCCGTCAGATAAATATCACCTACATAGGACAATGCCTCCTCATTAAAGTTTTGATGTAACTCTGTTACTCTAGCTGAGAACAACTTGGGGCTACTCTTATACCCTTGGGGCAGTCAACAGAATTGACGTTGAGAGCCTAGGGCTGAGAATACTGTCAAATATCTGCTTTCATGCGCTATATTTTGGCAGAAAAATCCGTTTGAGATACCTAGTGTTTTCTATTTTTTCCGCACAATGTTATTAATTAATGCTGCTCTGTGTGCATTCTGTACTGCAAACGTCTTTGTGCATGTGTTCAGATGTCTGTAGTCTAAAACTAGATGGTATGAATTGTCAGGCTTCATTACGGGAAACAAAGGATTATTCATTGAAGAGGTGCAATTCTCTATTACGCCTTGGTATTCAAGTTGATCTAAGATCTCCCTGACTTGTTTTTTCGCATCTTGTTTTATTGGGTACTGTCTCTGTGGAGTGGGAGTTGTTTTTACTGGGATTTCATGGTGAAGTGACTCGGTATCCCACCCTACATGGTTGCGATATAATGCAGGCGCAAGTGCCACCGCCCACTCCTGCGCGTATGAATGTTTTTAATGATACTGGAACGAGGTCGGAGAAGGCCGGTAAAATTACTGCTTCTCTCTTTAGGCACTCCATAACGATCTCAGGTGCCCAATCTTTTTTTCCCAAAAGGATGTCATAGCCATAAGTCAGGTTCTCCCAAAAATGACCTTTAATTTTTCTGGGTTTGTCCCCCTCCAGTGTTATTTTGTATAACGGGTGTGGGACACTTACCCTAGTATCGGGTGTCTCCACCGTGATATGTTCATTCAACGCCGCTGTCCCCAGAAATTCCATCAGGCTCTGGCGAGCTATTGGTACTTCTGCTGCGCTGTCTAGCAATATCCGCGCCCATTTCCAGTTCAGAAGTTCAGTCCGCAGTATCCTTGACTTCTTACTTTAAGGCCAGCTACCTTCTTCTTTTTAAATTGAGGTTTTGATTTTGGTCTATCTTCTTTTTTGATATTATAGTCCAAAGTACGATGTGTATCTCTGGACTTTGTTCGTTCTTCTGATCTGTGTTCTGACCGTCCTTCCCTCTCTGAGTTTTTTGATGAACCCTGAAAGGAACGAGAGGAACGTGTGTCAGTATCCTGATACCTGTCAGGTTTTTTTAATATTATCACGATTCCTAAGGTTGTACCTCCTTTGGAAGGGCTCCTGCTGAGGAGACCTACCTCTTGATTTTAATCTATTCTCTCTATTCTTTTGTTGTTTATTATCCCATTTCTTCTTGGAAGAATGAGGTGCTTGCTTGGTGTTTTCCTTTACAGGACCACCCATGAGTTGAAGTTTTGTTGCTCTAGCTCCCAAATTATCTCTACCTAATTCGGCATATGTATCTTCGATAATTTTTGGTAATTCACGCTCCTGTTGTACAGGACTGAAATCCCTTGAGCGTTGGCGTATCGCCACCGCGTCTGCCTCCCCTTTTTTGTTTGCTAACATAATCGTGGATACCTGGGCAAAATTTCCTAAAAATGTCATCCCTAAGTTCAGAGCAGGTTCTGCTCCATACTCATTCTGTATCTGTCTCAATACATCTGGTAGTGCGAGAAGCAGAAACATAAAATGGTAATAACATCCCATTATTACCATTTTATGTTTAGTTGCGGGTGGGCGGGGTTGCTCTGCAAGCAGGGGAGGAGTGGTGTGCCCACTCCTGAGGGCGCAATGACTGTTTGGTCAGCCCTCTGGGGCCGCCCAAACCAGTCATGCGCAATCTGCCCTTTCTCCATGCAGGCTGCAAAGCAGCCTGCATGGAGAACATGGCCTCCCCGTAAGCCCCAGGCTGGGCGGCGTCCCCACCAATCACAACGCTGCCATTGCAGCATTGTGATTGGCTTAGGGGAGGGGAGGGGAGGGAGGCTGCCTGCTTCCTGTTCCTGCCAGAGGCAGGAGAGCAGA
Organism: Calotriton arnoldi; assembly: GCA_963921515.1. NCBI lineage: Eukaryota > Metazoa > Chordata > Amphibia > Caudata > Salamandridae > Calotriton > Calotriton arnoldi. The sequence continues at coordinate 1,467,632 of CAWUFW010004086.1, read as the reverse complement.
AGCAGGAGCCGAGAAGATGCGGAACCCGGCCAGCGGAAAGTTTTTATTTTTATTATTTATTATTAAATTAAAACTCCCCATGCTGCCCACCTGCGAGCCTTGCCGGCCGCGACTGACAGTGTACAAAACTTGCATCCAGCCATCGTCTGTTGACCCATCGGTGGTCCAAATCCTTCTGTTGGTTTTAGTTTTGTGTATTTATTATGGTCTGCCTTCTTAACTAAATTGGTCACATAGGGCTTCAGTTTGTTATCAATATAATGATGTCTACTTTTAGGTAATTTAGGAGGATCATGAATTTAGAAGCTCTTAATTAAGTTCTTTCTTATCTGAAGAAGAGTACTCCTCTCTATTTGGCAAATTTCATGTATAATTACCTTTGTTAAATCTAGAAGATTCTGTAAGAAATGGCAAAAATATTGTAGTAGAGTAGAGTGTAGTAGAGTATGTAGTTCATTGTGGGCAGGAGCGAAATGATGGCATTTAAAGATATAAACACCACACCAAAGGCACATCTACGTCACCAGACCTCCGGATGCTGTTACCAAGGGGATTGCCTTAGGGCCCCCTGCATTTATCCATTGATGGCCTCTGTTACACACCTCGCCTCCGGACCCCATCCATTTTGAGCCTCTAGGTCTTGTTGCTCTGGTTTACTACTGTGGGGAGGTCTCAGCATCAGTAACTGTCCGCCTATGTGGGGCTGCTCATGCTGCCCGGCCTTTACAATGCAACTGGGCCCTACATGTAACTTGCTTGCTCGATTCGCCCTTCCTGGTGTCCAGATTACCTGAATAGATTTCTGCCACTCTCGCCTATCGTATTTTTTGGGACCTGCTAGTGGGCTGCTCGTGCTGCGATGGTATCTGGCACCTCTTAATACAAGCAAGCGGGCCCACTCTTCTTGCCCTCTGATGCCGCACACATATCCTTCTAGCAAGCTGACACATGGGTCGCCTACTCTCTGGCGCCACGGGCTCCCCCGCGCCACGCTACAATATCTAACTTAACGGACCCCTCCGTCTGTTCATGAGACACCTTATCATTGGGGGCCCAACTAGACTCTGCTGGGGGCCATTGAGCACTCAAGACTTTCACTCGTGGGCAAGATTCATTCAGTGACCACTGACCTCACTCTTCTCCATTCTGAATAGCGGAAGCTGGTGGACAGTGTGGGTGAAACAGAACAGACACTTGCTACCTTGCTACCCTGCAGCAGCACACGGATCAGATCCGTGCCCTTGAGAAAAGGGCTGAGAAAAGAGCTGAAGATGCCACGGGCCACTCAGGATGCAACAATATCCAAGTGGTGGGTCTTCCGGAGAATGTTGAAGGGTCAGACACAGTTACTTATATCGAACAATGGATTCGCGGCCTGGTGCCGCCATCAACCCTTTCTCAGTTTTTCTCGGTGGAGACGGCTCATTGTGTGCCTGCTTGATAACCTCTCCCTGGAGCTACCCCTAGACCACTGGTCCTTATGGTGCTATACTACCGAGCCCGGGACCTTATTCTTTCTGAAGCTCGTAAAATCACTGATCTCACTGTGGACAATGCTCAAGTTATGCTCTTTCCGGATTATACACTAGCAGTACAGCTACAGAGAAGCTCATTCATGTCAGTTAAACGTTGCTTGCATGACCAGGGTATACAGTATTCTCTTTTCTTCCCAGCCAAACTCCAGGTCCTGCTGGACAATAGGTTGCATTTCTTTACAGACCCCAAAGAGGCATGGAACTGGATTGACACCAGAGGACCTGTGTCGCAACATCCCTCCCATAAGGAGAGTGCAACATAGTGGCTTCCCCGTAGGGATCGTCGCCGCAGGAGGGAGAGCTGTTCCCCACCCCACACCCCTCCCCAGTGTTCGATCTACCGCTGGTCTGAAGCGGGTAATCCAGGAATGACACCAGGCTCTGCAGATGGCAGCCAATATTGGGGATAGTGCGCCTGATAAAGACTTTGTAGGATCCTCGAGTGATGGCAGTTCGGGTGCTACCTTTCTGTCCCGGACTGATGCTTTAATGCCATCAGGATTCACGCCACAAACAGCAGATGACATTATTTGAACTTGTCAACCGCATGTTGCCACTTTATACTAGAGTGCTGGGTTGACTAGGGTAACCTGATTTCTTAATAATGCTCATAGCTGTGGCTACATATCTGTGTAGAAACTACTTGCAATGCTGACACCATACCTATTGTTTTATGCACTGCGGGGCCTCCCTCGCCTGCACCTTGCATATTGACTTAACCTACGTGGTTGATCCATTACTAAATGTGTGTAATGTTAACTAGTTCGGGCGGATGCCTGTTGCTGCTCTGCCTTGATGGTATTCCATGGTTGCATATTTTAGTTTTATTGTTCTTTTTTCTCATCATCATTATCAGGTTTGTTAAACTGCACCCAATCATCCTCTTCGCTGCACTAGATACGTTTTCTTACTTGAGGTTGCGCCATGTGGCGCCCCCACACAACACCATTCCTGGCACCAGTGTAATGACCTGGAACGTCAGGGGCATGCACACCCCCGCAGATATGCAGCGTGCTCCTACCTTCGCCGTCATAATATCCATGTTGCCTTCTGCAAGAATCACATCTAACTGCTCTTGAAGCTAGTAAACTGCAGAAACACTTGCAAAGTCTGTGTACTCCAATGGTTTTTCAACATATGCTGGGGGTGGGGGGTGGATCAGGGCAGGGGTCCCCTTTCAGGTAGATGACACCAGAATAGACCTGGAGGGCAGGTATGTCTTGCTAAAAGGTGAATTAGATGGCCACCCAGTGATGGTTGGGCGCATATATGTCTCCATCACAGATCAATTTGCGATCCTAAACAAATTGTCAGCAACCTCAGCAGAATGGAGTATTTTACCTTAGCTTTTGGGAGGGGATTTTAATAGTGTCTTGCGCTCAGATCCGCTCATTTCCCAACACGCCTGCCACAACTAATGCCCAACACTTGGAAACATGGCTTAGTCACTGGTACTTGCTTTATATTTGGCATGCAACACAAGCACTAGAGTCTATTCCTTTTACTCTTGCCCACATGATTTTATGTTCGCATTGACCGTATTGTTGGTTCTCCTGACATTCTTCCGCATGTCAGATATACCGATTATTTGGGGCGTACTTATTCAGATCCTAACCCTCAAATTGTACACCTTGACTGGGATTGGGTCGTTTCTACTTGACGGTTGCAACCGGCTATCCTGAAAGACTCTCCCTTCCGCACATTCCTAGATATGGCTATCACGGAATTTTTCAAGGCCAACGCTGACACTGCTTCATCCCACCTGATTAAGTGGTACGCATTCAAAGTGTTGCTGCGTGGTCAATGCATTGGCACCACTTTGAACATTTGCCACCAACTTGACAAAGATATCACTAAAATCGAACATGACATGCTTGAATACGAAACCCTGGCCATACTTAACCCCACACGGCAAACCCATCTAGCACGTGCAAAGCATGAACACTCCATGTTGTTGGAGAGACTTTGATGTCTTAATTATGCTGCCCACTCCGCCAAAACACACACTAGCGCCGATAAAACGAGGTCTCTGTTAGCCTGGCTTATTCGGCAGGAACAGCCCAGACACCCAGTTTTGGAATTGCAAACAGCACAAGGTGATGTTCTCTGCACACAAAGGGGAATACACACTGCATTGACTGCTCACTACTCCACACTTTACCAATCTATGAACACGTCTGATCTGACAGATTTTAATAATTTTAGCGCTGCTGTTACAATTCCTCAGGTGACCCTTGAACAGAAAGAGGAACTTGACGCCCCTCTCACCCTCTTTGAGAAACAGGAAGCTATTCGCTCTCTAGCCACTGGCAAGGACCAAGGACCCGATGGTCTACCCACTGAATTGTACAAGGCCTACGCACCTCTCCTAGTCTCCTGTCTCCTGACGATTTAAAATGATGCGCTCCAAGCTGCCTGCCTAACATCTTCGTTGTGCGAAGATTTGCTTATCTCTCTTCCTAAACCGGACAGGGACGCCACTGCACTGGGATCTTACAGGCCCTAAGGTTTGTTAAACACCAACTATAAGATCCTGGCCAAGGTACTTGCTGATCGACTAGCATCACTGGTACCGCTCTTGGTACACCCGGGCCAAAACTGTTTTTTTCCAGGCTCGCAATATTAAACCTACCCAGATTTTTTAGAGTGAAGGGATGTGCTCTAGACCCCTGGCCGCGTTCCAGCTGCATAGTGTTAGGCTTGGAGAAGGCCTTTGACTCCCTTGAGTGGCCCTTCCTTATTGATGTTCTCTGCCGTTATGGCCTGGGACATAGGTTCCTTTGCTAGGTCAAATTACGTGCCCTTATTTCTGAACCGATATCCATTGCCAGAAGTACACGTCAAGGCTGCCCCCTATCTCCTGTTCTCTTTTCCTTAGCCATCGAACCATTAGCGCTGGCGCTCTGGGTCAGTGGCCACGCCTGGGGAATCCCCTTAGAAGACGGTCTACGTTCTATATGACTACATGCTGACGGCCTCCTAATATACCTTAAAGATGTCATGACTATACTGGGGATAGTTGCTTCTGATCCAGCGGTAATTTCACGGTAATTTCTCAATGCAAAACCTCATTACCTCTAGTTTACCGCTTAAAGGCGATGGACCTTTGCCATGGTGTATCATCATCAGGAGACTTTACTTAAACATGAAAAATCTATTGCAAATAATATTTAAGGCAATAATGAGAGTTGTGAGTAGTTTTAAAGGGTTTTATTTTCTAGTCAAAAGTTAAGTTTCTCTGACTTTTATTCATTAGTCAAATATCAATCAGGTTACAGAATTGAAAAATAGGAAAAATAGAATTAATACAGAACATATTATAGGTTGCATACAAAGCACTTCATAAAGCAAAGGGAATGAGGCATAAAATGTCAGTCAGAACTTTTTAAAGAGTTTGAGGAAAAATATAATTCAAGAGTGAGTTTTGCAAGGCTAATCAATAATTAATAATTGGCAAAAAATCTCCCATAAAGAGAAATAAATGCATAAGACAAATACATCTTTTCAAAGCCAGTTAGTCAATGCATGAAATTTTAACTTTTAGCATCTAATTCTAAACCTGTTCTGATCCTCTCAGCTGCTCTCTCTGTGTCTGACACAGAAGCTGGGCATAGCCCCCCCTCTCTCTGTGTCTCCTCGGACGCAATCTCCACCCAGTCTGCACCCGCGACGTTCACGTACCTAACCCGAATTATGTCTGGTCAGATCTGCTCTGACACGCCCCCAAGGGGTCATTAATTATACCCTAATTCTTGACTGACTACACTAACATTGTTGCAGTTTCAGTAGAAACTCGCACTGTGATTGGTTGGCACAGGTGGCATAGGGGTCTCATCATCCTGTTCTCATCGCAAGTCCACCCCATACCGGTTCTAACAATAGGGGCTTAATGCTAAGAACAATATACATAACATGTATCAATGAGAACATCTCGTGCAACATCTTAAGCGACAAAATGTATCAATCTAATTCTTTTCGCTTTCACATCGCACACAGGAATGACACTCTCCCACAAACACTGGTACGTTGGCACGGTGACAGGAGTGTGCAGATCATTGTGGCCTTGACCTATGTGTCTTCACTTGAGGCACTTGGCAGTTCATGCAGCTGGCATATTCCTTTGCGCATGCGTCTCCCATTCAGCACACTGCTAACAATTCTCAGCCATGTTGGATTCCTAGGCAGCCATATTATTGTGGGCCCAAATGTATACTAAAGCAAAACAAACACAAAAGAATATTAATTTATGAAGTAAAGCCCATTATGTTCACCTCCCACCATTCTAATACCCTGTATTAATTATTACCTAGCGAAAGCTATTAATTTAAAGCAGCTTTTCTATTATTCATGCACAACATGCAAAATGTGCAATGTACAACATAGCATAAACATGCACCAGTGCAAATTTTCAAAGGGCAAACAGTTAATACATGCTCATGGCAACATGCTCTAATGTTTTAGATAGCTTTTCATGCAAAATGCGTTTGCCCCACGTGTACTGTTGTTGCATGGTTGATTAATTAATACATATTATAAGAAAGATGTGTTATGAACTTAATATGCATTGTCTAAATATGCAACAAAGCCAAGGTCTCTTGAGACGGGAACGGAGGCATAAATTTTAACCATGTCTTTCATTGAAGACTTGTCTTCTCATGGGAGACGGGAGGAAACAGAGCAGGGAGGAAAACATTCCTTTGTTATCTCCAAGGCTAAAGCCTTTTCTACACCGTAAAATGCGTGTTAATTCAACACAATTAAAAGTTCAAAACACTTTTTATTTTTTTAATTAAAGGTACACTCTATAGTGAGATTAAATAAAAAATAAACACAATTAAACATCCATGATTAATTAATTAAGCATGGTTTTACATGATTTCATTTGACCAGGCCTCATTTCATGTTTAGGTTGAGCCTCGACAGCGCTTGCGCTGTCTGCAAGACCTGTTGTATTGTATTCTATGGGTATTAAAAATTTAAGTGGTCATGATTGGCTGTTGCCTGTGCCATAAAGAAATGCAGCCTTTTTATTGGTGCAGTTTTGCAAATGTCCCTCCCTTGTGTGCTTGTGGCGATTTCACTTAGTGAACATGTTGTTTGGCCTTCACACTGAGTAGCGTGTGATGGCCCCTTTTTAGGTCTCGCCTGAGCCAGCGCATGCGCTGCACGGCGAGACATTTAGTGTGTGGGCTTTTAAAAGTCCGACCACACGCTTTTGGCTGGCATAGAGCGTGCGGTTACGCACACAATGACGAGCAGAGGCGCCATCTGGCTTTCCTCTCTCGTCATGGTGCGCGCACAACACACACCACTCGCCAGCCTGCTTTTGCCATTTGCCGTCACGCGCGCGCACCTCAATTAACTTTCGCGCATGCCATTTCCCACTACCAAATGATGGAGCAGGGAGCCCACTTTCTTTACTGGCATTGTCACTCTTTTGTCTACTGGGCTCTTAATCAGCGTTACCGAATGACCGTCTCTAGACTTTCCGCGAGACTTTAAGATAGATACAGCACAGATGTGAAACGTCAGCGGCCGGAGGCGGAGCCTGCCGTACCGGCACCTATGCTGCTGGCCTGTCACTTCTGGAGCAGGGAGACTGCTTCGAGGTTGTTTCTTCCGGGGAAGATAGGCGACTTTTTCCGGGGCGGGTCTTTTTCCAGAACAAATACTTTAGCAGCACATTCTACACTCCTTCCTGGTGCAGTCCCTGCGTCTGTCAATCACTCTCAAACTAGTTTTCCAATTGCCTCAACTTGCCATCAATTATTGAAGTCTGGGAGTCGGTTACACACAGAAGCAAAGCAGAGGTAATCGATTTTAAGGTCTTCATTGGGCAGTGGGAGGTGAGTTCACTTTCGGGAATGTTCGGCCTAATTCTCGTGGGTTTGCGTTTATTGGCGAATTGCGCACTTCCCTTACGTTTGCTGGGTGGGTTGTGTTTGGTTTCTGGTAGATTTGCTATTGCACGCTTCCTTGCTCTATCAGAGCGTACATAGCGTTAACCTACGCACCGACTGCAGTGAACAGATGTGCCCAGGTGAGATTGCATCCCTATCTTACTGTCATCTCACTGAGGACACCATAACATTGAAAATGTTATAAATTATATTTGTGCCTGCTTTTGCCGTTTGCCGTCGCGCGCAACTCAATTAACTTTCGCGCATGTCTTGGCCCCCACTCTGCTCCTCACTCCTTTTGGCTTCACTCTGCCAGCCCGGCCTCCCTCGGCATCCTTCCTCCCAATCTCTTGCTCCCTCCTTCCTCTCACCTCACTGTACCCTTTCTCTCCCCAGCCCCTCTTCTCTGCCCACACTCCTCTCGACTCTACTTCCTACGCTCGCGGGGCGCCGAGGCTTCCATCTCCCCCTTTCCACACCCCACTTCCCCGCCCCTTTCCTTCTGTGTTCTCCCTGCCCCTACTCACTCCTCGGTGTCTGTCACTCCCTAATGCCCCGGTGCTCTCTATTTCCTATTTGTCCTCCTCACGCTTCACCCGCCTCTCCCACGCTTCATGCCTCTCCCTCCCGGTTTCTGTAGTGCTGTGTGTCACTGCCTTTCCACTGGTCTCTCTCCGTGTATTTTTCACCCTTGGCCTCCTCCCTCCTCACAATTCCCCGTCAGTTCCCTCCCACCCTCTCTTCCCTGCAAAAACAATGGGCAGAAAACAATGTTTAATACACTTTTTCAGACGTGTGGTTAACCCAAAATTCCGCTTTTTTTTTTTTGCACTGATGTTAACGGATGATTGCCGGATATGTGGGATGTTTGGAAGGGCAGCTACGGAGCTCCTCTTTTACGCTGCCATTTTGGCTGGAGCCAGGCCACGCCCCATGCTTTGGAAGTTTTGTTATACCTTTGAGGCTCTTTCCGCCAGTCTTGAGATTCCTTCCTGCAGACAGCAACCCCCTTCATGTGTTGATATTCTATGGCGCAAAGTGGCTACTGTATGATGCTGCCTTTGCCTCGGAAAGGCCAGGTCAAGGTTCAAGGAATCATATAAGCGTCTAATCATTGACACTCTACAGGACATCTTGGCACATAGTACCAGTGAAAATATTTTGTTATGCTAAATCTGACATATAACAATAAAGCTGCCCTCATGATAAAGCCAAGTTTTTTTTCTAGAATTCAATAGGGAAAAACCTACATCCAATATTAGTTAACTCAATAGTGTTCCAAAAAAACATGAACATGTTCCCTGAAACCTGTCATGTCATTACAGTATGTTCCAATAATATCATACCTTCATTCAAAAGTTAAATCTACATCCTACATTTTGCATGTTTTGTGATATTAAAAGAACAAAGCTCCGCATATTTGGTCTTTTATATTCTAGAAAATCTTTTTTAAATTATGACTTAAAATATATTCATGAAGTTACTCATGAGTTGGAAAGACGCGATTAAGTTTCCTGAAACTAGTCGTATTTTGTAAGACAAGTGGCTGGGAACATACAAGTGCCGCTCAGATTCTGACTCATTGCTTTGATTTGATTGCTTTGCATTGATTGCTTAGGGAAACCCCTTTCTCTTACAGAGCAATTGCTTACCTTTTAAAAGGACTTTGTTTATAACTTCAAAGGCTAGTTTTCCTTTTTGATGCACATAAAGGATAGAATGGCCTGGGTCTGCACCTTCTTAGATCAGCATTCGTTACAAAAAAGAAGTTGAATAGGAAATGGGTGGAGGTACATGTCCCATGCCAGAGCAAAAAAAACAACTTTAATTCACTTTAGACAAACCTTTTATCTTATTGCTCCTCGATGTCAAAACGTGGAATAACGGTCAGAGCTGCCGACTTTGGAACTGTGGAACCAGGTTCCAGCTCGGTGTCGGTTTAACATCTTGTGATTCTGGGCAAATCACTTAATGTCCCCTTGCCTACCAAAACAAGCATTGGCATAGCCAATAGGTCTCGCCTTTGGGACCTTATAAGTGTTTAGCCATGCAACAGCTGATGTTGTTGCAGGAAGGATATTGTGCTGCATAACTAAATACTTATACGGCCCCAAAGGCGAGACCTATTGGCTGTGCCAATGCTTGTTTATCTTTTCTTTCTGTTTACTTTATCAGGCTTTGTTTCCCCTTTCCCATGACAGGGACGTGCATCTGGTAGCAATCATCCCAATTATTCCGACCCAAAGAGGCCCTGAACCTTTGTAATTAATTTTTTAAAAGCGAAAATGGTTTAGATTTACCTTGTACCTATCACACAAAAAGCAAAAAATATATTTAAGCTATCTCTGTCTTTTTAAAAAGACCTTGCACAAATTTAAACTTAATTCTTTCCTTTATTTAAAACAATCTCTTTAAAAATCTTTTGCAAATGATCCTTTCTTTCCCTACTGTGCCGTTTTCAGTTTCATTAACACACACCCCCTTCTTTCTTTTAACAACCAGGTCCGTTAACACCACCATTTACTACTTCTCACTGGTTTCATGAAGTATGCCATAATTTCATATGCGCATAAAGAGGCACTTTGAGTTTCATTCCATTTGGAGGTTACTAACCGTTATTGCTTTTCACATAAAATGTTAATGATTCCGATTGCAAGGGACTGCATCGATAACATACAGGCCTTTCATTAAAAGAGTGTCTTGCAATTAAGAATGTAGCCCATAGCGACCGGAAAACGATTCGATTTCACCAAAGCCTGCACAATCCATATGTCTGCATCCTGATGCGACACAGCTGCCTCGCCTGTAACACGCCAGCCCCAAACCATTTACTCCCACCCTCCGGCCGGGACTTAATGTTTTCCTCTTCTCCTGTCCATCATGTAAGACATCCCGGTGTGGGTCGATGGACGGAGGCTGGCTCTGCCATTGTAATGGGGAAAGAATACCCAAAGACACGCATACAAAATCAAAACACATGAAACAATATGAGAGTCAAGACCCCAATGCATGCTGCAGGTGACTACTAGTCTTGGGGTCCGAAGTTAAGTAGCGTGCTACTGACTGGAAAACCACTTCAAAGCCTGCTCAGGGGTTGTAAGTGCTACATAAATATATTTGCAATTACAACCTGTCACCTGCAAACATGTTCTCGCCTCAAAACCTTCTCAGCTACAAACCAAACACAAGTATATATGGTAAAAATCATGTCTAAAAGCGTGCTATCAATGTATGTTTTTTCAAAGTTTCTGTACTTTATGGCGGTCACCTGCCTAGCGTGCAGATGCCATCCGGGCTTGCTCTTTGGTTCTTCTCTTGCTACCCCTGGTCTCAGGAGTCTGTGGTTAACACTCCTTGCCCTTCCCTTGACCACTCAACAACAATCAGGAGGCGGCTGAGAGTGAGACAAGAGCGAGTTGACCCTGCTCGCAGGCAGGTCGCTCCCCACGCTGCTGCACGGTTCTGCCAGATATTGACTGCCTGTACTCTTTTTTGTTGTATTTGTATTCCCTCTTCCTTAACAGCCTTTTCAGCCTACTGTGTGCCTAATCCTTGCTTCCTTTCCCGTTTTTTGTGCATTACTTGTCTTTTGTGCCCGGTTTCTCCCTCGCTTCCCCCGCCGTCCCTCACCCGTTTTTTCCCACCGCTGCATCCCTGCGGCCCCGCCCCCCTGCTCTCCCATTCGCCACCCCGCTCCAGCCTCCCAGCTGCTCCTCCCTCCCACCTCCCCTCATATGGAGGCGCGCCTAAGGCAAGCCCGTCTGCGCCCGTCCATGCCTGGACCGCGCCCAGTGCCAGAACCCCTGGACCCCGCGACCACCATGACACCTGTCTCCGCTACGCTGCCAGCACCCTCCACGCACTCAACACCGGACGATCACGCACCTGCTGCCTGGCCGCCCCGAAGCGCACCCAAGGTCCCTTCTCCTGCCGGAACTGCAGCTACACCAGCATCCGGCCCACCAACCCACCCGCCAAAGAAGCCAACTACCTCAGATGCATCCTTCTCAACACCCGCTCCGCCCGCAAACACGCCGTTGAACTCTGGGACCTACTCGACACCAACACCCCAGACGTCGCCTTCCTGACGGAGACCTGGCTGAACTCCTCCTCGGCACCCGACATCGCCATAGCCATCCCGGAAGGCTACAAGATCACCCGCAAGGACCGCACCAGCGGAGTAGGAGGAGGAATTGCCATCGTCCACAGGAACACTCTCAAAATCTCGACAAACTCCGATGACACCCTCAGCACCGCCGAACACCTGCACTTCCAGATCCACACCGACCCCAACACCACCCTCAGAGGAACACTCGTCTACAGACCCCCCGGACCCCGACAACAGTTCAGCGACTCCATCGCCGACTTCGTCAGCACACACGCCCTCGCCTCCACGGACTACATCCTCCTTGGGGACTTGAACTTCCACCTCGTGAACAACAACGACTCCAACTCTTCCACCCTGATCGACAACCTCGCCAACCTCGGACTCAGACAACTCGTCACAACACCCACCCACTCCGCCGGCCACACGCTTGACCCCATCTTCTCAGCAAGCTCCCACGTCTTCTTCAACCACACCACCGAACTCCACTGGACCGACCACCGTTGCATCCACTTCACCTTCCGGAAACCCACCACACACCACCGCACCCAGCAGATGCCTCGCCGCTGCTGGAGCAAAGTCACCGAAGACCAGCTAACCACCACCCTCGCCCGAAGCCCACCCGCAGACCCGACCGACCCCGACGCCGCAGCCCACAACCTCAGACAGTGGATCGACGACTGTGCCAACACCCTTGCCCCACTCAAGAAACCCTCCAACAGCCACACCAGAAAGAAAGCGAGCTGGTTCTCCGAAGATCTCCAGGCCTCCAAGCAAACCTGCCGAAAGCTAGAGAAGAACTGGATCCGTGAACGAACACCGGAAAGCTACGCAGCCCACAAGAACGCCACCCGCAGACACCACCACCTCATCAGATCCGCCAAAATAGCCTCCTTCAAAGACCGCCTAGACAACAACGCACACAACAGCAAAGAGCTCTTCAACATCGTGAAAGAACTCTCCAACCCTAGCTCCAGCTCCAACGACATCCCACCTTCGCAAGACCTGTGCGACTCGCTGGCCACCTTCTTCCACCGCAAGATCGCAGACATCCACGACAGCTTCAACACCGCGACCGCCCCTGCAACCACCGAGACCTCCACCCCCACCACCCGCACCAACCGCCTGACCTCCTGGACCAACATCAACAACGGTGACACCAATCGAGATCATGAACTCCGTCCACTCCGGATCCCCGGCAGACCCATGCCCACACCACATCTTCAACAAAGCCAGCACCACCATCGCACCCAACCTCCGGAAAGCCATCAACATCTCCTTCGAGACAGCAACCTTCCCAGAGAGCTGGAAGCACGCCGAGATCAACGCCTTACTGAAGAAACCCAAGGCGGACCCCAAGGACCTCAAGAACTTCCGACCCATCTCCCTGCTCCCGTTCCCGGCGAAGGTCATCGAGAAGGCCGTCAACAAACAACTGACTAGATTCCTCGAGGAGAACAGCATCCTGGACCCGTCCCAGTCCGGGTACCGCCGCAACCACAGCACCCAAACGGCCCTCATCGCCACCACCGACGACATCAGAACCCTGCTAGACAACGGAGAAACCGCGGCCCTCATCCTCCTGGACCTGTCAGCCGCCTTCGACACGGTCTGCCACCGCACACTATGAACACGCCTCCATGACGCCAGGATCCAAGAGAAGGCCCTGGACTGGACCACCTCCTTCCTCTCCGGCAGAACACAGAGCGTCCGCCTCCCCCCTTCCGCTCCGAAGCCACCGAGATCATCTGCGGCGTACCCCAGGGCTCATCCCTCAGCCCAACGCTGTTCAACATCTACATGGCACCGCTCGCCTACGTCGCCCGACTGCACGAGCTCAACATCATCTCTTACGCCGATGACACCCAGCTGATCCTCTCCCTCACCAAAGACCCCCACACCGCCAAAACCAACCTCCACGAGGAAATGAAGGCCGTCGCCGACTGGATGAGAAACAGCCGGCTGAAGCTGAACTCAGACAAGACAGAGGTCCTCATCCTCGGATCCACCCCCTCGGCCTGGGACGACTCCTGGTGGCCTACCACACTAGGAACAGCTCCTACGCCCACCGACCACGCACGCAACCTAGGGGTCATCCTCGACTCCACCCTCTCCATGACGAAGCAGGTCAACGCCGTCTCCTCCTCCTGCTTCAACACCCTCCGTATGCTCCGCAGGATCTACATGTGGATCCCCACCGAAACGAGAAGGACGGTCACCCAGGCCCTCATCAGCAGCAGACTGGACTACGGAAATGCCCTCTACGCAGGAGCCTCGGCCAAACTCCTGAAACTGCTGCAACGCATCCAGAACGCCTCCGCACGCCTGACCCTCGACATCCCTCGCCGCAGCCACATCACACCCCACCTGAAAGACCTGCACTGCTCCTTCAAGCTCCTCACCCACGCACACAAAGCACTCCACAACACCGGACCAGCGTACCTCAACAGCTGACTCAGCTTCTACACCCCCACCCGTCAGCTCCGCTCCGCCGACCACGCCCTCGCCACTGTCCCCCGCATCCGAAGAGTGACCACCGGCGGCAGATCATTCTCCCACCTCGCCGCCAAGACATGGAACACCCTCCCCCTCCGCCTACGGTAGACCCAAGACCTACTGACCTTCAGAAGACTCCTCAAGACCTGGCTCTTCGAACAGTAGCAGCATTCCCCCACCCCTTAGCGCCTTGAGACCCTCACGGGTAAGTAGTACGCTTTACAAATGCTTGATTGATTGATTGATTGATGTCATCTGGGGTTAAAGGATCTGCAAAATCACTTCCGGTGCCTCCTTGCATTTTTTCGAATCATCTTTCATTACTTTGAAGATATCAGCCAGAGTGTATACAACTGCTGAGATCTGCAAATCATAGCGCAAAGAGGTAATAGTTAATTTTCGAACTTTTCCACTGTAATTCCCTTTTGCAGTCTGACACTGAGTGATTACAGGTGCGATTTTAGGAACAATCGGGAAGAAAACTTTTTTCTGCCACAGCGCAATATGAAACGTGTTTCATTAGAGCGATTACGTGCCAAGAGAAATACCACACAGCCTGTGATGGGTAGTAGGACCCTAAATAATGAAATAATGTAAACATACAGAAGAACTGACCAGGCTTGGACGCAATTACAGGAATTTGTGATTTTACATGCGCAGTGCTCCGGGCGAACTGTCCAAAAGTGCACTCTAACAGCCTCGACACACGAGGGAAGCTTAAATGGGCTGGAGGATCAATTTGCGCTGTACTCTCCAAACTTTATTGCTCACTTTAAAGGCAAGCTCGTTTTTTACAGGATGGCTGATTAGGTTCAAAATCCGCCTGCAAGTAACCTGAGACTTGTTGTGCTTCCACAGTTAACCAGCAGTTGACCTCGTGCAGCCTTTCATGTTAACCGGCTGGGCAAGAGGGATTGTTGTAAACGTATCACCACATTTCTGGTATCCGCCTCTGACATCAGATTGGCGGCTCATTTCATCATTGCTTCCAGAAATATAGATATGCAACTTTTGAAAAGGCCAATAGTTTATTAAATATTCATTACAATGCTAGAGTGTAAGACAAGTATTTACAACAGTCTGGATCATAGAAGAATGGAGGGTTTGTTAGAACAAACTGCAAAAACAAATACACTGTATTTCTACTTTGCAAATATATGCTTTTAATCAATTCAGATGTTTACATGAAGCACACTGCGTTCTTAGTTTTGAGGTTCTTTGCGGTCCTACATGTCGGTATTAAGTATACGTTGTCTAGTATTATAGTTGTCATTTTGAAAGCACATTCCTCTCCAGCTAAGCATCCAGTCAGAGTGCTACTGAAGACATCCTCAAATAACCCCCTTTCCAACTTTTTGATAGGGAGTAAATCTGCCCTTTTCCACAATGCTCCTTGTAATAACACCTCTCTGGCAGTCAGAAAAAAAACTTCACCTGATGTGACCACAACTTTTTTAGGGTTAATTTCTACAACCTCATCTGCACCATTCACAATTGCGCCTAAAAAGTAGCACCACAACGGAACCCTTTTGCTAATGGTCATCTAGAAACTTAGGATCTCTTTAAAAACAAGCATTTGCAATGCAATTTGTCTCGTATTACTAAAAGTTTGAGCTATTGCCGTTGCAAATAATAATGCAACACCAATAGCTGAAACTTTCAGTGATGTGAGACCTATTGCATTGCAAATGCTTGTTTTCACTTTGCATGCACCATAGTCTGCGTGTCATTTTAAAATGCAGTTTGTCTGAAACTTAAAACAGAGCAATGCCTAATCTAGGTGAAATCAGGGCTCCATCAATTCACCCTTTGATAAAAACAAATCATGATACCTCAAATGATTTGTAAATTATCACACATGTTTAATTTGTTTAAAATAAAGCACTTATCATTAGTTGAGTCAAATATATGTTTTTCTCTAACTAAAATATTACTACTCATCTTTAGTGTATGTAGACAGAGTAATTTCATTAGCACACTTAATTCACACAGGTATATAAAGAAAAAACCCTACTAAATTAGTATGTTCATTTTCACTTATTACAAAAACTGAGCATATAACAATTGTACTTCTATTTCTAAGGCAACACAAGTTTGGTCTGTAATCAGATCATATATAGCCAAGCTCAAAAGTTTAGTGCAGAGTTCTGTAAGTAACTTCTTGGAACAGTTAGTTTTCTCTAAAATAAGTAACTAAAATAATAAAAGGAAAATTCAACAGAACAGTTCTCTTTTCTTCATTTTTCTTCATCTTTTCTTCTTTTTCTTTCATCATTCAAAGATTCTTTTCTCTTCAGCTCTTGACAGTTCTCAGTTATTTGTTTCAGCATTTCTTGGCTCTTTGTCACCAGCTTGTCATCAAGGTGGCTCATACAGTTCAAGCCTCGCATTACACAGTTCATTCAATGTGGCATTCTGTACTTTTTCCATGCATTTTGACCACTCAGGTGCTGAGAAACTCTGACAGAGCACCATCAATTTTTTGCACTTTTTCAATCCAAGCCTTTCACTTTTATTTTCACTTTGTTCATATTCAGACTTTTCAGCTATGGGTGCAAATGATTTTTCAAGGAACCACTGCAGACGTTTTGGATACCCTTTCAGCCAGCTTTTTTCTACCTCCACTCGTAGGCCCACAGCACTAATTTCTTCTTCAGAGGCTGCACCTGACTCATTCACCCTTTTGACACCGCTTTCATCTGAGTCAGTTTCCACTTTTTGCTTTTCCAGTGCCACTTCAGTTTTCTCTAGTCTTGCTTCACGCTCTGTGTGTTCCCTTACAGCTTGACTGACCCTCTTCTGTGGACTTTTGACCACTGCAGGCTTCTCTTCTTGAAGAGGAGCTGTTTTATCAGGGGGACACAGGACCATACATGTGTGAGAGGCATGCGCCCTATTTGGAAGGCCACCACATTTCACAACAGTCTTTGCCAGGATCATTTGGAACAGGCCTTTCCATTTCACAGCATCTTTCAGATCAAAGTTTTGGCACCATTCATTATGCAGATCTTGTGTAGCAGCTGCAATCTGGTGAGAAACTGCACGCTCCACATCAGCCAGACCTTCACAGCAATGGCTAGTCTTTTCATCAGTGTTTTTCACAAGTGCATTTGCATGTACATATTCAAGCCACTTCAGTGTTGCTGAAACACAGTCTTTTGCAAAGTAAGACTCTGTACTGTCTTTGTGTTGCTTTATTATACTTGGAACTTCAGGCAGATAGTTAGAATCCAATCCTTGTCCAATCTGTTGTTCTGCACACATCATCTTTGTGACCTCATTATGATCTGATTTCAGAGAAACTGGCAATCTATACCTGGGCATCAGTTTTTGCAATAACACATTTGCTACTATGAAGTTGTCATTTTTCTCAAAATCTGTTCTGATACAACCCTGTTGTTCTGTTTCTGAAACATTTTCTTGAGCTTCTATTAGTTCTTTACGAGTGTAAGTCATTAGCATTAGATAAACAGTATCCTTTTCAGATTCACCTGTGAAAATTCCATTGAATGCATAGGCTAATAGGACACAATATTGTGCACCTGAATTAGCATTTCTCTCTCCCATGACAATAGTGACTCCCATTTGAGCAGCTATACTGCATGTTATGGTAAGGGCAATCAAATTTGAATTTTGGGCTGAGGTAACTGCTGAAAGCCATGAAGCTTTGACAACATAATGTATAAGGAGCACAGCATGTGCTGCTCTTAATGTGTCATTGTTACCTTTCAAACATGGGCCATCTACAAAATGGACATTGTTGGGCTCAATCAGACGTTCATCCTTAAAGTCTAACTTTGGTTTCATGCATAAATTCATGACACCTTGACATTTAGGTTCAATTTCATCACAAACAATTTCATTTGCTGGCAGTAAGCTCAATACATTTGAATCTAGGCATTTCTTGGTCACAGTATTTTCCAAAAACAACTCCACAAAGGAAGGAACCATTTTAGCAATTGGACATTCCATCATTATATTCTCACTCTTTTTATGACTGGCATTTACCACAGCTACTAAATTAAGGCAGCTGGGCATTTCTGTGACGTTGGGGTCAAGGGTCATTGGGAAATACGTCACAGACCTTTGAACACATTCATGTTTTTGAACAGGCACTGAGAGAGCGCAGCCCTCCCTCTCACTGCACATTGGTGTATTTTCTTTCAAATAAACTTTCATTCCTAGTGCTGGGGCGTGACACTTTTTCTCTTTCAACTCTAGGAATGCTTTTGTGCAATTGTTGTCCAATGGAAGCGAATCAGACACATCCTTGTGTGTCAGCCTCAGTAAAGGCTTAGCCACTTGGGAAAGGTTTGGTAACCACTCTCTACAGCATACAACCATTCCCAAAAACATCCTCACTTCTTTCTGAATTTGAGGTGGATTCATCTGGTGAATTGCTTCCACTCTCTCTGATGACACCTTTCTAACTCCTTTTCCAATTTTGTGTCCCAGACATTCATCTTCTTTTTGACAGCACTCCTGACTATTCTCATGCAATGGCACTATGACATGAACTTGACAAAAATCAATAACAGTAAGCCATTCTTCAGTACATGAAATGTGAAAAAATATATTGGCTGGATTCGGTACCATAGGACAACATAGAACAGTTATGCTATTAATCTCCTGCACTAATCTGTTCTTTTCATTTAGTTTCTGTAAATCTGTGATCAGAAAGTTACATAAACTTCCAATCAATTCCCTCAAAAATCCTTTACTCAGTTTATCTCCAATTATGGGTAAAATTTCTGCAACTGATGGTGTTCTTGAATACATGTCATCTGGTTCTAATTTTAATAATGATTTGGGGTTGGAGGAGCACTCCACTTTTATCTGATTTGTTGCGAAAAAAGGTGCTACAGCTAAGCCTGGGCGTAGTTCGCGAAGTAGCGCTACGCGAAGCTACGCAAAGTGCAGTTCGCACTACGCGAGCTACGCGTAGCACTACGCGAACTGCGTAGTGCACTGTTCGCAATGATTGCACAGTGCCGGATGCTTGTCCGCACTGTGCAATCATTGAAAACGGCATCTTGCACAGTGCGAGCTGTCTTTTACTGCCGCTCGAGTAGATTTTTACTCGAGCGGCAGCTTTCTCAACGCGGACTGGTAGTTTCTCATCGCGAGCGGTCGCGAGCATACGCGACCACTCGCGTAGTGCTTTGCCCAGGGTTAGCTACAGCACTACACTTGCTGTCAGCCCAAGTGTGAGTGAATAAGAAACTGTTACAAGTTGGTCAATAATTTAACTACACAAGATTTACAGGTGATTAGAAGTATAGCTAATAATACTGAACTTACTTTACAACCAGCAGACAAGGGAGGAGCTATAGTCGTCATGGATACCTCGTTTTACTATAGGAAGGTGAATGCACACGTTAGTGATGATAGCACGTATCTTCAGCTTTCTTATGATCCCACAATTGAATTACAACATATTTTGGGCCAGTTATTAGACCAGGCAATGGATTATGATTGGATCAATGAGCAAACCAAAGTGTTTCTTACGTCTACTAACCCTCGACGACCAAAATTGTATATGATTCCGAAAGTTCACAAGGATATCAATGATCCTCCATTTCGTCCAATTGTTTCAGGTTGTGGATCTATTTTTGACCCTATAGGCAAATTTTTGGATTACTACCTACAACAGTTCGTACAAGGATGGAAGTCCTACATTAAAGATACCACTCATTTTTTATGTAAATTGCATTCCATTGAACGGGATGAGAGTGAAACATTACTATTGTGTACAATTGATGTAGTTGCGCTCTATACATCAATACCACATGAAGCTGGGCTAGAAGCAGTGGAATGGGCTTTGTTACAAATGGCAGACATTAATGTGGAAAAGGTGTTTATTTTGCAATTATTGAAATTTTGTTTATATCACAGCTATTTTGAGTGGCAAGGCCAGTTCTTTGCCCAATTGACGGGAACTTCTATGGGCTTTTCTGGAGCCCCAGCATATGCCAACACGTTTATGGCACAATTTGATCAGTTTAACATCATGTCAAACCACAATTGGTGGAGTAAGATCAAAATGTATTGTCGTTACATTGATGACATTTTCTTAATTTGGACAGATACAAGAGCAGAATTAGAGTCAATGATTGTAACATTGAACACAGTTAATCCTCGCATTCAACTCACATATAACATTGCCATGGATAATATTCATTTCTTGGATGTACTAGTGAGTCAAACAGGGAGAAATATTCCTTTTGAAACTCAGGTCTATAATAAACCTACTGACAGGAATAATGCCTTGGCATATACAAGTTTCCACCCGAAGAGTCTCATCAGGAATTTGCCGTACTCACAGTTTATCAGGATAAGGAGAATATGTTCAAATAAAAATGTGAGCAATCAAAAACATTTGGAGTACAAAGAGCGATATCATGATCGAGGGTATCCTGAAGAAGTTCTACAAGATTGCCTTAGCCGGGCACAGATTCAAAACCGAGAAGACTTGTTAAAAACACCAGAAAAATGTCAACAGAGCAGACTTGTATTTGTGTCTAAATATTCAACCTCCTCACAAGCGGTTAAAAGGATCATTAACCATCGATGGGAACTATTGGAGCATGACAAGGATTTCAATGACATTTACAAACAAAAACCTTTGTTTGCATACACAAGGGGTAAGAATTTAAGAACGTTATTGGCATCTACTAAGCAGCCAGTTATTCAAACCAATTTAGGGGTACCATGAAGTGCAATAACTGCATTCATTGCAGCAATGTAATAACAGGGAACATACTAATACATCCTTTAACAGGCAAGAAAATACGGTTATATCATACCAGTGACTGCAATACTAACAACGTAGTTTATTGCATTAAATGCCCGTGTGGAAAAGCTAACATTGGCAAGACGGAGCGAAAACTAAAAGTACGAATCACGGAACATAAGAGCAAAATACGAACAAAAAGCACAACATCAAGTTTAGCTCTGCATTGGGAGGAGACTAAGCATAATATATCACAGCTTAGATTTCAAATAGTGGAAAGATTAACACCACGACCTGGAATGGATATCACTAAATTGTTGCTTCGCAGAGAAGTATTCTGGATAAAAAGTCTTGGTACGATGATACCATTAGGTCTTAACGATCGTTTGGACATGAGTTGTTTTTTATAAATTTCTCAACACAGATCCCACAAACAATGAGTCCAATAGAAATATCCGTAGAGTATATATTACAATACCATTGAGTCATTCTCCCATAGATGAGGGTGGGGGTTATCACAGTTTGATTATGGTGATGGGATTGTTATCACATTTATCTTTTTCCTTTTCCTTTTTCTTTCTTCATTCGTTCTTTATTTACGGGGGTACTTTGTATTTCCAGTTCAATTGGTCTAAACATCATAGGCTTTTTGGCACAAGATATTGGTTTATGTTTTCAATCATTGGTGTTCATAGATTTTACTATGCAGGGTTCTGCATATCCTTTTTGTAGGTTTCGTAACCTGGTTGGTATAATATTAGTTTGTTATTATTTTTGATTTGCGAGATAAAGTTTTCTGGATAGCAATCATGGATTTACAGCAGACATCACTGTTGATGGCCTGCGGTAGTTTACTTTCATAAACATATCATCAGGGTTTGTCAGTCACTCTAAAGTTATTACATGGTTTGTTAACTTATTCATTAAGATTACTTATCAGGTGATCTCACTCCGATATAATGTGTAGGTTTTTAGAAATATCCAAAGTTCCCTGCAATTATGGGACACTTTGCACATGATACGAGGTTAGGATACTAGACATAGATGAGGCATTTGGTTCACTTAGAGCTTGGTTGACAGTGTTAAGATGGCGCCTGTTTCAGTATAGTGATAGTCTCATTTCTATGTTACTAGTCGGTCACATATTATGAACGAACGTCGCGTTCGGCAGTATGCACATTGAATGAAACCCTCTGAGAGAAGAAGAGTGTTATATTGTGGTAAGCGTGGTACTGGGCCTTAACAACGGCTTAGGTAATACATCTAGACTCCTTTGTTGTAGCTTTCCGTTTGATTAGAATATTATATTGTTTTTAGGTTCGAACGTACTTGGGAGCACCGGCGGGAAAACATCGGTTAGCATAAATAAGTAAGTGCAACTATCGGCTGTATTCATTTGTTTTACAGAACATCAACGGCCATCAGTTGATGGTAACCAAGTACATATTTCGTTTTATATAGGACCGGGAGTTCTTGGCAGCACGTGAGATACACACGTGGAGTTTTTGACTATCGGGGTAAGCTGAGAAAGCGAATCTCAGTGTTTATTTATTTTTTACTGTGTGGCGATTTTGGTTAGTTGATTGTATTTATGTTTTGTTGTTTTTTTTATAGCAGTATTAAAACATCCATTTGTTTCAAACGGGAACGTGTACAGGTAAGCGTGGTTAACATATAGCCATGCACTGGTTGTTCTGGGATAGCAGGACGCATGATTTTGTATGGGTTTAATTTTTTGACATTGGTTTATTTATCTTATCGTGAGTTTTTATTTTTTACGAGGTAATCGCTGATGGAATTGGCACTTATTGAGTATTAGTATTGGTTTCATTACTAAATAATCTTATTTCTCTTCTCTTTTTTGTGTGCACTTTCAAGGGTGATGACATGCCTTTATCTATTCAACCATTGAGTTAAGTGGGTAGTATTCACTCGAGGACACTATTGCACTCTTGAATTTGGTTTGGATCTGTCAGTAAATAACTGTATGTTTGCCATTTTGGCACATTAATACTTATAGTCAAATGCATTACACTAATGTGGTATGTTGGGTTTTGTTGTCATCGTGTATAAATTGTTCAGAAAATTGTGAGTTTTAAATGGTAACAGTATGTTTTCTTATAAGTTGGCCCCTGAAGAAGGGACTCCAATGTCCCGAAATGCATCGGGCATGCGCATATGTATATATAAAAACGTGTTTTTTAAATTGTTTATGCATCTAAACATGTGAAATTACACTGTTGATGTTTAAAGTGTACAACTATCAATGAACACAAATTGTAAAATTCAAAATAGTGATTGATGTATTATTTTGAAGTGATGAATGACATATTAATAAGAAACATTGCTTTAAATATGGTTTAATTTGCTTAAAGTTTGAAGAGTTTGAATGTCTCATATGAAACCGGGGTCTTAGCACCTAGTGAACAGTGCACGGCACTCACAAGTTGACCAACTTGTAACAGTTTCTAATTTTAATAAGACATGTTCTGCACATTTTATTAATCTGACATCCTTATTTCTGTGTTTATTATTTCTTTCAAATCAGAAGGTAATTTTTCAACTGTCATTTCTGCTACAGCTGTCTCTTGTTGGGCCATTTTAAAATGTACATCCTCATCAGAAATCTGATAATTAACATCATCTGGTGTACAGTAATCTGTGCTGTTTAATTTGCAAAACAGTTGTTTTCCTGTCAGGCCTGTGTCACAAACAGCAAATTGGTAACTTTTCTCAAATGGGCCTAATTCTGCCGCAACCTTTTCTAAAACTGGGTTTGTAATTTCTCTGTTTAAAACTCCTACAACTAAGTCTGGACCTTCCACTGTTTTCACAATGGACTTGGTAAATTCAGAATTGTTAGGGTTAAAACTCTCATTTTCAAACACAGCAACCTGTTGAAATGGGTTCTGATTTTTCTGGAAAGAATTCACATTTGCTCTGGACAACTTATTTAAATAAATTTTAGCATTTTCCATATTTTGTGAGAGCATCTGAGCTTGAAAAACTCCTGCCATTGGTACCTGTTTCTGAACTGACATTTGCATTTGCTGAACTGGCACATTTTGCACCTGCATTTCTCTCTGTGTTTGTGCATTTCCATTTGCTGCATCAGGTTTAAATTTACATTTCTTCTTCCAATGCTCAAATCTGTTACAAAGATGGCAAAAGGATACTTTTTCCAGCAGTGCAACATCCATACCTGAATTTGCACGAACCAAAACACCTTTACTTCCATCCTGTGTTCTTTTAATCTGTACCCAATTAACATCCTTTGCTGGCACTCTGCCCTTCAGGAAAGTAATCACTGCTACGTTTTTCTCCATAACAACAGAAAATGATGGTGCATTCATGTAAACCTTTTTCATTGTCTCCTCACCTGGCCTTTGCACAGCAACTTTAGATTCAAACCATAATTCAGTCTGCATGGCAGTGTCAAAAATCATTTTCAAGTTAATACATAAATCCTTTAAAATTTCAACAAATCCATCAATTTGTGGGTACCACAGCATATGTTTGTCTCTCAATTCTGGGAATGTGTTCAGAAATGCTCGTTCACTTTTGTTCCGTGGCACATGAACATGCACTTCTCCCACCTTTCCTCTCAATGAGTAAGCAAAAGCTTCTCCCTCATCCTGTTAATATTTTCCTCAACTAGATCTGGTGGTTTCTTTTTCTTATCCAGTTTCCTTGCTAGGTCTGGTGGTTTCTCTTTCTTCTCATGTTTTCTTGCCCACTTGTCTCCTAATTTCTCAAACCCATTGCATTTGAAAATATATTTCATTATTTCTGCAATGTGCAATTGCATTCCTGAAGAACACATTGTCTCATTTGCTTCATCATCCATATGTACCCTGAAACTTTTCTGAAATGGAAAACTTCCTGAAACATCAATTTCATATTTTTGAGCCAAATCAGTCAGTCTATCATGTGTAGTTACTGCACATGTAGTTGTTTCCTTATTCAGGAAAAGTAATTATTTTTCCTGACACTGGTTCACATTTTCATGACTTTAAAAGCAGGGACTGTTAATTTCTTCATGTTCAAATGTTGAATTTAAAACATTAAGCTGTCTCTCTTTTTCAGGGTCTGGGTTAATTTGTTCCCCCATACTCTCTATCTTTTTAATCACTGCTGCTTCCTCAAAGAAGGTTTGAAAAATCCCATCTTCAAATATATTCATTTTATCCTGGACTGTGGCTGTTGTAAAGACCATTTTTCCCTCACCTTTCAATGCTTGGACTGTCTGGGATAGTTTCTGTTCAATAATCTGTGAATTCTGAGATTCTGAAATAAACCCTGACATAATTACTCCTTATGCAACTCTTTAAACTTTTTGAGTAGGGACCATATTAATTAGGACAATTACAATTTGTCTAGGCACTGCCTGTGCATCTGCAGTTTATAGTTTTTGTACTGGATCAGTCACAATTGAAGCAGTAACACCTGGAGATATCACTGTCAGTGCTGAATCAACAGGTAGTGGGTCAATCTGAAATATCTGCACATTTCTCTCAATCTGTATTTCTCTCTGTTCAACAGAAGCAGTAGCCACTGTAGTACTTGCTAGTACAATATTATCAGTATTTTTAGTGGGAACGACATAAAGTGGTGGTCACTCAGTTAACAATGCATCCAATATTTCATCCCCTACATCACTATTTATTTGAAGCTTTTTGTCATCATTAATTCCCTTCTCCTGTGTCTGGTGTTTTACCTTTTTATCTTCACTTGCTTTGTCTCTTGCTGCCTTTTCCCACATGCTTAAAGCTTCAAATTGTGCAGCTCTAGATGGTGTTTTTATTTCACATAACACTTCCCTTAATTTGTCAATAATTTGCAATTCAAAAGTACCATCTTTTGGAAACGTCAAAGGACCCTCTTTTTCAGTAATCTTGCACCATTGGTGAACCCACATACATGAATTTTGTCCCAAATTGGTAGACATAAAATGCACAGGTGTTCCTTCAGGAGCATCACCAACTAAAAACAAATGTTTCACTTTACCTCCCAACAGTTTCTTAAAACCTTCAAACAATTTCATTTCTGCAATATTTTAATGCAATTTATTTTCTCCAATCCTGTCACAGTTGACAATTTCAGTCAGTTTAACTCCTACTACTGACCTAGGGAGCTCTGCCCGCTCCTGACCAAGGGATCTCCAAAGGAAGGTCAGTTTTACTTATAAAATTCACGGCAAATTGCGAAGTCCTTTTTCTTTACAATACCTTGTTAGTTACAACATAAAACAATGCTACCTTGTCTGCTCTACTAAATAAAGAGATAGTTTTCACCCTTCAAACGATTTTTCTTTCCCTGCAAGCAAGAATAACGACCAGCGCTATCTCACTCTTCAAACAAGCTCCGGGAGGACCTGATACTCCTCCAGGGATAAGGCCAGAGTTTTGCAAGAGGCCTTTGGCGTTAAAGGGAGTCTCGGTACTCCTCTGGGGATAAGGCCAAAGTTTCACAGGTGGACCCTTCGCTATTTCAATCACTCTACTCACAAACAAAATAGTCCCCAATGTAACACCTACAGCCTCCCATAGCCTTCGGTATTACTTCCAACAGACAAAGTACTTCTGCAGTGTGATTTCACTTACCACACTCTTCTTCTGCCCTATTTCAGGCTAAATTCCATTCCTGGGATTCCCAGGTAACCACTGTACCTGTACTTCCAAGACTACATAAAAACGTGACACTGACTCACTTTACATGAAGAGTTAAAAACATGAAATCAATAATCAATAATTCTGTCCTATGAAATTACCAATTTAATCAATAAAACCATCAAGTCAAAATGAGCAAAATTTCATCAACCGTCAAACCCCTTACTATTTTTCAACACTACAAAAATACCTCCTAGCACATTAACAACATTTCACAACCCTATTGATACTCGCACCACTCCAGCAATCGCCTTCTTGCATCACCTTCCAGTACTGCTTTGCCAGTCTTCAAGTTTTAAGCATTGGAATCAGGAATCAGGACTTTTTGAGAATCTGGACATTTATCTAACTTGGGCAATTATTTTCTAGCGCTATTTAGGCTTTAAACTAAACTATGCTCCTTTTGGTGATGGTGTTAATCCTTACCTCTGCTACCAGCAACTGATCCAGCGGTAATTTCACAGTAATTTATCAATGCAAAACCTCATTACCTCTAGTTTACCGCTTAAAGGCGATGGACCTTTGCCACCGTGTATCATCATCAGGAGACTTTACTTAAACATGAAAAATTAATTGCAAATAATATTTAAGGCAATAATGAGAGTTGTGAGTAGTTTTAAAGGGTTTTATTTTCTAGTCAAAAGTTAAGTTTCTCTGACTTTTATTCATTAGTCAAATATCAATCTGGTTACAGAATTGAAAAATAGGAAAAATAGAATTAATACAGAACACATTATAGGTTGCATACAAAGCACTTCATAAAGGAAAGGGAATGAAGCATAAAATGTCAGTCAGAACTCTTTAAAGAGTTTCAGGAAAAATATAATTCAAGAGTGAGTTTTGCAAGGCTAATCAATAATTAATAATTGGCAAAAAATCTCCCATAAAGAGAAATAAATGCATAAGACAAATACATCTTTTCAAAGCCAGTTAGTCAATGCATGAAATTTAAAGTTTTAGCATCTAAATCTAAACCTGTTCTGATCCTCTCAGCTGCTCTCTCTGTGTCTGACACAGAAGCTGGGCATAGCCCCCCCCCCCTCTCTGTGTCTCCTCGGACGCAATCTCCACCCAGTCTGCACCCGCGACGTTCACGTACCTAACCCGAATGATGTCTGGTCAGATCTGCTCTGACACGCCCCCAAGGGGTCATTAATTATACCCTAATTCTTGGCTGACTACACTAACAATGTTTCAGTTTCAGTAGAAACTCGCACTGTGATTGGTTGGCATAGGTGACAGGGGTCTCATCATCCTGTTCTCATCGCAAGTCCACCCCATACCGGTTCTAACAATAGGGGCTTAATGCTAAGAACAATATACATAACATGTATCAATGAGAACATCTCTTGCAACACCTTAAGCGACAAAATGTATCAATCTAATTCTTTTTCGCTTTCACATCGCACACAGGAATGACACTCTCCCACAAACACTGGTACGTTGGCACGGTGACAGGAGTGTGCAGATCATTGTGGCCTTGACCTATGTGTCTTCACTTGAGGCACTTGGCAGTTCATGCAGCTGGCATATTCCTTTGCGCATGCGTCTCCCATTCAGCACACTGCTAACAATTCTCAGCCACGCTGGATTCCTAGGCAGCCATATTATTGTGGGCCCAAATGTATACTAAAGCAAAACAAACACAAAAGAATATTAATTTATGAAGTAAAGTCCATTATGTTCACCTCCCACCATTCTAATACCCTGTATTAATTATTACCTATCGAAAGCTATTAATTTAAAGCAGCTTTTCTATTATTCATGCACAACATGCAAAATGTACAATGTACAACATAGCATAAACATGCACTAGTGCAAATTTTCAAAGCGCAAACAGTTAATACATGCTCATGGCAACATGCTCTAATGTTTTAGATAGCTTTTCATGCAAAATGCGTTTGCCCCACGTGTAGTGTTGGTACATGGTTGATTAATTAATACATATTATAAGAAAGATGTGTTATGAGCTGAATATGCATTGTCTAAATATGCAACAAAGCCAAGGTCTCTTGAGACGGGAACAGAGGCATACATTTTAACAATGTCTTTCATTGAAGACGTGTCTTCTCATGGGAGACGGGAGGAAACAGAGCAGGGAGGAAAACATTCCTTTGTTATCTCCAAGGCTAAAGGCCGCAGTGGGCCTGCCACTGAGCTGTGTATTTCAGCCTTTTCTACACCGTAAAATGCGTGTTAATTCAGCACAATTAAAAGTTCAAAGCACATTTTTTTATTTTTTATTAAAGGTACATTCTATAGTGAGATTAAATCAAAAATAAACACAATTAAACATCCATGATTAATTAATTAAGCATGGTTTTACATGATTTCATTTGACCAGGCCTCATTTAATGTTATTCACTTTGCATGCACCATAATCTGCGTGCCATTTTAAAATGCAGTTTGTCGGAAAGTTAAAACAGAGCAATGCCTAATCTAGGTGAAATCAGGGCTCCATCACTTCCATCTTTGACAACTTTGCTAGATTGTTGGGTCTGAGAATTAATTGGAAAAAATCCTGTCTTCTTCCATTTGACCCTGCAGTGGCTGATCCTAACTCCACTCTTAATGGATTTTGTTTGATGTGGCAGCCTCATACTTTCCTCTATATGGGCATATGGGTCTATCACCCACCCATTGATCTATTTGATGGGAACCTAACGAGAGCATTTAAATCGCTGTCGATGGCTGATCACATTGTGCTTATTAAAATGATAGTCATCACGATTTCTTTGTTATTTCACTAATCTCCCTTTATATTATTGGAAGCCCTTTTTTTTTTATACTTAAACACCTGTCACAAGCCCTGACATGGCACAATACGCGATGTAGAGTGGCGTTACAAAAATTGTATTTGCCCCAACACAGGGGAGGAATGGCGATCCCTAATTTTGAGCAGTATTATTTGGCCTCTCAACTGCATTGGGTTGCCCGATGGATGGCTGGACTATACCTTGCCGACACACAGACAACCTCCCCATCTTGGGATCTGTCGGCCCTGATTCATTTGTTTCACCGTTGCACGAAGGTTCAGTTACCTACCCCTACCCTAATACGAGTGTCTTATTTCTTTTATAGGCGGAGTCTTTTTATCACCAACACTGTCAACGGACACTGTCATACATGCCACCACTTCCCCTGCTTGGCACTCCACGCAGGAGACTGATCATCTCATAGCTGAACTGACTACCTGGCATGCTGTAGGAATACACACACTTGGAGATTTATACAATGATGCTACCCTTATCCCATTGGACACCCTTGTGGCAGAGGAGGGATGTTGGGGGAACGCCTATGGTGATATACAGTCTGAACAACCCATACACCTCACTGTTCAATACCTACACATATTGGGCAGGGGTACACACCTGACTCATTGGTTTGCAGAGTCATTACGAACACATACTGCAGTTTCCCTACTTCCCTTGTGGCCGACACTGGGCGGCAGACCTGGGCTGTCTGTTTACAGCCAAGGAATGGGATATAGCACTTGATGGCCCTGTTAAAATCCCGCAAAATGGTCGCTTCTGCCTCATTCAGCACTATGTTCAACACCGAGCCTACCTTACCCCGCAAAAAATCAACCAGTATTTTCAACTAACAGGTGCTGCCTGTCCCAGTTTGCCCTCATGGATGCTGATTTCCTACACATGCTTTGGTCCTACACATCCCTGCAATTATACTGCCACAGGGTTACCATTCAGCATGAAGTACCTCTGAGTTACTTATTTAGAGGCTTGTATTCTAGGAATGCGCCGCTACAAGGCCACAGACAGATTTTTAGACCTGGGTCATATATTGGGCAAGTGATTCATCACACGTAAATGGAAGTCTCATACCCCTCCCGTGCATATCCCCTGAGTATGCTCGACGCTCGTCTGGGCTCAGGCCGAGAGTGTTGCCCTGCACAGGGAAGATGCGTTGGGATTACGTAAATACCCATTGGCTGTCAACTGGGACACTATACTTGCTGATATCCGTGCCTCAGCCCCTGTCTTGGAGGACCCAGATAGGGGCCTCCCCACTATACCCAACATTTGCCTGGGCATTATGTCCCAATTAGGGCCTACGCCCTGCGGGCCCCACGAGATATGATACTACATTTTATCACTATAACTATTAGATTGCCTTTTCAGGTGAATGGCGCCTTAATTTGCTACCTTTCTATTGAGTGTTGACTGGGTGCAGTGTAGTTCAAGTTTTGTTATGTATCTATAATGTTACTGATAATGTATGCTAAAACATTTGATTTCTCCGCACAGGTATGGTTACTTAATGTACCTTATGGGACTGTACTACAAGGCGACAGATGTTACACTCATTTCCTATTTACTCTTTACCAGATGTCCTAGGTTGTGTCTTCTGTACTGCCAGTTGACTGTTGGTTTCGGATTTGTCTCTGTGTCTTAGAAGGACCTCCGTATTGTACATTTGGTAATACGTAGATTTGATAATATCTGTGCTGTGTGTGCAAACTACGCTGTAACGTTAGACAAAATGGTTTAATCTATTGAAATGTTAATAAAACAGATTTAAACAAAAACCAAGGGGATTGCCTTAACGGCTATGAATCTGTGCATTTTAAATTGTGGTAACTGTATATGATGGCAGATGGTTTTAGAATATGCAAATGCACTCTGGACCATGTGTGAAGCAGTACCTTGAAAAAATGCAGAAAACAAGTTTATGGTCAACTAAATCAGTATATTCCTTCTATTTGACATCATTTACATTATCCTAGAGGTTGGTAACGAAGTTAATATAAAAGAGCATTGTTAGATCATGTCCAATGGTGAAAATTTTTGTGGGGAGATGATGTGGTCTCATGGCTAGACTGCTGACTTTGGAGCTGGGAAACCAAGGTTCGAGCCTCGGGGTCGACTCCACGTCCTTGTGTAACGTAACTGGTGCTCATGTAAAGCGCTCCAATACCTTCGGGTCGAGTTCGCGCTATATAATTCTGCAAAAAAAAAAAACTGTTCACTACCGTAATGACATGTACGTTTAAATATTATAGTTAACAGTATTCCTACCGTGCTTACCATCAGGAATATGTGGATCAGACTTGCTTTGAAATACCATCAGGAAGTTGTATCGTTGAGTGATTACTTTATCTCTAACTTTAATTCTGTCTTCTTTAATGTTTCATAGAAATAAAGTCCTTGGCAGCAGCTGGTCCTGGCTAATACCTCTTGCAGTTGCACTGTCCACATTTGGGTCAGCAAACGGAACATTTTTCAGTGGGGGTCGTACATGCTATGTTGCTGCTAGAGAAGGACATATGGTAAGAGGAATGAATAGCCCTGTGTGTACTGAGGTGAAATGCCGCAGAAATGTTTTAATATATACAATTATGTTTACAGTGTGCATTAGCCTCTTTTGATTGTGTTGTTAATGAGAGATCATTGCACATGCTTGAAATAGCAATCACAATCGGGATTAAAAAATGGGATCTGAAATGGATCTCACCTAGGACCGGAAACTCTGCCCCACAAATCCTACACAACCACAAAAAAATCCTGCTTCCCATAATTAGTAAGAAATAATCATTCTTCGAGAGGTTACAGATAGCCGCTCCTGAGCACTAAGGGGATAGTTACTCGACATTCGGCCCACTAACACAGTACAAGGAGAGGGCATTAACTCCAGGCCAAACACTTGGGTACAGCCAAATCTCTCTGTTCAGGTCACGAATAGTTGATAGTTAGTGGGTATAGCCACAGCCACAATAGAAAGTGGGAGTAGACATTCTTGGGAGTAGCCTATTTCCACACTGCAGGTTGGAGATAGACAATCCTTGGTATAGCCTACAGCAAAATTACATGGTGAGTATAGACACTCCTGGGTATAACATACTGCCACAGTGTAAGGTAGGGATAGGGGCTCTGGGGCATAATCTACAACCATTGTACATGATGCAGATAGGTACCCCTGAGTATTGCTTACATTCTCAGTAGAGGGTCAGGATTGCCACCTTTCACGGTTGAACTCCAATACACAGATATTGGTGATAAAAGCCTGCCTCCCTCAAGGCACAGGGTGGGAATAGCTAACACTGAACTATTAGAGACCTCAAAAGATCCTTAGAACTAAGTAATCTGACACAGCATATTAAGACTCACACAGCCCAGTATAGAACCTCTGCAGACTTACAGAGAGGGATAGTTTCAACTTGGATTAGGGTTAAAGCCCACTGCTAGATAAACCAGACAGAAAGCCATACTAGGTACAACTCACCTTTAGTTCCACAGGGAGAAGACAGTCATCAATAGGGCATCAGTATCACCACCCAGCCTCCAGCCGCTTACAGGTTAATCCTTTGGAGCTCTAGGTATAGGAATTCTTTGGTTAGGTCCGATAAGCGCCACCTAAGCAGGGATTTGAAAACCCCTATTCACTCACAGCAGAATCATGCAGCTGTCCTAAGAATATCTCACCCACAGGACACATCTACCCAATCGGAGGAATCCTACAATGTCACTCATCAGGGGAAGATTAAAGGAAGGCAAGAGTACATGATCACAAGGTTCCCAGGTCACACTTTCACCCTGGCTGCCGCCATCAAATTAACACTAAATGCAGCAATACAGTTGAAACCCAGGCAATCCCATTTATGTTCTTCTCAGCTGTACTTTCTGAGCTTGCCTAAAACCACCAGAATTCCCTAACGTCAGGGAGCGAAAGCATGGACTAGTGATTCCAGAGTTAGAATTTAGCAAAGTAACAGAACAAGGAAAACACCAGACAGCGTATAGGAAACTGTGGTCACAGAACTGTAGATGACAGGAGCTAGCTGTAAGCAGAGTGAAGGAGAGAGACAGGAAAAAGTCAGCGTACAGGGTGAACAGAGCTTGATCAAAGTAAGGGATATACTGGTATATGGCATGGAGTATGTAGGAAATCTTCCTTTTTTGCATGGTCTACATGGACTCTTCGCCTCTTGCTGGACCCTATATATCTGGCTTTAGAACTTTGTGCATGTTACCCCAGCTAACCTCTAGTAAAGTGCCTCTGCCCCCCTTTTAACCTGGTTAAATTGGCTTATTCTGGCTTGATACAGTTAAATTGTAAGTCCCTAGTATATGGTGTAGAAAGTGCACCAAGGGCCTGGAAGTAAAATGCCACTTGTGAACTGCAGTACCGGTTGTGCCATCTACTATAGTGGCAATGCAAACATGGCTTCAGGTCAACTCTGTGTAGCCTGACTTTTGCAGTGTAAATCCTGCAGTCCGACTTGTCAAAATCTCCCCTTTTGGCAGGAAAAAAAACCTTCCTTTTAAATAGTAGTAAATAACCCCTTAGTAAGCCTTGCAGCCCACAATGTAGGGTGCAATACCCTACATTGTGGGACTTGTAGAAAATTAATATTACCATGTCCCTACAGTGACAAAACCCTAAAAGCTATGTTCAATATGCCATGCATAGCTGTCCTGTGTAGAAAACTAGAATACAGATTAAAATACAAATACTGTATCTCAGGAATGGGACCAACTTGAAAAATTATTAAACAGCTATTTTTGAGAGCTATTAAAAACTCAGTTCAATGGTGAAGTCAGATTTTTTTAATAAATATTATGGAAGTTACCCCCTACCTGCCTGAACTGTCAAAAGGCTAATTAGCATACGTTTCTGCCAGGTTTGATCCTGTGCCCAGCCTTGACTAGATGTGAAATAGGTGTGAAATGCCTCCCAGGAGCAAGCAATAGGCAGGCCTGGATCAGCAGTGATGACTCCTTTGAGCTCAACAGAATATCCAGGTGGGGGCTGTGGGCCTCATTTTGACAGCACAGTGTTGAATCTTGACCGGACTGTTGAGCAACATGTAACAATTGGGGCAAACTTGGAAGGGAGAGAACAGGATGCCAAGACAATTGTTGTGGATCTCCCGTGTGGTTGCTGAAGAACCCTGCTTTTGTCCTACCAGACTTCTGTCTCTGGGTCTGTTCTGTGTATAGTGCCTGTTTCGAACTGGATTGTAGTGTTAGATGTTGAAGGGCAGTGATATTACCATAGTACATTCCCTACTCAAACACCAAGCCTCACAGCCCATGTTTTGTATAGCCGAAGGCCCGTGCCATCTTGGATGTGTCATGACACATGCATACTACTGTGCAGTGTAGCCATGAAAGTGTGAATGTCTTTCACACTTTTTCATCCATCATACCACAGAGAGCTGGGCCCCATAACAATGGCTGCACCTAAGCATGGAAACATGATCCACATAGAATCAAAACACAGACACCCTAGCAACCATACACCCTGAATGGTACAGCATGGTATCCATGCGGTAAGTCTTTCAGCACCAAGCACAGGGGTAGTAAGTGGTGTATAGATATTTAAATACAGTACATCACTTATTTCTATAATGTGCCGTTCTTCATTATAGTTTCTGATTTTTTTACATTAACATTTTCATTACCAATAATAATTCTGCTACTCTACATCAACAAAGAAGTCATTACAAGTACATTTCATAGCTAAATTCCAGCTGTTCTGCAGATTATGATAATTTCACATATTCATATATCCTGGGTCTTTCCCATTCTCAAGCTGTGAGCAGTGGCGGCTGGCATCTACGGGGAGGGGGAGCGGGTGCAGACATGTAAAATAATATAATAAAATAAAACTTACCAAACTCGGCAACGTCCTAGCTCCGGACCTCTTCTTTCACCGGCACAGGAACCGGATGCTGGAACTCCCGTGGCCAATCCTGGCGCTGCTCTCACCAGCATGAGAGCAGAGCTAGGATTGGTGGGAGCGGCCTCGCTCCGTGCTCTACAGCTCTCTGGAGGCTTTGGCTTGCTCCAATCCTCCTGTCTTAAGACAGCTGGGTTAGAGATGTTTAAAGTGCACATGTGTGGCTGGCCATCGCACGACATCCGGCCAAAAAGACATGCACACTTTAAACAGTGCAATACCAGCCCACCCTCCTCCCTGCTGCTGTCACTTAGCAGCGGCCCCACCCCCGTCCTGACACTGGGCTCGGGACAGGGGATGAAAAAATAAAATGATAAATACCATTTTATTTTTCATCTCTGGGGCTTTGTGTGGATTTTTAAGTGGGGCGTGCACCTCTGGTCAAACAGAGGAGCCGCCCCTGGCTGTGAGTATTTCTGCCACTCAGTGTACATCAGAGGTTATGTCTCTCCTGATTCTCATGTATACAGAGCCAGAAAGAAATATTCAGCTCAGACTCCCACTAGTAGTAAGGAGAGCAGTAAAATTGATGCACTGGGAAGTGTGGCTGGAGGGGGCAGCTACTCAGTGGAATATTGCTAATTCACTTGGAGAAGATGGAGGAGTTTGTGAATCCTCTACTTGAAGCCAACAGAAAAAGGATGCAAGAGCAAGTCGTAAAGGGGAGAGCCAGCTCAAATGCAAACATTAGGCGTGCCCTAAATACCACTGACACTGCCTCCAACATCCAGAATCAATACCAGCATCCTGCTGAGACGCCACAAATGGCTAAGAGTTTCTGGTTTTAAAGCGGAGGGCCAGCAGCACCTCATCAGCGTCCCATTTGCCAGAGATCATTTGTTCGTCCCTTAGGTCGACACTGTGTTCTAGAAAATGACAAAGAACACGTAGACTGCCAAGGCCATGGGCGCACTGCAGACCAAAACACCTAGGTATTCCTTCCCCAAATAACAGGCGAAAGAAAGTCTAATCCCTTGTCAAAGGTGTGGATCTCGCCATCAGCAGCCCTTTTGGGGCACTTAGGGGCCCAAGTCCTTCGTCAGAGGTGGCTTCTGTGGCAATGGCAGAGGCAAGGGTATAGGTAGCACCAGCAAGGGTGCCTCTACCTCCAAGCATTGACTCGCTTATCCTTTCCCCCATCACACAACACCTGTCAGGGGAAGAATGATGTTATTCCTTCGCCAGTGGGAGGAAAAAACCTCAGACAAATGGGTACTCATGATGGTACAGCAAGAGCACTGCCTGAGTTACACACTACACCACCTGACATACCAGCTCGTCATCATGTAATGAATCGAGACCATGTATGACTGTTGCAGGTAGAAGTACAAGTGCTGTACACCATAGGTGCCTTCGACCGGGTGTCCCATCATCTGTGGGGTCAAGAAGTCTATTCAGTGTATTTCCTTATTTTCAAGAAAGACTGAACTCTGTGGTCTATCTCAGGACTCTAAACCACTACATACTGTCATTGCACCAACTGCAAGACTTCATGCCGCTTCTCTGCACAGGGAATGACATGGCAACCCTCAACCTCAAAGGTGCATTCTACCACATCCCCAAACATCTGGCTCATCATTTCTATCTGTGCTTTGAGGTAAATGCCCATCACTACCAATTCAAAATTCTATTCTTTTGAGTCACAACAGCCCCAAGGGTTTTTATCAAATGTCCAGCAGTCATAGCTGCAACCTTGTTCAAATACACCATGTACGTCTTTCCTTACCTGGATGTTTGGCTGGTATAGAGCGGCAGCCGAGAGTAATGCCTAGCATACAGTCAGATGTCATTGCCACTGTTACACATGCTAGGTTTCTCTGTTAACTGCTAAAAAGTGCCTCTTGTACCACAGCAGATCCAGCCCTTTCTAGGATCTGTGCTAAATGCTATCACAGGGAAAGCCTACTCAAATCAAGAGAGGGTGATGGCATTCCAAAGGCTACTGCCTCTTCAGGCACCACGTTCTCTTACTGTCAGTATGCTAATACATCTGTTGGAGATGATGGCTTCATGCTTGCGATAGTGCTGAACTCAAGTCTACATATGTATCCACTGCAAGAGTGCCTTCAAAGACAATGGTCATGAGGGAGGGTCATTGAGAAGAGTCAGGGCCTGATTTATATCTCAGAAGACGGGTTACTCCTTCACAACGGTGACGGATATCCTGCACTCCGAAATATAAATCACATTATATTCTATGGGATTTATATTTCGGCGGACGGGATATCCGTCACCGTTGTGATGGAGTAACTTGTCCACCGAAATCTAAATCAGGTCCTTAGTGTTGGGGCAAGTCAGGACTCAAGGCACTCTCTTATGGTGGGACAACAAAAACTTGTTGCTGAGCAGTCCTTATCAGGAATTGTTACCGCAAGTGATCATTACCATGACCACCTCACTCATGGGGTGGGGATTAAGTACATCTTGACCACGTGACTGTTCATGGTACCTGGATGCCTCGGCAAGAGTTTTCATATCAATTACCTGGAACTCATGCCAATCAGAGTGTTTTACAGGCTCATTCGAGGCCAAACAGTCCTCATACATAAAGGACATGACTACAATGTACTACATCCAGAAAGGGGTGGGGGAGAACTCACTCGCCCCAGCTGTCAGATCTAGCCCAAAACATTTGGTTTTGGGCCATTGGAATCACATTCAGCGCATAACGGGGTGGATTACAACTTTGCAGACCTGCTAAGTAGAATGTGTCAGAATGTCCACAATTGTGGGATGAATCCCCAAGTGCTTTAATGGTCCTTTTGCCAATGGGGCACTTTCACATTTGATTTGTTCGTCACAGCTCAAAACTCTAAAACTTCACCTCCAAGTGTCCACATTCACAGTGCATGGGCAAGCACTGTGAATGAATTGGTAAGGGATATTTGCCTGTTTTTTTCCTTGACTACCTTCGATCCCATACATTGTGGGGAAAATGAGTCAAGTTTCCATAACCCTTGTTCTGGTGGCACCAACGAGGGTGAGACACCCCCGGTATTCGATTCTTTTGGCAATGTCGACCAATCTTCACGAAAATCTTCCGCTGAGACTAGACCGCTTGCGTCAGCATCAGGGCCAGCTCAGACCCCCGGACCTCAGGCAGTTGAAACTAGCAATATGGCACCTGAGGTCTTAGAGTTTGGCTAGCTCAAACTTCTGGAGGAGTGTATGCAACTTATACGTGAGGCATCTAAACTTAACACGTGCCTGCAATGCAACAAAGTGAAAAAGATTTGTCCATTATTGTTTGGGTGGACAAATAATGCATCTATTCAATACATTATCAGCTTCTTTTACATCTTAAGAAAACAGAGTTGACATACATTTCCATTTGCTTACATTTAGCTGCAGTAGAGGCCTACATGAAAAACAGAGAACATTTCTCTTTCTTCAAGTTACCTGCAGTCAAGACCTGGAGGGCCTTAAAATGGTGATTCCTCAAAGGACTCTGGCTCCTGCTTGGAATTTGACCATAGTCCCAACAAGACTGATGATCATCATTTAGATCCACATTCTTGTAACATGCAATTCTTGTCTTGGAAAGCAGCCTTCTTCGTTGCTGTCATCTCTCTCTGTAGAATGAGTGAGTTGCAAGCATTAATGGTGGAGCAACCTTATATTCAGTTACATAGGGATAGACTGATTTTAAGAACACACCCAAAATTTCTACCAAAACTTGTGTATCCTTTTCATGTAAGCCAAATTGTTGAGTTGCCTGTTTTCTTCCCACACCCAGAGACTGTGCCAGAAAGGGCTATACACACACTTGATGTCAAAAGTGCACTGATTACCTACGGAACTAAATCTATACATAGAACAAAATAACTCTTTGTTGCTTTTTCAAAACCTCATAAGACAATGCGATTTCCAAGGGTGGTATGGCCAGATGGAATGTTAGATATACACAAAAGTCTTATATTAAAGCTAAGCATACATTGTATGTAATGTCTAAAGTACATTTCACTTGAAAGAAGTTCCCTTTGGGGTGATGTTTGATGAGTCATGCTTGTGGTCCCTGTGTGTTGGAAGTAGGATAAGTCAGTTTTCTTGTGCAGTTGGTTCTGTCTTTTCCCTGTCTACCATTTTGGGGGGGCAAACCAGTTATTCCTATTTTGGAAATCTATAGGAGGCAGTGTCTTCCCTCTTTGACTTACAGTGCATGCGTTTGGGGCCATAGTGACACCAGTAGGTTGCAAGTGAAAGAAAATAGAGTCTGCCAACAGATTTTTGGTGTCCCTCCCTCAACCTCCCATTTCACTGCACACCAGGAGCTTGGCCTGGAATACATGGAGGATCAAGTAAATCTCACCCCTTTATTATTAATGGTGTTCCATTTGGTCCAATGATAAGGATGACATTAACCGCACTGTTATTTCTAATTGCCTCTCATGGCTCCACGGTCCTAGTATTTCTTGGCTCAAGTACATCAGGGAGACTACCGTAGCCCTTGGTTGCCCACTGATCTTTGACAATCCTGAAAGTATCACCAAGAAGGATAAAGGGTGGATCAAGGATTGTTTTCTTTCCCACAAAAAAACACAGAGAGAGGGGGTGGAGTTAATGTAGCCAACTGTCAGGGATTACTGCCTTCTCCAAACCTGTGAAGCAGTGGCTCCTTACCTAACTATTGTACAGAATTCTTGGGAACTGGTGCTACTAGCATGATTTTGAACTTGCTCTATTTGATGGAACCTGTGCTTTCCCCAGGGCCAGTTGACCTCAGTCGATATATTACTGTGTCCTTGTGACTAGACTTCAACACAGACCCTGTTGCATTTTGTATTTTTTTGTATGTTTTATGCCCCTTACCAAGCAGTTCCTACTCCCTCCTCTACATATGTGTTGGACTTGGCCCTTTTTGGCCGGTTCACCCCTAAAACTTTTTGCCTTGTATGTTAGTAGTTTTAAGTCTCTGGGCACTTTAGCACTAAAAGGCATCCTTTAGCGGAGGGCCGATGGCCTTAAATGCCTGTAAGATATTAGGAGCAAACATGTAAGAAACATCAAAATCGGTCAAGACATTTCCACTAAAGACAACATTAAACTAGTATGGATTTACCCACCCATAGTGCATTCTTTAAGAAGGAACCAACTCTCTTGCAAACAAGAAGGCCATCAAGTTGCTGGAGGAAAATTAGCACAACTCTACACCTGCTAAACGTATGCATATTGTTGGACTTGGCCCTTTTTGGCCGG
Organism: Calotriton arnoldi; assembly: GCA_963921515.1. Taxonomy (NCBI): domain Eukaryota; kingdom Metazoa; phylum Chordata; class Amphibia; order Caudata; family Salamandridae; genus Calotriton; species Calotriton arnoldi. The sequence goes on along the minus strand of CAWUFW010004086.1, from coordinate 1,427,298 downwards.
TTCACCCCTAAAACTTTTTGCCTTGTATGTTAGTAGTTTTAAGTCTCTGGGCACTTTAGCACTGTGGTCCAGTGTAAAGTGCGTGCGCGCTGAGTGCGTGTGGTGAGATTGTCCTGCCCTCCCATAGGAATGCATGGGGGATATGTGTGTCCATGGTAATTCCTGGTGTGAGAGGAGTGCAGGGGCGAGTTTAGTATGTGCGAACTCGTGAGAATAAATGCTGCGCAATGGTGTGCGCAGATTTATTGTGACTGGTGTGGAAATGCCACTTTTAGAAGTTGGCATTTATGTGTGCTCTGTGTCTGCCTGCCTGATGTGAATTGCATGTCTGGCTTGTGAGTGACAGGGGCTGGGAGGTGTGTGTGGCTCCAGGAGGGGCAGGGTGAGTCAGCGCAGGGCTGAATAGGGAGATCTGCATCTAGATGGGAGGGAGGAGTTGCACCTGGGACCTGAATAGGGCTGTGCCTTCCCTCCACAATGCTGGCTCCACCCCCTGTGGTGCGTCTGATGTCCCTAGCCTGTCCTGTGAAAGGAGAGAGGAGCTGAGCAAAACAAAGTGCTCCAAAACTCCCTAAACCAGTTGTATCTGGTTCCCCTAAACCCTGCACCTTTAGACAAAGGAAAATGTCAAATAAATATAGGGGCTGTGACCCCATGAAGTTGTTCAGTTCCTGTGCAGTCTTGGTTCCTGATTCCTGCGGGGCGTGCTGCTGCTGGGGCCCAGGAGGACCTGCCAGGAGGGCTGCCTTCCTGGGCCCAGCTATGCCCTGGGACCTTTTGCTTCATCTTTTAGCCTTAAGGACTTTAGGCTGCTCCAGCGCCCTGTGAGCGCTTTGCTTTATTTTTTAAGAGCACCTGGCTCTTTTCTACTACGGGGGAGCGCTGTGCTCCTTTTCCTTTTTTATCAGAAAGAGCGTGGGGGCTGCGCAGCGCTGAGCTGCAGCCCCTTTAAGAGGGATTCCCCCATGATGCCGGACTTGCGAGTGCCCACCCCGCTCATTTCTATAATTAGTGCGCGGGTGCCCACCCCGTGTCTTTACCTTTATTGATGGAGCGGGAGCCCACCCCGCTCTATATTTTAATTTTGGAGGGAGCCTACTCCTCGTTTTGCCGCCGCAGCCCGGGCCGCGGCTGGGCAGGAAGTCAGGCATGCCTGCCTGCCTGGGACGTGGGCGGGGCCTACCGCCGGACCGGAAGAGGCCGACCGGACGTGATGACGCAGGGCTCCCATGCTTGAGGGAGAGCCCCACGGTGGCGGCCGAAGTGAAGAGGAGTCCTGGGTCCCAGGAGGGGGCCCAGGTGAAGAAAAGTGCTGCCGGTCCCGCAGCGCAGAGAAGAGAGTCCCGGAGCCTCGCGGGCTCCACCTTGAAGTCCCGGTCCCAGAAGAGGGACCGGGCGAAGCCAGCTGATCGGCGGGGCTCCCGCGAGTGAGGGAAGCCCCGCGCCACGAGAGGAGCCGGCGAGAGAAGAAGAAGAAGAGTCCCGGGTCCCGGGAGGGGGGCCCGGGTGAAGCCACGGAAGGCAGCGGAGTCCCGAGAGAGAGCCCAGTGAGTAAGGGCTGATCTCTGGTGGGATGCTGCATTTAGGATCCGGAGTCCCCGTGGGGGCTTGGGGGCATCTCTCTGCACTCCTGCATAGTGCACAGTACCTGAGCGGTCCCGCCGTCGCGGGCCGCTCCAACGTTGTTGGCAGTTTATTTTTAGAAGGCCCAGAGGGGCCCATGCTTTTCCCAGTGTTGGCCATATTTCTCTACAGTTGCCCCGCTTGACAGTGGGCGACTGCAACGATGGAGGCAAGAGTAATTGAAAGCCCAGTGGGGCCCCGGGGGCACAATGGTGCCAGGCCCCTTTCCCTCATTCACAGCTGCGCCGCCCCAGCGCGGGCAGTTGGAACGTTTGGCATATTGTTTAAAGGGCCAATGAGAGCCCATGCCTCATTTGAATGTTTACAGCTGCCCAGCAAGTAGTGGGCAGCTGCACCGTTTAGGTTGTTCTTTATTTAGGGGACATACCTTCTACGCTAGGAGTGAGATGCACTCCTTGGCCCCTGACTTTCCCAACTGCCCAGCAAGTAGTGGGCAGCTGCTACGTTTAGGTTTGCGCAGTGGCGCACCCTTGACTTTCGCTGCGTTGGCAGCGCGCCCTGACTCTGTGGACATAGGGCATTTGAGCCCCTTTAGAGATGGCCAGTTGGCCAGGGGGACAGTTAGGTTTATAGGGCGCCAGGCCCTAATCTGAATTATGTAACTGATGTGATTTTGGGTGCTAGGAAATGTGATGCATTTACTATGATTTACGCACCCTGTTTTATGCCTCTAATGTACTTTCATGATTAGGAGGTTTTGCATAATGTGTTATGCTGGCGATTTTATTATTACCTAATGCGTTTAGGTTGTGAGTTATTCTCTACTGTGAGTTATGCCCCTAATGTGAGTTATGCTTAGGAGGTTAGGGTCTAATGTGTTTAGGCTTATGAGGTTGGCGTATAAGGTATTTTGCGCCTAATGTGATACTGTGCATAATGTGGTTTATGTTACAGGCTGATGCTGAGTACAGTGGTTACCAGTGATTACTGGTTGTACGTTTATGATCTGTTTTACATTTACTAAGTTCGCTTTGTGCTGGTTCTGACAGTGGTCCAGTTGGCCCTGTCAGGTGTAAATAATCCCTTGTAAATATGACCTAGTGCCAGGTGGCACGATGTATATTATGTGAGTACTATTCTAATGTGTTTTATGATAATACAAAGGCTATTTTTGATATAACCTTGTGTGGAGTTCCTTTTTGTGGTGTGCCTAGTATGTTGTTGCTGTGTGTGTGTGTTTCGCAAACGCTTTACACATTGCCTCCGGGATAAGCCTGACTGCTCGTGCCAAGCTACCAAGGGGTGAGCAGGGGTTATCTTTGGCGTGTAACTCCCTTGCCCTGACTAGAGTGGTGGTCTCTGCCTGGCTTTGGCGCAAGCCTTAGCCAACCGGAGATCCCATTTCTAACATTGGTTGTCAGCGGTGAGGATAGGACTTGCGTTTGCGCAGTACCACAGCGACAACTGGCTGCATTACAAAACTCTGCATTTTAGATAGTCACATGGAAAGGGATTATTGGGCCCGATTCACAGAACTAACTTACGTCGAAAACGTAAAGTTAGTACTTTTTGGTATTCACAGAATACACATACTCATTTTGGTATTCACAGAATACACTTACTCATTTTGGTATTCACAGAATACACTTACTCATACTAACTTTATGTCCGCACTCGGGCCGGAGATTCCGGCCGTTTGTGGAGATTCCGGCCGGTGGCGGAATCTCCACAACCGGCCGGAATCTCCACAAACGGCCGGAATCTCCACCTCCGGGCCGGAATCTCCACCTCCGGGCCGGAATCTCCACCACCGGGCCGGAATCTCCGGCCCGAGTGCGGACATAAAGTTAGTATGAGTAAGTGTATTCTGTGAATACCAAAATGAGTAAGTGTATTCTGTGAATACCAAAATGAGTAAGTGTATTCTGTGAATACTAAAAGGTACTAACTTTACGTTTTTGACGTAAGTTAGTTCTGTGAATCAGGCCCACTGTTTCTGAGTTTGTTTTAAGAGTCATTTCTTTGAAATGTGTGTTCTTGTTGCACTATGAGTTGAGTGTCCTGCCAAGGACAGAAACCAGAGAATCTGGAGGAGTGACTGCTCTTGTGCAGACTGCTATTGGGTTGGCCTAAAGCTGGAGGAGGGACTGCCCTTGAGCCATTGTGCTGGTTCTTGGGTTGGCCTGCAGCTGAGGGAGGGACTGCCCCTGTGCTGTCTGCTAGTTCTTGGGTTGGCCTACAGTGGGGACTTAATTGGTATGGAGTCACTAGCTCGGGAGGGTAGATTATCCCCTAAGTGCAGTGTGAGTTTTCTGGATTCCCCAGTAAGGGTGGGATCCAGTGGTGGCAGCAGAAGTGTGTCCAGTGCATGAATTCCCCGCCCCGTTCCCAGAGTATGGTACCTGGTGCTCAGTAAGAGGGGTGCAGGTTGAGATTCAGGGGCAGTAGATACTGTCTCACCGGTCTCCGGGGGGGGGGTGTGTGTGGATGAATGGTGTGTTGCACTGGACGAGTGAGTGTGAGTTCTCTGAAATAAGGAGCTTGCTGAATACTTGGGTGTGAGTTCTCTGAAATAAGGAGCTTGCTGAATACTTGGGTGTGAGTTCTCTGAAATAAGGAGCTTGCTGAATACTTGGGTGTGAGTTCTCTGAAATAAGGAGCTTGCTGAATACTTGGGTGTGAGTTCTCTGAAATAAGGAGCTTGCATGGGGGAGTGACCCTAGAGGAATGGTGCAGGTATCTCCCAACCCGTGTGGCGGAGATGGTTCAGAGGAACACAACTAGGAACCGTTATAGCGAGGAGGTTGCAAGGCCTCACATCATGTACTGCGAGGAAGGTGTGAGACTGGGCCGTATTCCGAGCCTCAATCTCAAGTCTCCGGTACTGGATGGTTCTTCGAAGGAATACCAGGAAAGGAACCTAGTCTGTCCTGTTGGACTGTTCTGTTTGGGGGATCTCCCCGTGGTAGGTGAGCTGGAAGTGGTTCCAATAAGAGTGGCTCGGGTATCTTCCGGTCCTGTGTGGTGGAAGAGGTTCAGTGTAGCCAAGCTAGGTCCCAGTGTAGCGGGAGGGGTGTAGGGGCTCACGTCCTGTCTCAGAGGAGAAGGAGTGAGTGTGCCCGAAACCCAGTCCCAGGGCCTGGATGGTTTCTTCAGGGAACACCAGGTTGGGGGCCTAGGCTGTACTTGTAGGCCATTTGAGGAGGATCTCCCAGTGTCTAGAGGACATGGAGTGTCAGAGCTCCAGTGATCCTAGTGTTAGGCAGCGCCGCTCCTAAGTGGAGGGTGCAGAAGTCCTGATTGAGGGGTGAGAGGGGGAGAGGTTCCCCAGTGGAAAAACCAGTGGGTCCAGAAGGGGCCATGACACCACTTCTGCCCTGGGTTTGTGCCCGGCAGACTGTCACACAACACAGTAGATGTGTTACCCTCTGGGGGGTGGTACAGGCCTGGCCGGGATCTTTGGGGTCCCTGGCTGAGTATGGTAGTACTACCTTGAGGGCAGGTGGGGCCTATCTTAAGTGAAGGGACCCTGCTCTTCAGGATGGGGGGGGCATGCGTGCTCCCCCGGAAGTCCTGGTTCGCCAGGCATCTGACCAAAGGGTACGTCCCTGGGTTGGGGAGCCAGTAGCAGGTGTTTCCTGATCTGGACAGCAGGGCGGCTGTAATCAGTGTCCTGGCCGGTTTTGCCTTCTAGGGGGTACCACTCCAGTTGGGAGGGTATCGGACTCTGGAAGGGGGTGCAGAGGGAGGGAGTCCTCGCCTCTGACCCCGGTGCAGCCGGTGAATTTATTTCCCAGGTGGTAGACCAGTGATGGAGAGAGGTCCTGAACTGGTGGGAGAGTTGTGTTCTGGTAGGTGCTTCTCCTGGGAGAGCGCGAAACGTCAGAAGTAGAGGTAGGGTGAGGAGACGCTTCGCCCGTGACCTCTGGTCAGCCTGAGGGTGCGGACTCTAGGTTGAAGGATCAGTGGTAGTTTGGAACTACACTGAGAGGGAGAGTGGAGAATGGCTATTGTATGCCAGGGGTTTCTGCCCCCCACTCTGGATTGGCAAGGACCAGTGGCATCTGGGTGGCCTAGGGCCTGGTCCTGGCCGTGGACAGCTAAGGAGTACCGGTGGGGTAGCCTAGTTGGTCCGGAGTTTTTTTTCTCTTAGATGGATTCCATGGGTTCCAAGTGGCGTAGAACCGGAGGGTGTCCCTGCAGTGCGGGCCCGCGTCCGTGTTCTATCGCCCCAAGCAGGGAAGCCCATCACGGTGGTGATTGGTCTGCCCTGCGTTTTGGCTGGAAGGGGGTTGAAGCAAAGCGCTCACAGGGCGCTGGAGCAGCCTAAAGTCCTTAAGGCTAAAAGATGAAGCAAAAGGTCCCAGGGGCATAGCTGGGCCCAGGGAGGCAGCCCTCCTGGCAGGTCCTCCTGGGCCCCAGCAGCAGCACACCCCGCAGGAATCAGGAACCAAGACTGCACAGGAACTGAACAACTTCATGGGGTCACAGCCCCTATATTTATATGACATTTTCCTTTGTCTAAAGGTGCAGCGTTTAGGGGAACCAGATACAACTGGTTTAGGGGAGTTTTGGAGCACTTTGTTTTGCTCAGCTCCTCTCTCCTTTCACAGGCTACGGACATCAGACGCACCACAGGGGGTGGAGCCAGCATTGTGGAGGGAAGGCACAGCCCTATTCAGGTCCCAGGTGCAACTCCTCCCTCCCATCTAGATGCAGATCTCCCTATTCAGCCCTGCGCTGACTCACCCTGCCCCTCCTGGAGCCACACACACCTCCCAGCCCCTGTCACTCACAAGCCAGACATGCAATTCACATCAGGCAGGCAGACACAGAGCACACATAAATGCCAACTTCTAAAAGTGGCATTTCCACACCAGTCACAATAAATCTGCGCACACCATTGCGCAGCATTTATTCTCACGAGTTCGCACATACTAAACTCGCCCCTGCACTCCTCTCACACCAGGAATTACCATGGACACACATATCCCCCATGCATTCCTATGGGTGGGCAGGACAATCTCACCAGACGCACTCAGCGCGCACGCACTTTACACTGGACCACGGTGCTAAAGTGCCCAGAGACTTAAAACTACTAACATACAAGGCAAAAAGTTTTAGGGGTGAACCGGCCAAAAAGGGCCAAGTCCAACAATATGCATACGTTTAGCAGGTGTAGAGTTGTGCTAATTTTCCTCCAGCAACTTGATGGCCTTCTTGTTTGCAAGAGAGTTGGTTCCTTCTTAAAGAATGCACTATGGGTGGGTAAATCCATACTAGTTTAATGTTGTCTTTAGTGGAAATGTCTTGACCGATTTTGATGTTTCTTACATGTTTGCTCCTAATATCTTACAGGCATTTAAGGCCATCGGCCCTCCGCTAAAGGGTGCCTTTTAGGTGCCTACAATTGTGCTGTTTTATGCTTGCTACATATATATTTTTTTTTACTGATCCAATTGTTTTTATATGCATTTCTATATTTGGTTTTATTTGTCTCTTTTTCTAAATGCAATTGTTTATTTTGTCTTATTATGTCTCTTTTATGATCCATTTTTATGTTATCGAATAAAGATGAATTTGAAATTGAAAGAAGGCACATTCCCATGGCAGACATATGCAAAGCTACTACATGGTCAACACCACACAGGTTTACCAAACACTACTTTGTGGACATCTAAGCCCGTCAAGAGGATTTGTTGACCAAAAAGTCTTAGAAACCCTGTTCCAAACATTTGTATCATCCGTTTGCAAGCCAACGCTCAGGGGAGGTACTGTTTTACAGTTTATTCAGAGCATGTGTGTCTACAGGAACACATAATACGAACTTAAAATGTTACACTGTAACTATCTGTTCGTGGGCTGCCATGCTGTAGATTCCCAAACACACGCCCTCCTCCCCTGAAGGATACGATAATCCAACATGTTTTCCATGTTATTTCCTTTCACAGTGCACAGGACATATATCCTTAGTTCAATATATTCCACTGACATTACTCACCTGCAGGGGGAAAACAATCTGGGGTGGAGACTTTGCCCTGGTGCATTGTGGGCTAAAGAAGAATTCACAAGGTATCTTGTGGTTTGAAAACTTTTCAAAGAATAACAGCTTATAAACTTCCAATGTCCAACACTAGATGGCAGGAATATGCAGAACATGTAAATCTACTGCATTACAAGCCACAAACAGATGGTTACAGATTAGCAAATTATGGGGGAGTGGCCTGACACAGAGTGTACAGACAGTGTGTACTTGTGTGGTGCTTGTGGCGCTAGAACTAATCAGTTACAGTGTTCGCCCTCCTATGTTTCTTTTCTCAGTTGGGTAGGCATGATGGCCAAGAACACAGTAATTTTATCCAGATCTGACTTGATGGAACTGGAAAGTGTGGAAGATCCAGTTGGTGTGGAAGCTCAACCTCTGTTGACTAATTATCCAATTCTGCCTGCCCCTGACACGCTGGTAGCTGCTCCACTCCCCCTGCTGTACAGAATCATTGGTCTGATGAACATTGTTTTCATATTCTCAGACTGTGCATTAACATCTGGTCCTGGTAGTGGTCAGGATCTTTCTAAGAAGAATGTTTTGGGCTGACCGCTATATTGTGTCTGAAACACCCATTATAGCATGAACGTTAGATGACATAAAAGACAACATAGACTTCTGACATTTTTCACTGTGACTCTATTATGATTAACTGTTTGTTATTAATCTGCATTCAATTTCAGCCAGATGTCTTGTCGATGGCTCACGTTCACCGTCTCACACCTTCTCCAGCTTTGATTTTTACAGCAGCAGTATCCATAATCATGATAATACCCGGAAACTTCAGCAGCATAGTAAACTTTTAGGTATGTTGAATGTTTGCTTTCTTCTCAGTCTTTCTCCTCAAGCTGTACAATCCAGTTGATGAGATTTAAAGACTACAGTGCAATACAAAGAAAAGTGTTCAATTATAAATTGAAAACATTTAGATATTTCATTTGGCTTAGCTTAATCTGTACATTCTCAAAGTTTAGTTATTTCCCTTTTTAGTGTGTAAATATGACAAAAACAGAAGCATGTAGAACATAAAAATTTGAATTGAAGCTAGGAAGTTAATTCATTTGTGTGGCTATGATGATTTGTGTTGCATCTCCTTCCTCTCTCTGTTATGTTAATTCTAACTGGGACAATGATTTGGTTTGCCAAACAGTAACGAGAAACAAAAAGGAATGAAAACCCAAGACCCTAAATATTAAGGAAGTAGATGGCCTATTAAGAGGCAACATATACCTGAGAGATACAGATGCTAAAATTAAGGAGACATGCTTAGAGGCTGTGTTAACGAGGAGGTTAGCGGACCAAGTATACAATACTGCAATCTCTACGAAAAGAAGTGGGGTTGGTATTCATTTGCCCGAGTACCAGCCCAAGGTTAATCATCTTCACCGTTTCAGGCTTCAAGGTGGATACATTGCCTATCAGAGGAAGGTACTTTGCTGGGATTCTTCTGTTCTGGCATGGTATGTCCCAGTCATTGGCAATCCTTATTTTCTGTTGGTACGTTTGATACTTCCTCTTTCTACAGGGCTCCAGATTTGTTGATAAGCCGAGTCTAAAATGTGATTTTTTATTTGAACCTTGACAAACAGCTGTAGGAGGAGATGGTCCAGGACAGCAACAGAAGCCCTGCAAGATGTTATGAATAATGCAACGATCTGGCATCATCGTCATCATCATCTAAATAATAGGCGTTATGTGTTCTTTTGCAAACCATGCAAATGTTTTTCTGTGTTAGACTTCTGATTCCCTCCTTGTGTTTATGCGCTTGTTTATTAATTTGCTCTCCCACGGAGCCTGAACACTTTTCTAGATGGTGACTGAATTTAATTGCTCCCAGGTATCCGGACTTCGCGGGATAAGTCGAAGGCATGAATAGTGCACTATTGGGATTTGAATTAAAAAATATGGAAATGCTGGTACAAACATACTGGGATTCCCTGGAGAGGTTATGGACGTGGTTATTATCAAACAGAGACACTTTCTAGAAAGGTGGAAACTCCTATGCCAGAGATCTAAATGTTGTGGTCCTCACACTAAAAGGTTTATATGATTTTAGGCAATTTGACTAGAGAGACTGGCAGAAGGAAGCTAAGCTGTCTGAGGAAGATAAATATTTTTTCCGTGCCAACATCCTTCTTTAAGTAGGGTAACAAGCCCTTAAGAGTTAATTCTGGCCTTGTTGAGGTGTCAGCAAAGGGCTAGTGTAATCATTTTCTTTGATGACACTAACTCGGTGCCCATTTCTGACCACGTAGACATTAAGAGATCTGTACTCGCCCCACCTGTTTTCCCCCACTTTCAATTTGAAATATGGTTGCTTCTTCAGGATACCCCATTTAGATCAAGGCACCTGTGGTAAAATGAACAAATTGATTACAATAATGAAATCCTGTCAAAGACAGCTGATGTCAGTGAAATTAAAGTTATTATCCCATATTGAATGCGCATAGAACAATTTCACCAACTCTTACAAATGTGACCAAAACCTTAACTGATAGGAGAGGCCCTAGTCCCGGGATCTCGCCCAACCTTTTCTATGGCAATATGATTCTACTGTTTCCTGAAACAGAATCCAAGCAACCTTTGTCTCGAATAGACCCTTTCTCTTCACAACTCGACCCTATTTTTAGGTTGAGCCTAGCGGCAGCGCGCATACACTGCTCGCTCTGAGGGACTGCTGTAGTAGAGTATGGGAGAGAAGCCGCGCCCCCACTCTCCTCCCATATTTTTCATTGGATTGTGATATTGTCTTTCGTAAATGCTGCCTTCGGATTCTTTAATAGGCTTGTTAGTCCCTCCTTAGTACGGCCTTGTCTTCATTTGTACCCTCCCATGTGGACTGGCCCCCTTACTTCGGTTGTTTCATGGGACCTGTTATTTAGTGTGTAAGCACTATTTACTTTATTGAGTTTCTCTTACTGCAGGCTGGACATGCGCTGCTTCAGCGGAAAGCGCTTGTGTTTTTTTGAGCAGCCACGGGCACCTGCTTTCAATCACTGTAACCCATCATTATCTCGTGTCTATTTCAAACTCCCCCCCCCCCAAGTGAAATGGATTTAGAAATGATTAGCGAATTAAGTCATGTGAATTCCAGGTAGCACATGATCCTGTGCTAATGGGCTGAAGCTGACAACTGCACATCTGTGTTACATGTCATCTGTACTACGGCCACCTGACGGGTTGTTTTCACAAGCCTGTTTTATTAACAACACCACCACCATCAATACCACCACCTCCACCAATACCACCACCACCAATACCACCACCACCACCGCCAATATCACCACCACCAATACCACCACCAACACACCAATAGCACCACTACCAATACCACCACCAATACCACAACCACCAATACCAACACCAATACCACCACCACCATCAATACCACCACCATCAATACCAATACCACCAATACCAATACCACCGCCAATGCCAATACCTATACCACCGCCAATACCACCACCACCACCAGTACCACCACCACCAATACCACCACCACCGGGAAACATCATTTATAACGCACACGTTACAACGTGTGTCATTACAACAAATTTTTTACAATGCGAAATTCATTACAACGTATGTCATTATATCGCATAATTCATTCCCCAAAGTAACGCCCCAGCAGAGTTAGAATAGTAATTGCGTTGTAATGGATTATGCATTGTAACGACATGCGTTGTAACGACATGCGTTGTAATGGATTTTGCGTTGTAAAAAAATTGTTGTAATGACACAGGTTGTAACGCGTGCGTTGTAACGTGTCCTATTCCCACCACCAGTACCACCACCACCACCAATACCACCACCACCAATACCACCAATATCACCACCAATACCACCACCACCAATACCACCACCACCACCACCACCAATACCACCACTTCCAATATCAATCAATCAATCAATCAAGTCACTTATAAAGCGCACTACATACCCGCGAGGGTCTCAAGGCGCTGGGGGAAGAGGGGGGTGGTGCTGCTACTGATCGAAGAGCCAGGTCTTGAGGAGTCTTCTGAAGGCCAGTAGGTCTTGGGTCTGTCGGAGGTTGGTGGGGAGGGTGTTCCAGGTCTTGGCGGCGAGGTGGGAGAAGGATCTGCCGCCGGCGGTCGTTTTTCGGATGCGGGGGACTGTGGCGGGGGCGAGGCTGGTCAAGCGGAGCTGGCGGGTGGGGGTGTAGAAGCTGAGTCGTCTGTTGAGGTAGGCTGGTCCGGATTGTGGAGTGCTTTGTGTGCGTGGGCGAGGAGCTTGAAGGTTATCCTCTTGTTGACAGGGAGCCAGTGCAGGTCTCTCAGGTGGGGTGTGATGTGGCTGCGTCGGGGGATGTCGAGGATAAGACATGCAGAGGCGTTCTGGATGCGTTGCAGCCGTCTCAGGAGCTTAGCCGTCGTTCCTGCGTAGAGGGCGTTTCCGTAGTCCAGCCTGCTGGTGACGAGGGCCTGGGTGACTGTTTTTCTTGTTTCGGTGGGGATCCACTTGAAGATCCTGCGGAGCATTCGGAGGATGTTGAAGCAGGATGAGGAAACGGCGTTGACCTGCTTAGTCATGGAGAGGGTGGGGTCGAGGATGACCCCTAGGTTGCGTACGTGGTCGGTGGGTGGCGGGGCTGTTCCCAGTGATGTTGGCCACCAGGAGTCGTCCCAGGCTGAAGGGTTGGAACCAAGGATGAGGACCTCCGTCTTGTCCGAGTTCAGCTTCAGGCGGCTGGTCCTCATCCATTCGGCGACGGCCTTCATTCCTTCGTGGAGGTGGGCTTTGGCGGTGTGAGGGTCTTTGGTGAGGGAGAGGATCAGCTGGGTGTCGTCGGCGTAGGAGATGATGTTGAGGTTGTGCTGTCGGGCGACGTGGGCGAGGGGTGCCATGTAGATGTTGAACAGCGTTGGGCTGAGGGAGGAGCCTTGGGGTACGCCGCAGATGATCTTGGTGGCCTTGGATCGGAAGGGGCGAGGCGGACGCTTTGTGTTCTGCCGGAAAGGAAGGATGTGGTCCAGTCCAGGGCCTTCTCTTGGATCCCGGCGTCGTGAAGGCGTGTTCGTAGTGTGTGGTGGCAGACCGTGTCGAAGGCGGCTGATAGGTCCAGGAGGATGAGGGCTGCTGTTTCTCCGTTGTCTAGCAGGGTCCTGATGTCATCGGTGGCGGCGATGAGGGCGGTTTCGGTGCTGTGGTTGCTGTGGAAGCCGGACTGGGAAGGGTCCAGGATGTTGTTCTCCTCGACCACCTCCACCAATTCCACTACCACCACCAATATCACCACCACCATCAATACCACCACCACCACCAATATCACCACCACTACCACCACCAATACCACCACCACCACCACCAGTACCAATACCACCACCAATGCCACCACCAATACCATCACCACCAATACCCCCCCACCAATACCAGTACCACCACCACCAATACCAATACCGCCACCACCAATACCACCACCACCAATGCCACCACCAATACCAGCACCACCAATACCACCACCACCACTAATACCACCACCAATACCACCACCACCACCAATATCACCACCACCAATACCCCCACCACCAATACCACCACCTCAGCACCTCTCGCTCACTAGTAATAGCAGGGCCACTGTACGAGACCGGAGCTGCAGCCAAGACCATCCCTGCCTCCCTCCATGCCTGCCATAAAGCACAGCCCGCCCTGCACCAGGAGGTGAAGCCAGGGCCCTACTACAGCTGGAGTGTTTTTTATTAGGCCAAAGATAGCAATGACATTACGCAATGCCACACTGCACACTCAAATCATGGAGAGGGTAGGAAATAGCCCCTCCTCCCGCTCTTCCGCCTGAGCCACGACAGCGTAATCACAGAGCGAACGGTGTTGGAGCACTTTGTTAGTGTTTATAGCTCGGATCATTTGTAACTTTCACTTCACACTTTGTGTCTGTGTAATTTACAACACTTACACATCTTCACTGCACTATTTATCACTACTTTGAAGATGTCGCAGGCCGGTATTTTCCTCTGATATTTACAATCTTACAAGCAGTCGAGAAGGCCCTTTATTGCAATGCAATAGGTCTCGCATTTGCGAGAGTTTAAGCTATTAGTATTGTAAATGACAATGCCTTTTAATTATGGTTTAAAACCAAAAACATAAATAATAGGCATTGTTTTCCACTATGCCAATAGCTCAAACTCGCCTGAATGCGAGACCTATTGCATTGCAAATGCTTGTTTTAATTTCTAGCAACCAGATACAACCTGATTCCTCTAAAACTAGTGCACGGAGATGAGGCCAGATTTGTTCCTAGCAGGTATTTCATCGATAATGTAAGATGATTCTTTTCCATCGATAATGTAAGATGATTCTTTCATGTTATGGTGACACCTCTTGTCCAAGCAACAAGAATTATATTAAGTTGCTTTTGCAGAGCGTTCAAAAACGTAGTTTGCCGTTTCTAAATGCTATGTATCACAGATGTTACTATGTGAGTCCCTCACTCAGCACCAATAAGGCGTTTGATTGGTTTGGCTCGTATTTTATTGAAGCCCCCCCCCCAAATGCATTTGGATTTTCCCATGCCATTTTGCTAAAAGGTGCGAATGCTGCACATGGCCCTGATAGCTTCTTTGCTGACCAGTGGCATGTCTTTTCCCGGGTGTGGAAGCAGGCTGCCCTCTATGCTTCCTGTTGTGGGGGCTGGTTATGAACCCACTGCAACTAAGATGAGGCAAGTTTGACACCAGTATTCCGGCAAAGGGCTTTACTCACAATGTAGACAATGTTTTATCTTTTATTTTTTCTGAACCGCCATACCACAATACAAGGAGTTTATGCATTATTGGAGAAATACGATTGTATATCTTGAGAGAAGATAAAATCAATAAATTGGAGCTACCGCTTTGTGGCCTCATCTGTGTGTGCCACGCCTAAAAGCTTATCTCTCGGAATGCATCCATGAAAACCTCAATATTTGGGTATTATGAATGTACTTATATATGACAAACATGTACAGTTCAATTGTTAATCCTATTATCTCCAAGATTAAGGCATGATTCCAATGCTGAAATCTACTCTGACTCATCCATTAAAGAGTAACAGTGTGCGGAAATAGGTCAGTTTCCATTCCACAGCTCTGCCTGGCATTAACAGGGTGTTCTCTCGATGTGTCGGGTGGCATAAGAAGGCGAGTATTGGCTCCTGGTCTTCAAAGGTGTGTTATGTTTTATTAGTTAGCATTTATGTAGCGTGGGCTTTGTGGGGTCCAGTGTACCCAGGGGTCTTGTGTTACCTTCTGGCTGCTCAGGCGACCAGCTGAAAAGATGGATTCCTAGAAGCATATCCATGTTTGGAAAATGGATGAAACTCAGACCGAGCCCCCTTTTACCTACCATCAGACCTTCCTAGTCACAATAATAGCAGCTTTTGATGGGGTTTACTCTAAACTGCAGATGGCATCAATATTGTGTCCTAACTTTGTTTTACAAAATTATTGTCGTATTGGTTTGAGCTTTTACATTATTAACTCAAATCGAGAGATATTTTTGTAAGTGATATTAATGACATAATATTTTTGTCAGAGAATATTTAGTCTGTGATAATCTGGTACTTTATGGTTGCTGGTACAAGCTGCAGTGCAAGTGTGAAATAATCCAAAGTATCACATTGACCATCATTTTGAAAAATCCATCCCTTGCACCTGGAATGCACGAATTTGCCATCGGTCTGCTAGGGGAAGTAGATGTAATTTCCATAGTGGGCGTTGCTCATGTTGCAGACGGCCTTTAGCCTTTTTAGGTCTCGCCTACGCAGCGCACATGCGCTGCGTGGGAGACCTTTAGCCGTCGTTTAGCTCTTTTTCGAAGCACATACTCGGCTTGTGGCGGCATACACCTTGCGGGAGCGCGCAGGGGCGCGCCACAAGCACGAGTATGTGCTTCGAAAAAGAGCAGACTGCGCACGCACACACGCACGCACCACTCCCGGGCCAGCAAACACATGCGCACGCCTCTCTCCTCGCCCACTCACTCGCGCCGCCCTCTCCGTCTCCTTTTTGCCTCTCCATTAACGTGCCAGTCCCATCCCCCAATCCCTGTCTCTCCCCACAGGCATTCAAGTAATCCTTGCTCCTCTAGTCTTCTGTGTTGCTTATTTACTCCCCCCTTCATTCACACTCCCCGTTCTAACTTCCAGTCCTCATTATAGATAATCGCCCCTTTGTTCCCATATTTCAAGCTTGTGCTTCTTTCCCTTTTATTCATACTCCTCACCGTTCGTTCCTATCATTGGCTCCAGTACCGCCTCAACCTCCCCATGCCCCAACAAATCCCATCCATTCCTCGTAATTGTCCCTCCTTATTCCAAATATGGCCACTCTTCCGCCCTTGGTCATCTACCTCTTCATCTTTGACACTCCTTGTTTTAAACTTTCCTTCAGCATCCGAGTATCTTGTTTGGGGCTAGAAGCCTTCTAATGCCTGCCAACAATCCTCATTCTTGCTGCTGTGGTCTCACGAGATCGTAGTTCTAGAAAGGTAACCCCGTCACTTTTGCTTGCAGTACCTTGATCTTGACACTTTGTTATATGTGTGATGTTTTATCCACAGTTAACAGCAATGAGACTCTTACAAAGGCCCGAGTGTCAGTATCTTGTTATATCTGGCTTCCAATGCCATGTTGTATGTTAGCAAAAGATGAGTGACAATCTTATTTTTTTGTACTCAGATATCCGCTCCAGGTTATCTTATTCTAGACCAGACCTACCAAGTTGGGAGAGGATTCTGAGCTAGGGAACTTGTTCCAAGCAGTACGCAGAGGTGTCAACCAAACTCTAATGCTGGAGATTTCTCTAACTTGCTGTCATAACCTAGCACCACTGCTTGATCCACAGATGCCCATGTGGCTGACACTTGGGCCTATTCTAGTTGTTGGTTTGACATATCAAACGTGTACCTTGTTACTTTTGACAGTAGCTAAATATGCAAATGAGAAATCATGTACACTGCATGGTTTATTTAAAAGGGAAAAAGTGATTTGGGTTGCAGTGTTTGTTTCCTTCATTTTTAAAAACAGGGTGCTAGAAACACATTGAACTTTTCTTTTCTGTAGAAAGGTGAGGCCATGTCTCCAATAGTGTAGTATTGCTGGTGCCCAACAAAAATCAGTCACGTAAAACACCATGGTTGGTACTGTCTGATAATTGGTACTTTGTGGCATTTTTAAAGTGCCTTTGACACTTCTGTCTGTGCACTGTGTGACTCACGTACATAGATATGTCCAAATTTTATTTTATTTGTTTTGTTTATCTAAGACCACGTCTCTTGTAAAGGATTTCGAGATAAAGCTTCATTAACCACGCCCCTTTTAAAGATAACCCTTACCATTTTTATCCTACTGAAAGCACTAATGCTTAGGACTGCCAAAGGGACTCTTTTCCTCAGACCCTGCGCTTTGACAGCACCAGTGCTTGTGCTATAAAATCTATGCATAGGTTTCGAAGCTAGCATTTTGTGTTTTTTCATGTCAGCTGACGCATTTGAAATCATTAGTGGTGGCGGAGACTCGAGCTACTGTGTTTTCTCTTTCCCATAACACTTTATTTTTAAACTTCGAAACAGGCGATTGTGACTTGGGGCCCAGCATAGTTGTTTGTCTAGGGGTTCGTAAAAACTGCTGACAGGCCTGGTGCTGCTAGACGCTCCTCATGCTCTGCCTTGCACCCTTCTACCCCTCTGCCTTGCACCCTTCTCCACGTCTGCCTTGCACCTGATGGAGCAGGGTAAATGAACATTTTTTTAACCTCCTAATAATTTTCGTAAAATAATCAATAAACATGTTTGTTTAAGTAAATAACCAACAATGTATGTTACATGTTAAGGGTTAAAGGTAACACGCTATTCCGTGTGCAAAATAATCAACTTATAATTGTTTACGTGTCTAACATAACATAATATTTGCGTACTAATTAAATAATAAACGCATGATCTGTGCTTTTAAATAAAACGTGTGGTTGCAAAATAAAGCGATGGTAAGTAAGGGACAGCTTTATATGTTGCTTTTTGCTAGGTAATACCTAATTGGGGTACGTAGAAAGACGGGAGGGAAACGAAAGGGTTTATATTTCTTTGTTTTAACAATATTTTGTTTATCTTTGAAAATAGTGCGCTTAGGCCTGTCGAGCAGCGATATAAAATGGCCGCCAGTTGCTAGAGTACGCATGAGCGGGGAACCATGTGATAGAGGAGAGAGGCTGTGGAAAAAGGATGATCACGTGCTGGTGTTGAGAGGCTAAGATGGAAGTATGGTCAAGGCTATTGTGACCTTTCTGAGCAGATGTGTGCCAAGATGATCAGCAAGAAGCGTGAGAAGTCCAACTGAATCAATGGACGGAACTGTTAAACCCAAAATGTAGCAGAAAAAGATACAAATTGGACTGATCGAAGCGGATGAGCAAATGCATGAACTGTGGGAAACGATGCAACAATGGACATTCCACAAGGAACTGGTTAAGACCAGGAAGTTTGATTAAAAATGTATATGGGCCTGAGGGGACCAATGAGAAAGAATCACGCCATGAAGATGAAACATTTTATTCTGTAAGCTAGAATTAGGGTATAAGAAGACCTACTCTTGGTGGGAGGGGTTAGTTGCTGCGGGAGTTGCTGAGGTAGTTGCTGCGGGAGTTGCTGAGGTAGTTGCTGCGGGAGTTGCTGAGGTAGATGCTGCGGGAGTTACTGCGGGAGTTACTGCGGGAGTTGCTGGGATGCTGGTTAGATGCTGGAGAAGTTAGAATGTAGATGGGTGAAGTTGCGGTTGCTGATGCTGACGAGCTGATGCTGCTATTTTATTTTTCCAGTTGAGTATAAGATGTTGATTTAGGAGAATTTTTCTTGATAGATTTTTATTTTAGAACTATTAGATTTTCCCAAGATAGATAGATTGATCTTTAGAGTTCTTACTATGATAACCTTATTTTTCCGTCTAATAAATATGCATTGCAATTTCATTTTATTCTTATATTGATTATAAATGTAATGATCTGAATAATAAGCTTAACCTCATTTCTTGCATCAAACTTTATATAAACTTTATTATTCTTTAAACAAATGACTCAGTGATTCTTTAGCTCGATGATTAAAGTAAATTGATGAAGAGTTTATTGTGATTGGGCTGGTCTTAATCACCATCAACTGATTCCTACTAATTGGTCCATAGACCAATGAGCGGAATACCTTAAAGCAAATGAGAAGTATTATGTCATGTTAAAAGAGGTATCCCGTCTCCTTCCAGCGAATCGTTTTTCTCCTAGGTTGTTGACAAAGGAAATCCAGGGAATAAATGAGTAAGTGAATGTATATGCAGTGTTATGGGCCCCACCGACATATGGATATAGTGTGTGTGTTGAAGGAATAATTGCAGCTGGATGACCGAAGTATAAAGGAGAATAATTTTTATTGTTAGCGCTGGATCAGATTTCTTGGTAGCAGAGTTATGGTTATTATAGATTAGTTTGGTGATTATTGATTATTGATTATTGATAAGTTCATGTCTAACACTTTTTGTTGAGTCGCGTTATGTTATATGTAAGTTTTCACGCTTCCGGGAAGTAGGAAGTGGAACACGTGTGGCAAGAGAAGTCACATGGAATGGTGCATTGTCTGAATTCATATTGGTGATAACACAGGTTGTGTTATGATAGGGACATTTTCCGTATAAAAGGTGTGTAAGTGAAATAGTGATCGGTTTTTCTTGTGAAACTCTGGCCTTAATTCTCAGGAGCAGTATAGTCTCCACATGTGTTTTATCCCTAGAGAAACGGGTTTACTGATTGCTTGAAAGAAGGGTAAGGTAGAGGGAAGTGCTACTTTATCGGCGAAACTGAAAATTCTGTGGTAGGGTAGAGGTAAGCGCTGCCTACTGGAAAATACAGAGTTCTTGTGTAAATGGTCGGAACTATCTTTTTGGTTTAGCGAATCAGACAATGGAAATGTGTTTTAAATGTTGTAACTAACGAAGAATTGTTGAAAAAGAAATTGCCGATAATTTTTGTAAAGGAGGGGTCAAGAGCAGAAGTGACGTAGACAAGAGTCGCGCTGGGATTGGACAGTGCGTTAGTCACATGGAAACAGGAGCAGAACTGACGTAGACAAAAGCCGCGCTGGGATTGGACAGTGCGCCGTAGACAGAAATCGCGCAGATTGGAGTTTTGGTGTGAGTCGCGCAAGGATTTGTTGGAATAACGCATAGAGAACAGTGTTGAATTGCGGATCGTTTTGAGGAGAAAAGTGATTGTGAATCATGTCGTACTATGAGTATGGTAGAGAGAAAACGTCATGGATGACGAAAGTTAAGAACTTCTTTAAGAAAGACAAAAAGGTAGTGACTAGAGAGGGACAAATAATTCCTCCGCCGAAATCACCAGCTTCGCATATGATGCTGAAATATGGATATCATACATGCATATGGTTAGAAAATTGGACAAAATATACCAAGAATGATGGAGCTTTGGCGTTCCCTGAGAATGGTTCATTTAATGTAGCTGTACTACAAAACTTGAGAGAAAAGATGGCAATGTTAGAACCTAGACCTAGACCGACACAGTTTGAAGCTTTAACGGAATGGGAAGATGAGATGTACGAACGAGAGAGATTCAGAGGATTAAAGAATCATGAGTTTGTGCCTGGAAGGTTATGGGGAGTAAATCATGAGGACAGAATAAAGCGTTGGAGATGTGCTAACATGACAGGAGGTTTGTTTCCAGCTTTTACAGTTGAGGAAGAAGCAAAGAGAAAGTGTACAGAGAAAAAGAAACATGTAGGGGTAGAAAAGTATGTGTATGGTGGTAGTGAAACAGATGACGAATTGCTGGAAGATATTTTAAACAGAAACCCACCTCCATACCAACAGACTTCTGCGGTGGTGACACCTAATGCACCGCCAATGGAAACTGGGAGGAATAAAAATCCCGAACGAAGAGATGAGACAAATAGGTCACAAGATCAATTAAAAACTTCACAAAATGAAGAGATAGAAAGTGACAATGCAACTGAATTAGCAAAAACGACAAGAGAATTGACTGAGAAAATAAGAGAATTGTCCAATTTTTGAGAATCAGAAAACTGACGAACGTTCTTTAGTGATTCCCATGAATTCACATGTGCAAAGAAAAAGAGAAGGGATGGAACTGAATAATGAAGGTGCACACAATTTGGCTAGTACATATAGACCAAGCCCACCTACTAATTTGACGATAATTGAGAATGAGATTAGGAGAATGCCTATGGTGACGGAGTCTGCATCAGGGACACCAGAAAGAAGTAGCAATTGGATAGAATTAAATAGTACGCCTGTAGGTCCGACTCCAGATGAGTTAAATGAATGGATGAAAGCGTTAAAAACAAAAGAACCGGAAGTGAAACCATTAGATGTAATTAGGTTGAAAATAGACATGGAAGAATTGATTTTAGGGACAATTGGTACAGAAAAATAAAAAAATTATCAGGATGATGAGATTATGTTTTTGTGCAAAAGTCTTACATGGAGAGCTAGAAATTTACATGACAAATTGGAAGAGACAGCGAGTGAACTAGGAGTGGAGTTTGTAAAAGTGAGAACGTTGCAGAAACCATACAGAGTAGATTTTTGTGAGAAGGATATAGAGAATTTGAACACATCAGGAAGACTGACTCAAATAAAAGAGTTAATTGTTTTATTGAGAAAATGGGGTGATGTGGATAGATGGAGAAATAGATGGTCGAAAAGGAATGAGAAAACAACAGATAAAGCATCTTTGGCTTTTGCAGTGACAGATAAGGAACCAGTTGTAAGGGAATACCCGATGAGAGAAACTCCAGGAGGTAGTTATGTGCATGTTCCATGGACCAGACAGGATATACTGTCATTTACAAATGACTTCCCAAAGTTGAGAGAGAAGCCAGTAGAATGGTACAGACAAGTGGAAAGATTTGTTAAGGTGTCAAAAGTGTTGTGGATAGATCTGGATGGATTGTTTGATATAGAAGTGCCAGCTGATTTGTGGACAGAATGTAAGATTACAATTGATTGGCCAACTGTAGAATATCCAAGGGACGCTAAAACAGGAGCGCCAGGACCAGAAGTGATGAGGAAGTACGACCAAGTAATTACCTTTTTGAAGAATAAGATTCCACCTAAAGAAACAGATTGGGTAAAAATTGACAGAACAACACAGGAAAGTAAAGAATCAGTGCATGCATACTATGAGAGGCTGTTGTTGGTTTTTAAACAGTTCAGTGGTTATGAGACACTAAATCAGAAGGATATGAGTCATTTTGTATATAGATTTGTGTATGGATTGAAACCAGAGATAAGTGAAATGATTAAGCAGCATATGATTTGTTGGCAGAATAGCACAGTGGATGAGGTTTTGAGATATGCTAAGTATTGCAGTGATGATATTGAGTGTAGACAGCGTAAATTGAAAGAAAAGGCCATGTGGGCGTAGGTGAAAGTTGCAGAGAAGCAAGAAGCTCAATTAAGTAATACTGGTAATGAAACAGGACAGGTTAGATCCCGACCAAATATAGGTAAAGGAAAAGGACAAATGAGCATAGATGAGGCAAAGAAAAAGTGGCCATGCCACAACTGTGGAAAGTTAGGACATTGGAGAAACGAGTGTAAATTTCCTCCAAAACCTAATGTGGAAAATCAATCATTAAATTCACAGGTGCAGAGTGAGGTAGTTACTCAACAAGGTCAGGTGCCACAACCACCACTTCCCAAGAGTGTTAACCAACAGAAATACAGTGCAGAAACAGGATTCTACTGAGGAGAACAGGTAACACAGTTGCCGCGTGCAGCTGCAATTTCTCAATATTGGTTACGACAGGATGAGGAGGACACGGATGAAAGTTTCTGACGGTGCCTAGGAGAGGGGGAAGAGTGCGTGCTTGGCGCAACTCTAGAGGTAGATCAGTCTGGTCCATTTGTTGATGGAGAAGTGAATGGTGCAAATGTAACATTCCTTGTTGACACTGGAGCTACCCGTTCTACTGTTAGGTCAGTGGAAATACCAAACCTTCCTCTCTCAGGTGAACATATCCAAGTAGTTGGAGTTTCGAATCAGCAAATTAAGATGCCTCTTACTAAATTAGTGGAGGTAAAGATTGGTCCATTTAGTGAAATGCACCGATTTGTGGTATGCGATTGTAGTCCCGTGAACTTATTAGGACGCGATTTATTGTGCAAGATGAATTGCACTATCTATTGTACCCCAGACGGAATTGCATTTCAGACTCCAGATGAGGATGTGCTGTATAAAATGACAATGGTGAATTTAGAACCAGAAGTAAATGGTTTGTTTCCTGTATTTGATGCAGAGAAAATCCCAATTGAATTGAAAAAGACAGTGAAAGAAGAAGTGTGGGACTTTACAGGAGAAGATGTAGGATTAATAAAAGGAGTAGATCCCGTTAAAATAACAGTGAAAGAGGGAACGAGTTACCCAAATACGCCCCAGTATAAATTGACATCAGAGATAATTGAAGGAATAACGCCAGTAATAAACAAAATGATTGAACAAGGGATTTTAAAAGAAATCATGAGCAGTCCATGTAATTCGCCAATAATGGGACTGAAAAAGCCAAACGGAACATATAGAATTGTACAGGATTTGAGGAAGGTAAACAAAATTGTTGTGCCTTGTTGCCCAATAGTACCGAACCCTGCTGTGATTCTATACCAGATTCCACGGGAAGCAGAATGGTACCCAGTAATTGATTTATGTCATGCATTTTTCTCTATTCCATTGCATCCAGATAGCCAGCCATTATTTGCGTTCAGGTTTGGAGAGCGTATTTTGGCATGGTGCCGAATTCCTCAAGGGTACACAGAAAGTCCCTCAATCTTTAATCAAATCCTAAAGAAATCATTGGAAGATTTAAGAATGCCAGAAAAGTCAGTGATGGTTCAGTATATTGATGACCTACTGGTGGCATCAAAAACGAAAGAAGCATGTGTCAATGATACAATTGCTTTGCTGAATCATTTAGCAAAAAGAGGACATAAAGTGTCCCCTTCAAAATTGCAGTTTTGTCAACAAGAAGTCCAGTATTTAGGGCATAAAATTGAGAAAGGAGTGCGAAAGGTAACGACAGAAAGAATAAAAATGATTCAAGGAATGAGAGCTCCAATGACACAAAGAGAGGTAAGAATGTTTTTAGGAATGGTTGGAAATTGTCGACAATGGATAAGCGGTTTTTCACTGATTGCTAAACCATTGCAAAAACTGACAAAGAAGAATGTTAAAGATCCTTTTGAAATGAATGATGAAGAAATGAAAGCATTCAGAGAGTTGAAAAAGAAATTGTGTGAGGCTCCAGCATTAGGAATGCCTGACTATGAGAAAGATTTTGAGCTGTATTGCAGTGAAAGAGATGGATGTGCATTTTCAGTTTTGGTACAGAGACATGGAACTATGAAAAGACCCATTGCATATTTTTCAGCTGTTTTAGACCCTGTAGTGAAAGCGTTGCCTGGATGTTTGAAAGCAGTTGCTGCTACTTGTGTGAGTCTGGAACAGAGTGAAGGCATAGTGATGGGATATCCACTGAGAGTATATGTTCCCCATTCTGTGGAAATTCTCTTGACAAGAACAAAAACCCAATACATGACACATAGTCGGCTGACTAGGTATGAAAAAGTAATTTTGAGTGCAGATAATGTGACCATTGACAGATGTATGAATGTGAATCCTTCGACATCATTGCCAGATGAAGAGAGTGTGATTGAAATGGATGAAGTAGATCACGATTGTCTGAATGTGCTTGAATACTGTACAAAACCAAGGTCTGACATACGAGATGAGCCTTTGAAAGAATCAGATTATATTCTGTTTGTGGACGGGTCATGTTTGAGAACGAGTGATGGAGTTCTAAGTGCAGCATATGCAGTTTGCACAGTAGCAACTGTAATGGAAGCATCTTGTCTGAAAGGGGTACGGTCTGCCCAAGTCGCAGAATTAGTAGCTCTGATTCAAGCATGCAAGTTGGGAAGAAATGTACGGGTTACGATTGTGACAGATAGCCAGTACGGCTTTGGGGTGGTGCATGACTTTGGTCAGATTTGGTCACAAAGGGGTTTCTTGACGTCTGCAGGAACGCCAATTAGAAATGGAGATTTTGTGAAAAAGCTGCTTGAGGCGATACAGCTGCCTAAACAGATTGCTGTTGTAAAGTGCAATGCAAATAAAAATGGGGAAGACTACATAACTGTTGGTAATAAATATGCTGACGAGATGGCACAGTACTGTGCAAAGAATGTGGTTTCATTAAATAAAAGTCGGAAAAGAGAGCATATTTCTTGTCCTTTGCTTTTTACTAACTCTATTGAGACATGGGATGAGGTGAGACAGTTACAGGAAGCTGCAGATGATGAGGAAAAAGATACATGGATAAAAGCAGGATGTAGAAAACATGAAGAAAATGATGTTTGGGTTTACAGAGATGAGAGACCAGTTATGCCTGATAGCATGATTTCTGACATGGCACGGATGTACCATGGACAAGCCCATATTGGGAGAGATTCAATGATCAGACTTTTTAGACAAACATGGTATAATCCAAAATTCAGAGCCGTAGCTGAGAGTCTTTGTCAGAGATGTCTTATTTGTCAACAGTTAAATCCAGGAAGGAAGACAGTAGTGAGTCTAGGAACAATAGGACGAGAAGGAGGTCCTTTCACTAGAATGCAAATGGATTTTATTGAAATGCCACCTTGCAATAAACTAAGGTATGTCCTAGTGGTCGTCTGTTTGTTTTCCCGTTGAGTGGAAGCATACCCAACCAGAAGGAATGATGGTATTACGGCAGCAAAACTTATGCTGCGAGAATTCATTCCGAGGTATGGTTTTCCAGTCACGATTGAAACAGATAGAGGAACACATTTCCAAAATGAATTAGTTAAACTGATTTGTGAAGCACTTAGTATTAAACAGAAACTGCATTGTGCATACAGACCAGAGGCTTCTGGAATCGTAGAGCAAGTGAATGGAACAATCAAAAACAGGTTAGGAAAAATGTGTCAAGCTACAGGACTCAAATGGCCAGATGCCTTGCCATTAGTTTTAATGACAATCAGAAGTATTACGGAAAGGAAAACTGGACTCAGTCCCCATGAAATAATTATGGGATGAGCAATGAGACAAGCACAAGTACCTGTCAACACACTACTGACTATAACTGATGATTTAGTGCTGGATTATTGCAAAGGATTGGCTGATGTGGTGCGTTCTGTGTTTCATCAGGTTGGACCGGATGCGACCACTCTTGAAAGAAAACCAGCTCACGACTTGAATCCAGGAGATTGGGTCCGCATAAAAGTCCACAGGAGAAGAAACTGTTTGGTTCCTCGCTGGGACGAACCACGACAAGTGATCCTGGTGACAACTACTGCAGTCAAGTGTGCAGGAGTGAAACACTGGGTGCATGCCAGTCACACTATCAGAGTTCCAGAACCTGAAGATCGACAAGTGAGTCGACATCTGGAAATATTGGATAACAGTTCAGCATCAGAAACAGAAGAGGAAGCAAACCGGGTGCCAGAACCTGAAGATCGACAAGTGAGTGGACATCTGGAAGACCCAACTACAAGTGCAACGACAGAAGAAGTAGAGGAAATAGCTGAAGTTCCAGAACTTGAAGATTGACTTGTAAGTCGACATCTGGAAATATCAGATACCAGTTCAGAATCTGATACAGATCATTCGGATTGTGAAGAAATCCAGAAAAGAAATTGGAAATTTGAAAGCATAATTGAAGAAACTGAGCCAGAAGATAGTAGCAGTGAGCAACCAAGTACAAGTTGTGGTAAAAATCCTTCAAAGATAATACTAATAGATGAAGAAGGGAGAGTTTCAAACAGAAATTTAGAAAATTCGGAAGATCCCCGAGGAGCAATAGGGACAGATAGTCAAACACAAGAACAGGGAAATTTAGAAGCAGATAGAGAGACTGACAAAAATTCGGAAGAACCTCGAGGAGGGACAGAAATAGGTGAACGAAGGAAGATAAGAAAAGAACCACAAGTAGAAGAAAATGAAATTATAAGTTTCAAAATAAGAGGCAATAACGAAAGAATTGAAACAGAGTCTGAAGAAAGTGGAGAAGAAAGAAACCAAAAACTAGAGACAAGAAAAAGAAATTGGAAAACAGAAAGAGAGGAAAAAGGAAGTGAGGCAAAAAGGCCAAGAAAAGGAGACAATTGGCCCAACAAAGTAAGAAAATTAAGATACCGTATCATAAGGTTAGATGGGAAAAGTGCTGAACAAGTGAATGAAATAATAAGTCAGAAAGAGCAAGAAAAACAAGGTGGAAAACACTTGCAGAAAACAAAAAGAGTAAAGAAGGTAAATCCGAAGTATAGATCGCCTGAATGGTTGTATCTTGCTTTGACTAGTAACAAAAAGGAAAAGAACACTCACGAGAACCCGGAACAGAGAAACCTAATGGGTGAAGGTGAGGTGCAACAAACCTGAAGAAGTGTAAACAATTTCTACCGGATTTGACAAAACACTGGATCTGACAAATTTTACCGGATATGACAAAGAAAGAATTCTGAAAAAGAATTAAAAGAAAGTACCAAGCAAAGACAAAACATTGGAATACAGAGTGGCAAATAAGTCATTCCTGAGGTGTAGTGACACAATTTTCTGGAAACAAAATAAAAAAGTTACTATAAAACAAAATGGAGAATACTAGAGATAGAAAATGTAAATGTGAGTTTTTAAGTAGATGGTGCAAGATGTGCTGCTTTTGTACAGGATTATTAATGACAGTATGGGTGGTTTTAGCAATCACTATTCCAATTAGTTTAGCTGTAGTAGAAACGTCTAATAACACGGAGAAAGAAAAGGGAGCTAATACTCAAGAACCAGTTATATTAAAAAGTAGTGCAGAATTACACAAGGACAAATCAATAACAGATTTTTCTAAAAATGTTTTTACTAAATTATTATATGAGTATGTAGAAACAATGGATGTAAGAGATTGTTATGTTTGTATGCAGTTGCCTGCATCTGTAGCAGAGGGTGTGACTTATCATCACCTCCCTTTGACGTATGGAATAACATGTAGCGTTTTAGCAAGTTTATTTTATAAAACAGGTAGATTAGAATATTATTACACTGACATAGATAAGATTTTTGCAAAAGTTTCTGTAGTTCCCGAGCTAAACAAAATAAAAGAGGGAAAAACGTTTGGTGAATATTTTCTAGAAGATAAGATTTTAACATTAGATAATATAATTAGGTACAACCTTACCTGTGAGTTAAAGAAGGAAGAAAAGGTATTTTTAGAGATCGTTGAAGAGAAAAGAGTGAAATTTCAAAGAAAAGTGATAGAAGAGACAAAAACACCTCTTTCGGCGTTTGAGGAAGACAATCATGACAAGAAAAAGACAAATGCAGCTATGACTCTGGATTGGCCCCAACAGGGAAGGTTGTGCATTAGAACAGATAAGACAAGATATGACAATTATTTTGTGGGTTCCAGTATTTGCCATGACAATTATCAAATTTTAGGTGGATGGGGATTCAAAGGGGGAAAAGATCCAATATTTCCAGGGTTCTATTATGTTTGCGGAAATAGGGCTTATTATAGGTTGCCGGACCATTGGTATGGGTCATGTTACTTAGGCCTGGTCTTTCCAAAGATTTTTCATATGGATAGAAAAGAAAAAGGAACACACAAAATGATAAATACTTTTACACGTAGAAAAAGGAAAGTTTTTCAGAAATAGTAGGTGATATTTTGGGCGCATTGATACCAGCAGTGGGAATATCTTTGAATGCATTTAAAATTAGGAAATTATCCACAGTGGTAGATCGTTTATCTACAGATACTGCTGGAGGGTTCTTGATGGTAAATACCGAGATGGTTGCCATGAGAGCTATGGTGATGCAAAATCGACTTGCCCTTGACATTCTTTTGGCAAAAGAGGGCGGAGTCTGTGGAATGCTGAAAGTCCAACATTGTTGCACTTACATTCCAGATAAAAGCGAAAATATACAGAAGTATATAACAAATATTACAAGTTTGCACAAAGAACTTGTTCCACTGGAGGTTGAAAGTGCTTTTGGAAAACTTGGTAAAGGGTTTTCTTCAGTAATAAATTGGTTAACAAGAATGAGTGGATTAATAATAGGGAAAGTTATAATAATAGCAACCGTGATAATAATAATAATTTTAGTACTAAAGCTTGTAATCACATGTATAAAGAGAAGAAGAAGACAGAAGAAAATAGAAAAAGAAAACATGATAAACAAGGAAAGAGAGAGAGAAATGGGTGAAATAGAGTTAGAAGAAATAAAAGAGAATATGTACAAGAAAACGAAGAGAAGTTGAAAGGGATACAGTTGTGTAAATTAACAAAAGCAAACGGATAAAAGAATATATGCTGTCTGAGAAAATTGTATAACTTGGGTTTTATGGTGATATTAAAAATCACCAAAGGGGGAGTTGATGGAGCAGGGTAAATGAAAAATGTTTTAACCTCCTAATAATTTTCGTAAAATAATCAATAAACATGTTCGATTAAGTAAATAACCAACAATGTATGTTACATGTTAAGGGTTAAAGGTAACACGCTATTCCGTGTGCAAAATAATCAACTTATAATTGTTTACGTGTCTAACATAACATAATATTTGCGTACTAATTAAATAATAAACGCATGATCTGTGCTTTTAAATAAAACGTGTGGTTGCAAAATAAAGCGATGGTAAGTAAGGGACAGCTTTATATGTTGCTTTTTGCTAGGTAATACCTAATTGGGGTACGTAGAAAGACGGGAGGGAAACGAAAGGGTTTATATTTCTTTGTTTTAACAATATTTTGTTTATCTTTGAAAATAGTGCGCTTAGGCCTGTCGAGCAGCGATATAAAATGGCCGCCAGTTGCTAGAGTACGCATGAGCGGGGAACCATGTGATAGAGGAGAGAGGCTGTGGAAAAAGGATGATCACGTGCTGGTGTTGAGAGGCTAAGATGGAAGTATGGTCAAGGCTATTGTGACCTTTCTGAGCAGATGTGTGCCAAGATGATCAGCAAGAAGCGTGAGAAGTCCAACTGAATCAATGGACGGAACTGTTAAACCCAAAATGTAGCAGAAAAAGATACAAATTGGACTGATCGAAGCGGATGAGCAAATGCATGAACTGTGGGAAACGATGCAAGCATGGACATTCCACAAGGAACTGGTTAAGACCAGGAAGTTTGATTAAAAATGTATATGGGCCTGAGGGGACCAATGAGAAAGAATCACGCCATGAAGATGAAACATTTTATTCTGTAAGCTAGAATTAGGGTATAAGAAGACCTACTCTTGGTGGGAGGGGTTAGTTGCTGCGGGAGTTGCTGAGGTAGTTGCTGCGGGAGTTGCTGAGGTAGTTGCTGCGGGAGTTGCTGAGGTAGATGCTGCGGGAGTTACTGCGGGAGTTGCTGGGATGCTGGTTAGATGCTGGAGAAGTTAGATGCTGTAGATGGGTGAAGTTGCGGTTGCTGATGCTGACGAGCTGATGCTGCTGCTATTTTATTTTTCCAGTTGAGTATAAGATGTTGGTTTAGGAGAATTTTTCCTGATAGATTTTTATTTTAGAACTATTAGATTTTCCCAAGATAGATAGATTGATCTTTAGAGTTCTTACTATGATAACCTTATTTTTCCGTCTAATAAATATGCATTGCAATTTCATTTTATTCTTATATTGATTATAAATGTAATGATCTGAATAATAAGCTTAACCTCATTTCTTGCATCAAACTTTATATAAACTTTATTATTCTTTAAACAAATGACTCAGTGATTCTTTAGCTCAATGATTAAAGTAAATTGATGAAGAGTTTATTGTGATTGGGCTGGTCTTAATCACCATCAACTGATTCCTACTAATTGGTCCATCAACCAATGAGCGGAATACCTTAAAGCAAATGAGAAGTATTATGTCATGTTAAAAGAGGTATCCCGTCTCCTTCCAGCAAATCGTTTTTCTCCTAGGTTGTTGACGAAGGAAATCCAGGGAATAAATGAGTAAGTGAATGTATATGCGGTGTTATGGGCCCCACCGACATATGGATATAGTGTGTGTGTTGAAGGAATAATTGCACCTGGATGACCGAAGTATATAGGAGAATAATTTTTATTGTTAGCGCTGGATCACACCCATCTTCCCCTCCGCCTTGCACCCTTCTCCACATCTGCCTTTCATCCTTCTCCCCTTCCACCTTGCACCCTTCTCCGCCTTGCACCCTTCTCCCCCTCCGCCTTGCACCCTTCTCCCCCTCCGCCTTGCACCCTTCTCCCCCTCCACCTTTGCATTGACATAGCCAATAGCTCTCGCCTTTGGGATCTTATAAAGTGTTTAGCCATGCAACAGTTGATGTTGTTGCACCAAGGATATTGTGCTGCATAAGTAAATACTTATAAGGTCCCAAAAGCGAGACCTATTGGCTATGCCAATGCTTGTTAATAGCAGTCTTCAACAAGGGTAGCTATTGTTATGGATTCTGCAGCAGTATTTTCATTTGCCAGATACAAGAAGAAGGCTCTCGTACTTGGAGGAAATCCTTGGAATATTAAATCACCCTTTCCCAAAAAGGGAAACCATTATAGTGGCTGTTTATTACCAGTAATCTGGGATGTTGAACTGAGTCTTGCGAAATAATTTTATTGGTACATGGATAGTGACACATCCTTCCGTTTGCACAGTAGAACATACACTTCAAGTATATACAAAGGTGGTATATAACGCAGTGTAAATTATTCCAGATGGGCCTGAGTGATTCATTTCATTGCTTGTGGGGGAACTTTTATACTTTAGGCATATCTTTTAGTCCAAACAGTTTGGAGAGTTGCTGGAAGTTAAAGTAATGTGGTAATAATTGCCCTCGTTCAATTACCGCTGGTGCTTATGTTTGATGACATCTATTGCTCTCTTCCAACCGGGCGTAGAAGATACTGATACACACAGTGCTCTTTCCCACGAGGTTGTAATATTGTGGAAATCGCTGCTTCCAATTTTTTTTATTTTTTTGTGAAACTTATCTCATCATATCTAATAAAATGGTGAAGGGTCAGCTCTTGCTGCCAACTGACTGTAGTGTATAAACTTTGGGATCTGTATGAAAACTTAGGATAGGGGCTTATTAATGAGATTCCTGTGTCCCTTTTGCACCACGTAAAGTGGTACATGTATGATGCAGGGCTCTCATTTCGATTTATGAAGCCACGCAAAGCCACCCTGTGTGGCTTTGAGTGGCCTCATAAATCATGAGTAAGGCAACACCACTCAAATATTTGCGACACTTTATTCTGCGCCCGCGAGGCGTTCCATGGGCTTTGCAGTGGGTTTTCTCACGCGACACCCATGGAATTTGACGCTGCCCCAGATTTTCAAAGTGATGTACACCTGGGGAAGTGCAAAATCCGTATGCCTCCCGAGGTGAGGTGTAACAAGGAGAAATATGTTTATTTGTCCTCGTTTTTTCCTCTTTCCATGTGTGCTGCATTCTGCAGAACACATAGAATGAGTAAAACGTCTCTTAGGATTGTTTTTGTGCAGGAAGGTGCCCCTTCCTTCACAAAAATAATCCTGCATGCAACGAGGCACCCTTGCACCATGGTGCAAGGGTGCCAACCTTGGTTCTAGGCTGCCGAAACGGCGCCAGCGAAGGGAGAAAAGACAGGAATGCACCGTATTGCTTAAATGCTGTGCATTCCTGCCCTTTTACTTTGGCACAGGGCAACGCAGCAAGGTGCCTTGCTGCGCTGCCCTATGGCAAAATCCCATAAATTAGCCCCTAAGTCTGACCTTCCAGTAACCTCTAGGCCCAGTGTGTGTGGGGTCCTTTTTTCTTTTCTCTATCATGTGCTACTTCGTGTTTGGCTCCATACCGCTGACCATGAATGGCATAAGTTAATGTCAAGCTATCAATAATTGAAATCTTAGCAGCCATCAAAATATCTGTACTTGTTGGAGAATGCCAGTCTGAACTGTTTAGGGGTACACAATGGGGCAATAGGTGTCAATGAAATGGTGGGCATGTCACTAATGACAACAGGCCTTGCTGTGAGTATTGGTATATCGTCAACTGCTACATTCTTTAAGTTGGCTAGTCGGTCTATCCCATCTCTTATCAGAAAATATTTATATATCCCAATTAATTCAATGAGTTCTGCAATATGTTTTTTATAGTGTTGAATGTATTCTTTAAAAAAAAGAAATGTAACCTTAGTTGTTAATAATGTCTACAGCTCACGCTCAACATTGAATCGTTGTTAGTGAATCGGAATCATTTTTAGTGAATCACTCTAGCCTTCCCCCACCCTCTTTTTCTTTCATACATAGCTTTACAGCCTGGTTTTTCTATGGCATAACTATTTCTGGTCTCCTGTATTTAAAAATTAAGAAGCCCCATTTACCAAGACCGTATAAGGTAAGTATCTCAGCATTATGCATTATGTACCTTTGCATTTTATATTGTCTAAAATACATGCCTACAGAGCAGTCACTATTTAGGCTAATGTGTCCTATATTTCATGTTATTGCACGGTAAAAAGTATAGTGGTTGGTTCATAAGGTTTTCATCATCGGAGTTTCTCAAATATCTGAAAGTGGTTATATACTTTGGTTAGCGTGTCATTATTCAAATGTTACATTAATATTCTGTCTGTTTACATTTTTTTAGTTTTTGTTTTTATTAGTGTTTTTGGGGGATCTTGGACATGTTCAAAGAGGTATTTAAATGATTAAACAGGTCTTAGGTAAGTAGAGTTAAAAAAAAAAAAAAAAAGTAACACAATTGTTGATATAGTCTAAACATTTTTAAACTACCTAAACACATCCAAACATGCAAAATATTTATTAAAGCATTCACAATTTTATACATATCATATTGTGAAATTGAAGCTGTTAATTCTAAGTAATTAAAAGTTTTTGAAAACACAAACACATTGTTTTAAACCCCTAAACCCTGTACGTTTTCTAATTTTTAAACTCATTATTATAAAACTTGTTGCTTTTGAAAAATTCAAATGTTTGTAACTCACAACAAACTTAGACCTTGCCAAAGGTTGTAGTGGTTAATTTATGCAC
Source organism: Calotriton arnoldi (assembly GCA_963921515.1). Taxonomy (NCBI): domain Eukaryota; kingdom Metazoa; phylum Chordata; class Amphibia; order Caudata; family Salamandridae; genus Calotriton; species Calotriton arnoldi. Next base: position 1,393,574 of record CAWUFW010004086.1, on the reverse strand, counting down.
ATAAAATTGTGTCTAAGAGTAATTATGGCGTCTAATCTGAAAAAAAAGAGAGAATACAAGAATTTTGACAATGAGTATCATTAAAATTGTTAATGAGCGCAGCTTTTGAATGAATGCTATATGCCTGTTCCACAAAGAACACTTGAAAATTAGATCAATACATAAACACACTATTTTGTGGATTGTTTTGTGATTTCACGTGTGGTAATTCTTTTGCTCAAGAGCAAAGTCTAATGCCAGGGACACTTGCTTGCCTTAATGCTTCTTTTTTTAGATAGTCTACGAAGACCTCAATTAAAAAAACAATATCAATATTTTGCTTATTGATTTATAAACAATAAGCGTGGCTCCTTGGCAAATCTTCATTATTTGGGTTTTCCTCATTATTTGTAGATCTCGTGTGAGCAATTTAATTTACTAGGTAGCCTTCCTAAAGCCACCTGCTGTTGTCTGTCCAAGCATGGCAGTTTCTTGACCTGTCCCACCATTATTTTATTGGCAAACTCTAACAGGTACTGGTTCCTCTTTATCAGTAGTCATTCTATACCCTCATATAGAAGTTGAAGATTCAGTAGCCTTCATCTGTTGTTATCCCTCTTGACTGGATCTTCCACAATCACTCCATAAACGTAGCCTTTGTTACAGCATTGTTGTCGCATAGTTAGACTTTCTGTTCATAACAGATATTTGGTTTGGTGATGCTCCTCCTCTAGTTATTCATAAGTTGTTTCCATGATTACCAATTACTATGCTCTACCTTATCATTAAAGCGGATTGCAGAGTTGCACTGATCTTCAGGTGCTGTGGCCAAGACGCTGCAGCCAACTTTGCTGTGCTGTCTTGCGTAAAATGGGGAGAGACAAAAAATCTGCCATATCTGTTAATATATGGCATTTTTTTCTATATCCCAGCACTGGAGTACTTTTGGCTGTCATACGTCAATGCTCACACGTTTGTGCCATAGTGCAAGGCTGTTTGCATTCTCTAAAACATAGGTTTTGTATTGAAAGGTCATCCTTCCAGGTTACAAGAGAACAATCCTCTAGTTTGAGTGAATGAAAACAATTAAAATAATTCCAAAATCTCCCCTTTCAGATACATATTCTTTGTTCCTTAGATTCATAGGTATTCTTTGCAGAGCTGTAGGTTTCAGCAACAAATCATCTATCAGTTTAGCCTTATTGTGCCATAAAATTATTGTATTACTTACTTGCTATAGTGGTTAGTGTTTTATTCCTTTGACACAACCAACCAACCCATCGTATGCACCCTAAAGGTTCGAATGGGATTCACCTGCAATGTCCTTCACTGGCTCTCCTCCTCCTACCTTTCTCATGGACACCAGTTTGTTCACAGTTCCCAAAAGGTCCCTATCACCTGCAGAGCCTGCCAGGGATCCATACTTTCCCCTGTCATCTTCAACCCTTACATGGAGCAGCTTGGTGCTCTACTCGCACATAACAGCATCAAGATTTACCAATATACATAACTCTGTTTGAAAGTCTCCTCTTCTTCAGACATTCAATTCCTCACACCTCCTGTAGATTATCCACACCTGGACGTGTACAGCACCTACCAAAAGCTCAACCCACCCATGACTGAATTCCTGTTATTTGCCAAGAACAACAAACAAGAAACAGCACAAACCTGGCTGAATGACATGAACCTTGAGTACTTCAAACCTCAACTTTCACTGAATTCCAAGTCACTTGGATTCACCCTGGATTCCAAATTAACCCTTAAGGAACACATTGCCAAAAAAGCCAAGAGGACCTGATACCGGCTTTCTCTTCCAATGTAAGTAAAATAATTTCTTCCAGAAAGCAACTTTAGAATTACTGTTCAAGCCCTCGTACTCTTGCATGTGGATTGTTTTAACACTCTGCTGCATGGCCTCCCAAACCCCACACCTGCACTCTCTAAGGGCATCCTTTACGCCACAGCATGTGTCCTCCAGGGCCTGAAAAAATATGACCAAATCACCCCCATCCTGATGGACATCCATTGGCTCCCATTGCCAGTCCACCCCATCTGCAAAACCAACTGCATCATTCACATAGCCATCATGATGCTTATCTTGAAGACAGACTCACCATGTCTGGTGGGTATCAGCACACCAGCAGCCAGGACATCATCAGACTGCCTCTCCTATCCTTAATTGACATTATGCTTGTTTTAGACCTTGTACAGCGCTCCGCTGCCTTTTGACTAGGTTTACACTGTAGAAATGCCACATATATACACACATGTGCATACATTTTAGGACACATGGCTGAATATACATATAATATACATATAATAAAACAGATGTAATATAGCACAAGTGACATCTCTGAGCCAGTAAACTTTCAAGCTTCATTCAACCAAAAGGAGAGAGAATGTGGCCTAACGGCTAGGGCAGTCCATCTCAAATCTGGGGAACGGCAATGATGCTCAACATCCTGTGATTCTGGGCAAATCACTTATTCTTCCTGTGCCTAACAAAAATGAACGTGTCTTTGTGTAACGCAACTGGTGCTCATGTAAAGCGCTCTGATACCTGATACCTTTGGGTCAAGTTCGCGCAATATAAAACTATGAAAAAAACAAAAACAAAAAACTTTCTATCCCTTTCATCTTAAACCATAGACCACCCTGTTTTTTGACAACGCTTAAGAAGAAGAAACCGGATAATCCCATCCAAATTTCAATTGGACTGTTGAAGAACTCTGGGGCCTGTTCACAAAAGTTAATCTACACTTAGATGTGTAAATTTACTACTGCACATAGTAGAAACTTTATATTTTTTTTGCTATTCAATTTCAAAGTGTACATTAACTAGCAGGTGCAGACTTGCTTGTCTCCACCCCCTCTAAACTGGGAGTAGAGCCGCTGGAACAAAATTTAAAATTATTACTCTTATTGGGAAAAGTAATAAAGTTAAATAATTATTAAAGAAATATTAAAAATCTTTTAATGTACAGTAAAAAGGTAAAATAACTTAAAATAATTTATTCTAAACCTAAACAAAAAAGTTACAGCACATGAAATCATTAAACTAAATGTTTTAGAAATAAATAAATACAATATATTAATTTAAATAATAATTATTATCATTATTTCAAATAATTTAAAACAAATCACACCCTCACTGAGTCCCTGCCTCCATTGGTTTCTAAGAAAGTCTGTTGCGGTACCTGTGAGTGGCCATGTGCGGTGCTGGACTTACTTCAAGTTTGGACCAGAATACATTTAGAACTGTTTTGGATTCTTTTTGTTTGTAAAAACTTGAGAAGTGCACTTTGTGAATTGCAATGGGGGTACTCTTTTTTGAGTGGGTGTTAGTATTTGCATGTCCCTACCTAAATCCATCCTTGCCCCCCTTTCCCCTCCCATTTAGTAGTAAGTATTTCTCTTTTTCTAGTAACTCTTCCAAGTTCTTGCAAGTTCTTCTCACAATTACCACTAAAATATGTACCTATGTTTGCAGATACCTTCCCTAATGGGACTAAAACCTCTGCATAGAAAAAAGATAGGAGAGACAGAGGTCCCAACAGTTAGGTTTGTGACAAGCATTTTGTAGTACATGAGTAGTACTACTGTAGTACTATTAAGCATATCACAAAGTGCAGTTTGTGGCTAGGCCCCTTGGTGTCCAACTTCACTCACCCTTCACTTAGGTGCTTACTACAAAACTGCCACCCGACAGTCAAGCAATATTGAAAAGTTTGACCTTAGTATCCTACTACTGAAAGAAATCTGGCTTAATGACTCCTCTAACAACATGTTAGACACACTCCTCCCCTGAAATATTCCATCCTTAGGTGTGACCTTGAACATAGACGTGGTGGTGGAATAGCTGAATCTACAAGAACACATTATACATCAGAAAACTCTCCTTTTCTCTCTGTCACTCCTTTCAGTGCCTATTACTGGATGTATCCGCTAATAAGTCTCTCTAATCTCAGACTCAATGTCTTCTACCACTCCCTGGAGATAGTAAAACTTTATTTAAAGAATGGATGGAATCTGTAATGACCCAACTGAGGATTTCCGAAATCAGCATCTTCCTCTGTTATTTCACTGGGGTAATTCCAACAACTCTGCTAAGGTGTTATCCTCTGTTCTCATTCCAAATATTGCCAAAGCCCAGTGCATTAAGGGTGCCACTCAAGATCTCATAGTATACGGTTCTGTATGCTGACGACTCCATCACAGCTGATTGGTCATACCAGCTTCTGATTCCTGTTATGTTAGCCTTTCTCCAGCAGAACAAAGGCCAACCCTAGGCCAACAGAAAAAACCTCTAGGTCAACAGAAAAGAAATTGTTGTGATTCTGCGACACGAAGAACACTGACATCTGTGTTCTTGCCAGCACAATGAACCTTTCCCTCCTTCAACTCACAGATAGACAGTAATACCAGAACTTAGGAATGCAACAATTGCATGAAGGTCTTGATTGATGATTTTGCACTGTTGAACAGTAAGAAAAGGCCGAAACCCTCAGTATCCAGGTTCTCAAAAGATGTTTATGAAGATAGAAAACATCTTAGATGACTAGAAAAATCTTGGAGGCAGGTGCCTCCAATTCTTCTATTCTGTTTCAATTTAAGGCCGCTAGAAGACACTACTAATTCAACATTTTCAGAGCTAAATGACCCACATTAATTTGCTTCTAGATATCTACAATAATGGACCAGAGCCTCCCAACGAACTCTCTACATCCATGCAAACCATCTCCTTGATGATTTCTAGCCTGGATTCAGGTAGGGTGGCAGCACAGACGCGGCTATCCTACAAGTGGCTGACAATACTCCCTGCTTCCTTAACTCCTTCCTTCTTATTCTTCTGAACGTTTCAGCAGTTTCTTATACATTGAGCCACCGCTCGCCACATAACATCTTGGTTGAACGAATTGACATTAAGGAGACAGTTATGGTTTATCGCCCATCTCTTGAACTGCTTCCAGGTGGTCAAAATCATGGGTTGGGTATCCAGTAAAGCCAACCTTCCACATGCAGTCCCACAGGGCTCACTCCTGTACCCCAACTCTAACTAGTAGCCATTTGGAAAGATCCTCAGAGATTCTGGTTTACTATATCACCATTATCCAGATGATACCCAGATCTGTCTCAAGATAGCCTCCCTGAATGGCAAATGCCTGCTCTCCATCACCCTAATTGGAATCCAAAAATGAATGTCTAACCACCCTCTAAAACTAAAACCAACAAAAAAGGAATCCCTACAACTCTAAATAAAATTCACTCTTGTTCTTCTCTGTACTTCAAACCGGCTACTTTGAAGGTTCACAAACCTCTCAGTTTCATACTCACAGACAGTTATATCTACCATATCTTAACCATGGCAAAAATTTGCAATACTAACTCATCTTACTTTGTGACAGCAGGCACTTTATCCCTGGTCAGGATCTAAAGTTCATAGTCAAGATCACACTACAGAAACTCTCTTTTCTCCAAACTCCCAAAATATACATAGCACTTTGTACCCTTTGCATTGGCAATGCTGCGAGTGGTATTACGAAAGGGGACACAAAGCCTATTGCAGTGTGGAAGTTCTATGGGTATTGACACCTCCTCTGTCTCGTCCACTCACAAGTGAGAAGGGGTGGGGTCCGGCAGGCTCCATCACATTGCAAGAGCTTCTTTGTCTTGTGAGACACCCTGGAAAATAGCAAGGCCATTAATAAATCTGGAAATAGTCATTTTTAAAGCATTTCTTGGTGATTTCACTCAGTTGGATTCCAATCAAAATTGATGTCTGAAACATAGTCATAACATACACAAATGTTTGTCTTTAAGTGTTGGATTATCTGATGCTTCCTTTCTTTTTCCTTCACAGGTTCCAATCATTATTCCCGTGATCTTCCTTGTTGCCGCAGTTTACCTCGTGCTGGCTCCGATAATTGACAGCCCTCAGATTGAGTTTTTATACGTCATTCTGTTCATTCTTAGTGGCATCATTGTTTACATCCCATTGGTTCACTTCAAACGATATCCAAAGTTCTTAAAAAAGGCTACTTTGCACCTGCAGTTACTGCTGGAAGTTGCTCCAACAGATAGAAATGTATAATATTAAAACTTAAATCTGATTTGTAAAAATCTGTATTTTAGTTAGAATATGAGCAAATAAATTATGCTATTCTTTAAATTACAATGATTTTCATTTGTACATTTGTCATCTTGCTTCAATGGCATTATAAACCAAAAGAGAATTCACAAATCTTTCATCACTGGTACAGCTGCTGGAGGGAAGATAGTTGCCGGATTGTGAGTGCCAGATCGTGAGAGGGTGGTGGGTATCCCCCAGTAAATATAAACTGTTTCTTATTGTGTTCTTTACCCCTCAAGTTTAATCCACTCCATTTTGTTCTTGCTAAGCTTTAAGCCTACATTGGAGTACAACTGACACTTCTGAATCAGAGAAATTGCAAGTATCACTGCAACAGTGCAACAGGCTGAAACCAAGTATATGAGGCAGGATTCACATATCTCCTTAAAAGGGCTGCACTAAGTTAGAGCAGCTGTTAGGGAATTCTACCTACAAAAATAATCCTCAATGACAGAATGTATGACAAACAAGTATACAAGGAAGGGGAAATTTGAAGTGTTTCCTATTCTGGTTGGCTAGAGAAAAGGCCAGTGACAATCTCTTAACCTCTATCAGGGATCCCTGAACAAATCAAATTACAAAAAAAATAATAACACTTTATCAATATTTAAATATAAATTAATATATTAAGAACATTCTTTAGCAGTTAATAAGGCTATTGGACAATTTTAGTTGATTCAAAAGTACCTTTTCCTTAGAAGCAACAGCCAGCTCTTAATTCCATTTTCAGAATCTGAGGTACAAGAAGTAATTTATCAAAGCCAGATGGTAAAGCTTCCAATGTAGAAGTAAAGATTAATTTTATAACCTGTATATTAATGAGCTACTTTCTACTCTTAGCACATTATTTAATTGTTGTTATCTGGTGGAGGGGGAGAGCAATAATCCTCTGTTCTGTGCTAAAGGCATTGTAATCAGCTTTTGGAAGCCAGGAAAACCATAATTAGGGTTAGGATCCATTTGTTTCTTAAAGACCATAATGGATTTTTGTCCGGAATAAAGGTAGCTACTACAACCTATTTTTTGGCCACAGCATCTTATTGTTTTTACTTTGATAAAGTTCCTGCAGCAGTGATTTTACTTGATAACGAGAAGGCCTTCAACCTTGTGAGCTGGGAATTTCCGTTCTTTATTTTGAGGATGTATAACTTTCCATCAGTTTCACACAGAAAGAGAGAGGCGAGAGAGAGGGTTACACACCACCTTCACACAACCTCCCAGTTAAGTTTAATTCTTCACAACAAAGGGGCCGATTCCGATCTCGGCCGGTAGTGCACCGAATCGGATTCGGCTTAACCGGATCCGATTCGGAGCCCTGTTTCCCGACCGAACCGTACGCGGGTCCGGCCGAGCGAGTACGATGCGAAATCGCCGACCGACTCGTCCGGGCGTCCCGACCGCTCCGACCGACTCGCTCCCGGCTCGAACCGCTCCGACCGACTCGCTCGGACTCGACTCGCACCGCGCAATGGAGACGTTTCCCAGCCGGGTAAGTACGATGCGCGCCGCGAGCAGTCCGACCGAGCCGCGCACTCCGGCTCGAAAGAGCTGTCGAAGCCGTACTTTGGGGGTCCGTGTCGGACCCCTGTCTACGCGTAGCCGCGCGAGTCGCACACAGGGGGACCCATGGGTCCCCCTACCTGTGCGTGTACGGCGCGAGTTGCTTCGCCGCGTACCCGCTGTAGGGGGCGCCCTTGTCCGACTCGCACCCATTGAGTCAATGGGAGCCCGCGTACGCGTTGTACGACCGGCTCCCATTGACATCAATGGGAGTCCGACCGACTCGAGTCCGATAACATACGGACGCATCGTACTCGTTCGGTCGGACTGCACGGGTCCGATTCGGTCGGAAATCTCTCCGGGTCCGGCTCGGTCGGAGAAATCTCCGGCCCGAATCGGAATCGACCCCAAAGTGTGAAGGCCCAGTAATGATTAGCACCTGATTCAAGATCTACCAGATATCATACAGGGTTATTTTAAATAATAAGAGAAGGCATCTCACCCACAAAATTGAGGCAGGCTTCATCTTTGGTGTCTTCCCTCATTCAGGTAGGTAGATACCACCCAAAAGAGCTCAACTAAAAAGTGGGAGTTCGTATAAGATATTATTTTTGACAGATGCAGGGAGCTAGGCAAAGTAAAAATCATTATGGTTATACCATGTATATTTTGTTTTATTTAATAAGTACCTATATCATCATATCATAGTAAACAGCAGAATTGTGATGTTCAGTGAAAGACGATGATTTCAACATCCAGTGCCCTATACTGCCGACATGTTTCAGCTGAAAAAAGTCTTGCCTAAGTGGGTCACTTGGCTTTCATCAGGGCTTCTATACCTCCCTCCCTATCGCTTCCTAATTACAGAAGTGTGTTTTAAAAAAGGAGGCATAAGGCTCACCTACTTAGAAACATGTAGGATAAAATGAAATAGAATGAACATTATATTAAAAATTAGTTATGTTCCAAAAAAGAAGAAGAATGGATCACAACTATGGGATACTCAAACATCCATATTGGTGATCACTGAAAGCCAAAACAATCTCACTTCCTGTTGTGAAACCCATTATCCCTGTATGTGTACACTGCACACCTTCAAAAATCCCAACACTCTGCTTATATATACAGACTCTGCTTATATATACAGCATCCTCACAAAGTCCACAAGCCACTGCTATATATGGCATAAAAATGGGACTTTAGATGGTGTGATTGTAACCTAACTTGCTCTATTTGGGTTTATTTTTAACCGCATCAGCTGTGAAGAAACCGATGAGGTTCAAAATAAACAGAGGCAGGGGGACTTATAGCTGTGGTTCCCAGTGATCACCAACGTGGGTGTTTAAGTATCAAGCACAAGTTGGAGTTACTAAAATTGGCTCTATCTTTAAAGATGTAGGTTGGTTTTATTTTTGGTATCTCCAACTGTGTCAGATATTTAAGCAACTTCCAGTGGGGATATTGTTCAAACCTATTCATTGGTGAGAAAATTATATTCTCCTAGTGTTAGAAATGGGGGTCTCTAGTTGGCAATGGTTTGCATGTTTGTTCTTAATACGGACCCTTTCTTCTAGTCCGGATAAGGGGGATACATTATTGAAATAACCCCTGTTCTCCCCCTTCGTAGCTTGGCATGAGCAGTCAGTCTTATCTCAGAGGCAGTGTGTAAAGCATTTGCACATAACCAACAGTAATACAGTGAAAAGACTACAAAAGGACACCACACCAGTTTTAGAAAAATGACCAATATTTATCTGTGCAAACAAGACCAAAACTATAAAAGACCAACATACAGTAATGAAAAATATGCAGTTTGTAAGAATGACTTTAAAATGCAGTTCCTTGAAGGCCGGTAGCTCTGTCCGGGGCTACCGCGGTGCTGAAAACAGAATCCAACAGTTCCAGACAGCTGCATCGGTGCAGACCGGCGTTAGTGTCAGCAGATTCGTAAACAGTAGCTTTGGTTCCGACGGACCGCGTCGGTGCGAGCCGGTCGTGGCAACTGTCGCAGTTGCGATGTGAAGCGTAGCAGTGCGGTGCCCTCAAGTCGCGGTTCAGGCAAGGGCTCGGTGACGGTCATCCAGCGGCGTCAGTGAGACGAGGGCTGCAGTGTGGAGTGAGGTGGTGCTCGTTGCAGTGCTGACAGGTCATGGTGCAAGCGGCAGAACCGGTTGATGGAAACTGGTGTTGGTCGGCCCAGACTGCGGTGTTGGATGGGGCGGTGCGTCGTGTGACCTACGAGCGGTGCCCCCAAACCATAATGCTGTCCCGGGTGTCGAGGTCAGTGTGCAGCAACATCGTCGGTGAGACCAGGGCAGAGGAGTGAAGCAAGGCAGTGCAGAGTGCGGTACACACAGTTTGCGGTGTAAGCAGCGGCTCGGTGGTGGAAGCGGGTTTGGTGAGACCAGGGTTGCAGTGCGAAGTGTGGCGGTGCCTTCTGCGATGCCTTCAGGACACAGAGCCTGCAGCGGTGTCGGTGACAGTGTTGGCTGCTTTCCCCCTCTGTGACAACTCAAACCAACCGTTCCAGAGGCGGTACCCAGATGTAAGTGAAGTCTTTGCTGTCCCTGAGACTTGGTGAACAGGAGGCAAGCTCTGTTTCAAGCCCTTGGAGCTACTCAGAAACAAGTGAAGAAAGTTCAGTTTCACTGCCCAAGGCAGAAGCAGCAACTGCAGGCCAACCCAGCAAAGCAACAACACAGCAAAGGGGCAGTACTCTTCCTGGCAGTTCTTCCAGCTCTTCTTCTTGGCAGGTTCCTTGATCCAAGCGAGTTCTCTGAAGTCTTTTATCTCCCTGAGACTTCCAACAGGAGGCAAGCTCTATTTCAAGCCCTTGGAGAAAACTCTAACAGCAGGAGGAAGAAAGTACAATCCAGTCCTTTCCCTGCCCATGACAGAAACAGCAAGCAGCAGGCCAACACAGCAGAGCATACAGCAAAGTGGAAGTTCCTTCTGACCGCTTTTCCAGCCCTTCTTCCTGGCAGGTTCCTTAGTTCAGCAGTAATCTAAAGTTCTGGGGTCTGGGCCCCAATATTTATGCCACATTTTCCTTTGTTCTCTTGTGGCAAAAGTCTCTCGGCTCAGTCCAAACCAGCTCTGTCCTCTCTGGCTCAGCTTCCCGGCAGGAAGTAGAGGCAGCTTTGTGCAAGCGAGACAGGGTCTATTCAGGTGCAAGGGAAATATCCTCCCACCACTCTAAATGCAGACTAGGCCTATTCAGGTGCTAGTGAAACTCCTCCCACTACTCTGAATGCGGCCCAGGTCTATTCAGCCCAGCCCTGACTCATCCAGGAAAGGCAGGACACACCTCTACCCCCTCCCTCTCCCCCAATGGCTGTCTGAAGCGAATGCACATCCCCAGCCCCTGTCAGTCCACAGCCCAACAGTCAATCCACAGCCCAGCAGTCAATCCACAGCCCAGCAGGCATACTAATCTCCATTTCTCTATCTTGTCCCAATGGGAAGATATACTCGTAAAATGTTACCCAGTACTTCCCCATTCTATCCTACGGGACGGATAGCCTTTCCATAGTGAAAAACAAAAAACAGGGCCAAAAACAGGAGGCCAAAAAACAATACTTCTAGGGGTAAACCCGCTGAAAAAGCCAAGTCTAACACCCAGGAAATCAGATCTGAGAGTGGGGTATAATAGGTTACAGCCTGTTGTACCATAAGACATTGCAGTAATGTATGGCGTGCGCTGTACCTTTAAGAACTTGTTATGAGTGAGGGAGTTCCTGCTTTGGGGAGCAAGCTCACTTGTCAAAATGAAAAGCATTCCGGTTGCTATGTTTCCTTTTAAGTTACTGCGATATGGCCCACGCTGCTGTCTCGCATCGCTTGCTGTCTTAGTTGGGCATCTGATGCATGAGGACAGGTTGTGTGTGGGCTCCTTATTTATTACCTTGTACTTTACAAACACTACTTATCTACGCTTGGCTCTGGCAGTCTCTGTGTAACATTTGGCGATGATTTATCAAGCAATTTGAGAATTTTGAGCCTACAGCGTACCGCTACAGCGTAACCCACTCTATCATCTGTATTATTTCACTCGTCGAAGCCGTCACCCAGTGAGTGCTTCTCCTGTACTTCCTGGAGCCCACACAGCCCAAGGTTAATTTGGGCTATTTCAAGTGCAGCTCCACCCACTTCCTCATTTTGGCTCTGTGAGCCCGGCTACATCCTCAACACAGGTGAGCCACCTAGCCAACACGCTCATCATTGCGCTTGATATCATTTCCTCAGTTTAGATGCCTGTCCTACAAGTAAATACTTAGCTGCCCTACACGCATATGTCCTCCTGGGAGTAACTTTACATTTCTGATATGTTACTGCTTTAATTATCAACGTTGTGCCAATATCCTCGTATTTCAATGCCAGTGCTAGATTGCTTTGGATATTATATACATTTACAGGAACATTGCTTTAAAACTTGAAAGCTTTTGTATGAATTGGTTCAAGTTAACTTGAAAATACTTACTGACTTCTCAGAACTCTATCATTTCCTGTATCAGCTCTTCATTGGCTGGGGGCATCTTAAACAATTGTTTTCAATGGCTTCTAACAATTAAGCTCCGATCTCACCATTTCTTCAGCTTCCTCACAAGCTTTTGATTAAGTGCAATGCTTGGTTAAGATATTTTGAGAACTGTTTAATCACAGTTGGAGCAGATGGCTTGAACCTAAAAGAAAGGCTGCTATTTTGTTTAGTGATTTGGAAAATCAAGGGCAGCAACTTTTTGATAATGTGCATCCAGCTACTTCTTTATCTGGACAATCCTGAGATTCTAATGAGTTCTCAGAAGCAATTACAAGACTTAGAGTCAAATTCTTAGAACATTCTAGCGTTCTATGGGAAAGATTTAATCTTTTCTAGAAGAAACAAGTAACTGATGACACTGTTGAAGAATTCATATCAGCATTAAGGGCATTAGTTATTACGTGTAATTCTCGAGTGTCCATTGACATTTACATTCAAGATCAGTTTGTGTATAGCTGCTGTTCAAAAACGATACAAGAAAGGCTACTCAGCTGCAGAGACTGTCTGTTAGACCTGGCATCATTGGCGTGGGTTTCCTCTTTATTTTTGCCTTTACCTCCTGTGTTTTTGCTGTGTGTTGGACTCCGTTTTGCTGGTCTAGATGCTTTGGGCACTTTGCCACTGCTGTTCAGTGCCAAAGTGCAAGTGCTCCCTTTGTAAAATGTTGTTATGGATTGGTGATTCCATGATTGGCATATTTGATTTACCAGTCAGTCCCTAGTACAGTGCACTGTGTGTGCCCATGGCCTGTAAATCAAATGCTGCTAGTGGGCCTGCAGCTCTGATTGTGCCACCCACATAAGCAGCCTGTAAATGTAACTCAGGCCTGCCATTGCAGAGCCTGTGTGCAGTCTGGTACTGCCATGTCGACTTGGCAAGTGCACCCACTTACCAGGTCCTAACCTTCCCTTTTCTTACAAGTTAGTCACCCCTAAGGTAGGCCCAATGTACCCCTGTGGGCAGGGTGTAGTGTATGTGAAAGGTAGGACATGCCCTGATGTGTGTGGCATGTCCTGATATTGAAATACTGCCAATTTCGTTTTTCACTATTGCAAGGCTACCTGATCCAGAATGGGGAGTTTGCTTATAACATCTTATAAACATAACTACCCCTGGGAACAAGGTAGAACAATAAAGTTTAGTATGCCTGAACTCAGAATGTTAAAATGCATCTTTTAGTGAGGGTGATTTTTTACATTCTGTGTTTGCAAATACCCCTTTTAGAAAGTGGGAATTTTCTTGCTTAGCCATCCAATGTGCCTCTGCACAGGGGCTGGGGATGCACAGTGGCTCCAGAGAGTCTGGAGGAGTCAGGGTTGGGCTGAATAGACCTGGGCTGCATTTCGAGTAGGGGGAGGAGATTTCCATTCACCTGAATGGGCCTGGCCTGCCTTCCAAAATGCTGTCTCCACCCCCTGCCAGGAAGCTGCACCAGAGAGGACAGAACTGGTTTTGACTGAGCACAGGGCTTCTCTGCCACCAGACAACAAAGGATTTTGCTGTATAAATATTGGGGCCCAGACCCCAGAACTTTAGATCACTTCTGGGAATCAAGAGGAACCTTTGCCAAGGAGGAGAGCTGGAGAAACTGAGGAGGAATACTGCCCCAGTGCTGTTTGCTGTCAGAGGTTGGCCTGCAGTGGCTACTTTCTGACAAGAAAAGGGAAAAGGACTTTGATGTTTGCTGTGTCCCCTGCTTGAGGAGGCTCTCCAAGGCTTGAAGAAGAGCTTGCCTCCTGTTTTGAAGTCTCAGGGACACAAAGACTTCACCCACAGCTCCCCTGAACTTCCTTGCTGGGAGTTCTGACCTGCCAAGAGGTGCCTGTAGCTGTTCTGAGCCTCTGGAGGATGTTCTGGCTGTTGGGAGCTGGAAAGGCAACGCAACAACGAGAAGCATGACGTATCCGCACCTGTTTCCGTCGCAACGCCGAAGAAATCATCACAGCCCGGCCCGCAGCTCGAGAAATCCTGCACGCCGCATTGAGTGCACCAATCTCTGAAGTCCAAGATCACTGCACCAATTCCGACGCAAGCCCTGCTGTGCGGCTGCAAGAACCCATGCATCGTCCCGGATCGTCGCATCGTATCGAGGCTCCAAGTCTGTCACATAGTTGGGGGACGCAGTAAGAAACCGACGCATCACCTCCCCATGCAGTAAGAAACCGACCCATCACCTCCTCTCCGGTAAGGAACCGACGCATCACCTCCCCCGGAGCAAGGAACCGACCCATCACCTTCCCTGAGTGTAAGAAACCGACGCATCACCTTCCCTACGGCCCATTTTGTTTGTGTGCGCGACGCATCCAAGTTACTTTGTGTGAAAAGTGTTGCATCTGCAATTTGCTTTGAACTGAACTGTTTCTACCATTTGAAAGTCATATTTCTATTACTGTATTTCTGGATTTTGGTCGTTTTGGTCTTGTTTGGTTTAGATAAAGATTACTTATTTTTCTAAACTGGTATGGTGTCCAATTGTAGTGTTTTCACTGTATTACTGTATGTGTTCACAAATGCTTTACACACTGCCTCTGAGATAAGCCTGTCTGCTCGTGCCAAGCTACCAAGGGGGTGAGCAGGAGTTATTTTATTAGTGTATCCCCCTTACCCTGACTAGGAAGAAGGGTCCCTACTTGGACAATGGTGCAAACCATTGCCAAGTAGAGACTCATCCAGATGGGTGACACTCTTGATGTGCTGGTACTTCTCCCGTATCCTGACCATTGTTCTTTCTGGTGGGTGTTAAGAAGATCACTATGTGTTAAAGCTTAGTATGTATTTGGATTCACTCCCTGCCCGCTAATCCTTCCCATCCGTTCACCTGCCTATTATTTTGTGTTATATGCTTGTGCACTCATCTTTGTTTCCCATTTCCAAGTTGTAACTCCCTATCATAAACCTGGTGTCTAAAATATATGGGAGACTGAAAGCGTGAGAATACAGCATATTTACCCTCTCTAGTATACTTGTGTTGCATTTGTATAACAAGTATTACTATATGTTCATTGTGGATTAATGCTTTATTTTGAGCATAGTAACAGTGTAAAACAGTTAACGATTTATTGAAAAACCCAATAAAAATTATTTGAAACACCTGGTGAGAAAAACATAAGAGCAGACTGTCTCTCCAGTTTACCTGGCAGAGGTGAAGAATCCAACACACTTCAAGATAATGAGAATGTGATTGTTTTTGCAGAGGATATATTGTGGAACAAAGGGGTGATCACACATAAACAGTGGTTAGAAGCTTCAAAACAGGATGCCATGTTACAGTCTGTTTTCAAATTCATAAAAGAAGGTTGACCCAAGGAAAGAAATGTTGAGGCCTCTTTGAGACCTTTTGTACAGATTCCAGAGGATCTATCAGATGTTGAAGGAGTGTTAGTACGTAATGATATGGGTGTGCCTCCTGTGACTACCAGAGGTGATATTATAAAGGAAGCACACAAGAGCCATTTAGGGATCAGTTAATGGGGAAACATTGGCTCCTGTGGAATAATAATACAGTAATTCTAATGCAAATCTGCACAATGGCAATATACAGGGTTAGTAGGATGTCAAAAAGAAAGCTGGCCACTGACACTGAGGGTATAGTCAATGTGAATTTTTTTTTCGTTTATATAATAAATAAATGAAATAAACAATATATACATAGGGCTTGAGAATCACAATATGATTATACAACAAACAATGATTACAAATAGTGAACGGTGTCCCAGTGAAAAAAACATTGGAACCTAAACTAATAGTGACATAATACGTGACATATGTACAAGGTTTCACTTGAAAACATTTTGGCGACCATTAAATAAATCAAAATCAGTTGGACAACACTTTATACAATCATAAGTGTTTGATAATAGTTCGCCTTTGTTAATTGTCGACTGACGTTTCGACCCTATCTGAAGTACAGGGTCTCTTCAGGACCTAAAGGATGTAGGGACACCTGAGGGAGGCCTGCACTGCCTAATGTGAAAAGCAGTGTCACCGTGAAATAAGTGAAGAAAAAACTCACAGGGACCCGACCGGGCACCCTTGTGAGGGTAGTGTTAGGCAGAAAGGATGGCAGGGCCTGGATATCTCAGCGTTACTCGGGGCACTTGATATTCTCAAGGTACAAGAACCATGTGAGTTTCTCTGGCTGATCAGCAGAATAGCCGATCTAAGCTGCAGGCGATTGCTTCGTATATGGGCAATGAACGCCTTTGGTTATCGCACCAAACGGGGAGACGGACGCTCCACTGTTCCAGCAGCACCCGGGGGAAATACACCGGCTAATTCAGCTTATCCAAGAGCTCCACCTGTTATTTCCTTGGTGTTCATTGCCCATATACGAAGCAATCGCCTGCAGCTTAGATCGGCTATTCTGCTGATCAGCCAGAGAAACCCACATGGTTCTTGTACCTTGAGAATATCAAGTGCCCCGAGTAACACTGAGATATCCAGGCCCTGCCATCCTTTCTGCCTAACACTACCCTCACAAGGGTGCCCGGCCGGGTCCCTGTGAGTTTTTTCCTCACTTATTTCACGGTGACACTGCTTTTCACATTAGGCAGTGCAGGCCTCCCCTCAGGTGTCCCTACATCCTTTAGGTCCTGAAGAGACCCTGTACTTCAGATAGGGTCGAAACGTCGTCGACAATTAACAAAGGCGAACTATTATCAAACACTTATGATTGTATAAAGTGTTGTCCAACTGATTTTGATTTATTTAATGGTCGCAAAATGTTTTCAAGTGAAACCTTGTACATATGTCACGTATTATGTCACTATTAGTTTAGGTTCCAATGTTTTTTTCACTGGGACACCGTTCACTATTTGTAATCATTGTTTGTTGTATAATCATATTGTGATTCTCAAGCCCTATGTATATATTGTTTATTTCATTTATTTATTATATAAACGTAAAAAAATTCACATTGACTATACCCTCAGTGTCAGTGGCCAGCTTTCTTTTGACATCCTACTAACCCTGTATATTGCCATTGTGCAGAATTGCATTAGAAATACTGTATTATTATTCCACAGGAGCCAATGTTTCCCCATTAACTTACTTACCCAGGCTCCCCGTGAGTAGGGTTCCCTTGTTTTTTGTTCTCAGTATTTAGGGATCAGTAGCACATGCAAATATATAAAACAATTTTACTGGTGGCCTGCATTGCAAGCTCAGGTTCATATGTTTATTGATAATTGCATCACCTGCTTGGTATCTGATGAGCATTTAAAGGTACATGCATCATCTATTCATATGGGCCCTCTACCGTAGGAAGCTTGGCAAAAAGACGGCACTTGATTTTGCGGGTCCATTTGAGTTATTGCCTATTAACAAAAGCTACATGATGGTTTTGATTGATTATTTTTCAAAGTGGGTGTATTTTGGTTTTATATCTGTCCCAACACTGATGCTATAATCATATTTTTAAAAACAATTTGTGATGTAGAAGGAGCAACCAAAGAAAATGTAATAGACAACGGCACCCACTGCACATCAGCGTGCATGAAGGAGTTCATTGAGGGTCTTCACATTACTCATCTTGGAGTTGCGCTTTACTCACCTTCTGCCAATGAATAAGATCTTTAAAGAGGGTATGCAAACAGCCTTAACTATGGGTCTTGAGGTCAAAACATTTCTCAGGGAGAAAGTTTGGTCATATCTAGTAATTCCACACAGTAAAACAGGTATGTCCCCATTTATGATGTTATGCAAAAGATTTCCAAGGGCTTCAGTTCGTCCTGATTGGGTGAGAGAGGTAAGCAAAAAGAGCACACCTGATTTGCAGATTATTGCATCTAGAGCTGAAGCAATGCAAAGTCAGAATAAGAACGTTTTGACAAAACACACCATGCCAAATAATTAACATTGAAAGCAGGGGTTTGGGTTTTGATAAGAAATCGAACGAAGGTCAAGAAGGGTTTATCAAATTTTGAAAACCAGTTTGTGTTGAAAAGAGTGTCTAAAGGCTCAGCAGTTGTAAAGGACAAAGGCAGGTGGAGTAAGAGAGATCTTGTCACGATTACCCAGACGCAGGCAGCCAAAATTCAAGGTGTGCGAGGCTATGATGGAAACAAATCCTCTCTTGAAAGCACTTGGTGGCAAACAACTCGTGCATTCAACTGACAGTCAAAGGTCATCTCGGAAAGAAAATGCAAATGATTTGTTAACCTGGTACAGACATTGTTCCTGAACAATCTAATGATTGCGTTACGTCCCATAACACCAGAGCTATACGCAATACTACTATGCCTTCTAAATGTAAGGATTACTATATGCACTAAAAAACAATAATAAACATAGAGATATAAATATTGTGTTGTTATGCTTATTTTAGTTATTTTTATTATATATTCGTTCATACAAATTATTTAGCTTTGTTTTTTCAAAAAGGGGAAGGTGTTGTACCATAAAACATTGCAGTAATGTGTAGAGTGTGCGGTACATTTAAGAACCTTTTATGAGCGAGTGAGCTCCTGCTTTG
This sequence comes from Calotriton arnoldi, assembly GCA_963921515.1. NCBI lineage: Eukaryota > Metazoa > Chordata > Amphibia > Caudata > Salamandridae > Calotriton > Calotriton arnoldi. Next base: position 1,374,953 of record CAWUFW010004086.1, on the reverse strand, counting down.
CAGGGCGAGCTCACTTGTCAAAAGTTAATACATTCCGGTTGCTATGTTTCATTTTAAGTTATTGCGTTATGGCTCGTGCTGCTTTCCCACATCAGTTGCTCAGTCTTTATTGGGTGCCTGATTCATGAGGACAGGGTGCTTGTGGGCTCCTTATTTATGACCTTGTACTTCATGAAATAAATTCTGTACTTCTCTCCACTTGACTCCCCATGTCTCTATTTAACATAGATTGAACCTCTCATTGACTTAGCTCAAATTAAAGCTAAATATGAAAACCAGACTTATCAAATATTACGCTGAAGAATGGTGTTGTATTAGTAGATTTTTATTTAGTTTTGAGAAGGCTAGATTTTCATTGCTTGATGTTTAAGCAGATTTATGCTATATTTTACACTAGTAAAATAAAATAAAATGTTGTTGTAGTTATCACCTAGCTGTCCTCGTTGTAAAGGTAGCCCAATGGGTGATTACAATCATATATTCTGGAATGCCAAGCATTATATATGTATTTTGATATGCTTTTTTAAATTTTCTTATTCGGGAAATCAGTCATTCTTTGTATACTCTACCAAAAAGTTTATTTTAACTTTCCAAAAGATGAGGTTAATTTGAAATTTCAACCAAAATGCCTTTTCTTTATCTTAATGCTGAATTTGCAATCTGTTATAACCACCGTTTTGAAATCTTCGATAAGTCCATCTTTTTCAGATTAGCACGCTAAAATGATTAAGACTAGGTGGCCCAAATATTGGTTTCACCTTCATGTCAGAAACCTAGAAAAATATCATAAATGTTGGGGTAAATTCTCAAATATAAGGGAAGAACTTTAGGCAGTTTATCATCCTTATGTAACTGCACTTTAATCAGTGTTGGACTGACATTTCAGACAGTCTGGCAATGCCAGATGGGCCAGCTTGAAAGGGCAAGTATGAGAGCTGATTTTATCACTCCTGTAATGGCCCATGGGACAAAAACCCCAACCACTTGCCTTTTCAAGTTAGCCCAACTGGCAGTGTCAGACTGCCCACAGTTCCATTGCAGCACTGAGTTTAAAGAAAATAGTTGATATCTTGATTGAGTTGTTAAATTCGATCCAGGAATAAGGGATTCTAGAAATTTCACATTCCTAGGGTAATTGCACTGTAATTAAGAAACATTGACATTTTGAATGGCTACTTAAAATTTAAAACAATTGGAATTTTAAGTTGACATTTTAAGCCTGGAATGGTATTATGTGTTATTTATTTCCAAGTATTATTAAGTGTGTCTTGTATATCTAGTTAAAAAAAGAAGTAAGCCAGTGATTTTTACGTAGAGTTGCGCGAAATTAAATATCTACTAGCAAAGTTGTGCGAAGTGAACATTTTTGGCAACTTTGCATTAAATATCCCACAACCAAGGTTTTGGAGAAGATTTTTGTGACAATTCAGGCCAACAATTAAACAAGTAATGAATATGCTCCAGATTATAAATAGCATTCTCTGGAACCCGCACTTTGGTAATGAATCTAATTCTAAAGAGCACATTTACTAAACTTTCACGCAAAAAAAATGTCAGCAAGCAAATTTGCTGCGCTGCGTTGCGTGAAAGGGGAAGGGCAGAAATACACCAAATTTACAAAGATATGTAGCATTTCTGCTCACTCCTTGCGCTGGCGCACATCAGGCAGCCTAGTACCTTGCCTGCATTACAAGGAGAATTGTTTTCATGCTGGAAGTCATAACTTCCTGCACAAAAACAATCTCTCGAGGCATTTTCTTCTCTCTACGTGTTCTGCAGATTGCAGCACACATGGAAAGAGGAAATAATGAGGAGAAAAAACAAATTTTCTACTCATTACGCCATCCTCTGGGAGGCGTAGCGGTTTCACACAATCCCAGGTTTACTAACCTTTATAAATCTGGGATTGCATGAAATTCATGGGTGGATGCATGGGAACGCCCATGTTCCACCCATGGACCGCCTCATAAATTGAAATGTAGCACAATGCAGTGCAAGCTGCTGCATTTGTGTAAAACCTTTTTTATGAACTCACGCAAGGTGGCATAAATCGCCCCTTGAGTTGCTTTGTAAATATCTACTAGTATTTTGCATCATGGATGCGCCAAAAAAGTGGAGCAAAAAAATCCTGTCCTAAGTATTCACTGACTACATAACACAAGAGGTGAAGCTGAGAAATTGATAGCTAGGTCTACCGTTTGAAACATGTGTTACCGTCAAAGTGTGAAATCCCGCATTGTATAGAATGCCTAGGTAATGTATAGAATGCCTGAAAAGGCCTGAAAATCGAACGTCAAAGTATGAAATGATTGATATTGTATACATTGCCTAGGCATTGTATACTTTGCCGGATTGTCTGCCGGCAAAGTATATAATACCCCTAATCCCGCCATTTTATTCCCGCCCGGCAAAGTGTGAATTCCGGCATTCTATAGAATGGCTAGGTAATGTATAGAGTGCCTGAGAATGGAACGACAAAGTATGAAATGATTGATATTTTATACATTGCCTAGGCATTGTAGACTTTGCCGGATTGTCTGCCGGCCAAGGGGCCCATTACGATACCCGGCGTAAAAAAATCCGCCAGGCATGGAAGCGGCAAAAATCCGCCCGCACACACCGTCTGAACACCGACCACGCCATTACGATTACACAAACCGAAAACCGCCATCGGCGGAAAAATCACACAAAATACCGCCCGCCAACGTCCGAGTCGGAGTCAAACCGCCCGCCACGGACGGAAACACGCACGACAACACAAAACCGCCCGCCCTCACGGCCGACACACCGCACGTGAAATTACGATCGCACCTCCATGAGCGCGGAAAACCACAAATATACCGCCCGCCAGCGCAAACAACGCCGATGAGAATCGACACGGCAGAAGCCATGGCGCCCACGTACCTGCACAGAAACCATCCGCTCACAAAACCAATAGCACACAACATGGCCAACAAGTCCACACAGCAAGGCACGCACAAATACACAAGCACAGTACACATCCCGAAAACACCCCCGGACAAACAAAAAATACAAAGGCCAGAACCCCAGACACAACACACCTGAAAACAACAGACCATGAGGACACACCCACATAGGTGAGTACAAAAGCAGCACTCCCACAGACCACAACCCCTTGCTACATTGCAAACCAGAGAGGAGAGGAGAGGACACAGTGACACAGCAAGGACAGCAGCACACCACAGAAATGCACACATCACAACCACCACCACCACCACCACCAAACACCTGCACCACAAACCCCCTGCACATTACACAACACACACCGCACCAGCACCACAAACACCATGGCACCACAAAGAATGCCCAAGTACACGCCCATTGAGCTGACGGTCATGGTCGACGAGATCATCAAGGTGTACCCACAAATCTATGGGAACATGGTCCAGCACACACCACTAGCCACCAGAAACAGAATGTGGAACCGGATCGTAGACCAGGTCAATGCAGTCGGGACCCTGCCCAGGAACAGAGGAGAAATAAACAAACGTTGGAATGACGTAAAGAGCCTGGTCAAGAAGAAGGAGGGCAAAAACAGAGAGCTGGCTGCCGTCACTGGCGGAGGGAATCCCGCGCTCTTCAAGACCTTCAAAGCGTGGGAGGAGAAGGTGCGAGTCATAATACATCCGGAGATCCTCGCCGGATTAGCAGGGGGAGTGGAGGCTGGTAAGTACAAACTAATGTATACCAGCACACCGCTATGTACTCACATGCACTACCACCATGCCACAGCTCCCAGGGACAAACACCCCCATGTCCAGCACACAATACACAACACATCACACACACATGCAACAGACACCACCACACACAGCCCAAACCGAACAACTGTAACATACGTGGGGACATGTGTACACTCAGCCAGCCACGTAACCACCAACAGGTCCCCAAATATGCCAGAAGCGCCACAACGAGCACCCACCACACCCATGTGTCCGCCACAGCTGCACTAACCGACAAGTAACAGGTAAGTGGCAGGAACACAAAGTGCAGTGGGTGGGACGGTGGACAGCCCAAGTACAACACACACCAGGCCCCTAGTCCCACAGCACAGCAAGGAGGAGCATCCCCCACACCCCACAGCCACGTGTCAGCCACCGCAGTGCACAACGACAGCCGAAAGGCAGACATCACGGTCCACAGCAATCGGTGTCAGTGGGTGTCCAGCCACCCCCACGACCCACAACACCCCCCCACCCCCACAGACCTGCAACATGGAGCACCCCCGCTTAGAGCCATGTGGCATCCAGTACAGTGCACGCACGAACAACTTGCAGGTGGGAAACTGGACAGGGCTGGATTACTGGAGGCATGAGGACCATAACACGACCAACACATGGGACATGTCACGTAGCAGACGAACACGCAGCACCGCCCACCGTCACGAACAAGTGAACAATGTGCACACGGACATGAACAACAGACTCACACCCCACATGACCCATCACAGACATAGCAACACCCAAGGAGCCACGTCTGCATGCACAAGCCACACTGAATATAGTACCACACGGCAGCCACTGTGCAACTCATCACACACAACCAAAACACCATTGAAGTCCTGTCCATGTAGCCCCTACTGCCTGTCAACCACACACCCCACAACTACGCCTATGTAAGACAAACAACACTAGACGCAACAGAGCGGAACAACATAAATGCACACGAACACCACTGAACCCATCAAACACACAGACACACCATGCACATACAACATACCATCCATCCCATCCGTCAGCCCCAGTCTCATGAAAGGCATGTCATCCGCACAGCTGCCACACATACAGCAGTCACGCTAAGATACATGCCCATGACCAACCATGTGCCAGAAGTCAATGAAGCGCACGACACACTGTGAGCAACAACACACAACATGGGCCACACCCCCCGAGCACTGCAGTGATGCACATGGCACAGGGCAGCACGCACACCAAGGAGATGGGACAACTGCAATACGTTGGTTGGCACACAACCATCACTCACTCATAACGATGCGTCCAATGCCATGTCCAGTAATCACAACAGACAGCAAATATGCAGGCCATGTCAAGCATGCACACACCTCAAACCATGCACTGTCATGCTGCCTCAACACATGTCACGTTCGGCACCCATGGCTCACAGCATGTACCCCAAAAGCATATCCCCTCCCAAATGCGAATCTGGGGCATGGCCCCCATGTTGCCATATGCGTTCCTAAGCGTTCCATTTGAACCTCAAAAGCATATTCCCTCCCAAATGCGAATCTGGGGCATGGCCCCCATGTTGCCATATGCGTTCCTAAGCGTTCCATTTGAACCCCAAAAGCATATTCCCTCCCAAATGCGAATCTGGGGCATGGCCCCCATGTTGCCATATGCGTTCCTAAGCGTTCCATTTGAACCCCAAAAGCATATCCCCTCCCAAATGCGAATCTGGGGCATGGCCCCCATGTTGCCATATGCATTCCTAAGCGTTCCATTTGAACCCCAAAAGCATATCCCCTCCCAAATGCGAATCTGGGGCATGGCCCCCATGTTGCCATATGCGTTCCTAAGCGTTCCATTTGAACCCCAAAAGCATATCCCCTCCCAAATGCGAATCTGGGGCATGGCCCCCATGTTGCCATATGCGTTCCTAAGCGTTCCATTTGAACCCCAAAAGCATATTCCCTCCCAAATGCGAATCTGGGGCATGGCCCCCATGTTGCCATATGCGTTCCTAAGCGTTCCATTTGAACCCCAAAAGCATATCCCCTCCCAAATGCGAATCTGGGGCATGGCCCCCATGTTGCCATATGCGTTCCTAAGCGTTCCATTTGAACCCCAAAAGCATATTCCCTCCCAAATGCGAATCTGGGGCATGGCCCCCATGTTGCCATATGCGTTCCTAAGCGTTCCATTTGAACCCCAAAAGCATATCCCCTCCCAAATGCGAATCTGGGGCATGGCCCCCATGTTGCCATATGCGTTCCTAAGCGTCCCATCTGAACACCAAAAGCAAAGTACAAACCAGACCCAGGATGGGCCAGGAGCCCGCATACACCAGAGTCACAGCAACACACCCATCGGCATGGCCAATCCGTCCCATGCCACATGTGCACAGCACACAGTCCCATTGCCAAGCACACACAACTACAGATGCTACAGCCACACACACGCCTCCGGGAAACCCATGTACGAGATTGCACGAACTGTTAATGTCAGACGACAAATACATACTTCGCCAGGTGCAACACAATAACAAATCTCATTCTCTCCACAGGTGACGAACTGCTGGATGCTGGGGATGGAGCCAGCAGCCAGCACAGCCAGCCTACAAGCCCCCAACGAGGACACACGGATCTGGAGGATCTGTCCTCCTCTTCGGACACGGACCACCAAGCAGGCCCATCTGGTGTGGCAGGGCCCAGCCGCTCCCCAGGACCCCTCCTACCCACCAACCCATCATCCAGGGCTGCTGAACATTCCCAGCCCCCTGCTGCCACTGTCGTTGCGGCCACACCCACGGTCATTGTGGCCACTACCACTGCCGCAACCGCCACCATCGCCGCACCGACCACCACCGCCGCCACCACCACCACGTCTTCGCTGGCACCAGCCCCAGCGCAGGTGGTGGCCCGGCCGACTGGATCCACCCTGGGAGCCACAGCGAGGACCGTGGTGAGCAATGTGGCTAGTGGGCAGGCCGGTGGCAGCAGGACTGGTAGGAGGAGCAGGGTCAGGGAAACGCCAGCCTCCCCTGGGAGCCATGCCCTGCCTCAAATGGCCAGAGTCCTTGGGGCCTATGAAGAGGCCCAAGGACAATGGGTCCGGTCTGCTTCAGACACGCGTGAGGTGCTGGGGGTGCTGAGGTCCATGGACGCCCGTATGGGCCAAATCGTGGACCTCATGGGCCAGCTGGTGGTGGCGGTGAGGTCACAGCCAGGGACAGCAGCTCCCCCTGCGCCACCACCTGCCGGGGCGCAGGGTGGAGCAGCAGTGTCCAGTTCCCCTGCGTCCACAGCCAGTGAGCACACCTCAACCACCAGCATGTCGCAAGCAGGCACCCCCTCGCAAACGTGGAAGGGGCCGTCCGAAGTGGAAACAGATCTCCCGGGAGGACTTCGCACGCTCCAAACGCAAGTGAGGCAGCCAGCCAGCCTTCCGCCAGCCTTCCTTGACCAGCCACTGCATTGACTTGGACTACGATCCCACTCCACACAGCCATCTGGATGGCATGTGTGTGTTGGACTATGGACATAGAACCAGTGGGTACACCCTGAGCATCACGCAGCCATGACCGACAGCTCATTGTCACTGCACGCACCACTTTTGTCATCACCTTACACACAATCACATGTCACAGTTTGTAATAAATGCACCTTTTACACTAACTGCTGTTTGTGCCCTGTGTTTTATTTGTACGGAATACAACGGCCACCTTGGGCGGAAAGGCACCTGATGCGTGGCATGGCAATTGAATCCGGAGGGCCTGTAGGGACCTAGGGGTGGGAGACAGAACAGGAGCACATTCAATGAGTGTGTCACACACCCATCACACAGTACATGTCAACAACTACAAGCAATGTACACACATCGCACAGAGCAATAGGGCACAATGCCACAGCCACCAACAGTGGCATACTACCCTGGCCATGGAGCGTTGACACACAGCACGCAGTGAACAAACGGCCACCCTGACACAGCACACACACACCTGCACAGATACAGCCACATCAGCCGTCGTACATGGACACTCACCGTCAAGTGAAGTAGCGGGCGATGAGCTGCTGCCGCACATTACCAGCTTCCTCCTCTCCGCTGTCCTCCTCACTCGAGCTCTCCTGGTCTGCGGGCTGGGGCCCTGGTTGATCTCCGTCATCCACGATGAGGGGGATCTGCTTCCGAATGGCCAGATTGTGCAGCATGCAGCACGCCACCACTATCCGGCACACCTTCTGTGGGGAGTACGCCAGCGCACCCTCGGTGCGGTCCAGGCACCTGAACCTGGACTTGAGGAGGCCAAAGGTACGCTCGACCACACGTCTGGTCCTCCCATGTGCCTCATTGTAGCGATCGTCTGCTGGGGTGCGAGGAGTCCTCAATGGACTGAGCAGCCATGCCCCATTCGGGTACGCAGAGTCACCTGGGTGTGAGGGACACAGAGAACCGTTGCAATTCCAACTGGACAGGGGACAGCATCGCACAACCAGCACGCTACACCACTCCACATACTCACCGACAATACAGGCACGATCCTGTTGCATATTGGACATCAGTCGTGGCAAGATGCTGTTGCGCATTATGTGTGCGTCATGGGCCGAGCCTGGGAACTTTGCACACACGTGGGTGATCACCATGTCCGCAAGGCACACCACTTGCACATTCAGGGAGTGCGTGTGCTTCCTGTTGCGGTACAGGTGCTCAGTGGCCTGTGGTGGAACAAGGCCGACATGTGTGCAGTCAATGGCTCCAACGACGTGTGGGATTCTGCCAAGGGCATAGAATGCACCCTTCACTGCCGCCAATTCACGAGCCCTGGGGAAGCGGATGTACCTGTTTCGGTACAGCATCATGGCTGCCAGTACATCCCTCAGCACCTTGCTGAACATGGGTTGGGACATCCCTCCTCCAATGCCCACTGTGTGCTGGAATGACCCAGTGGCGAAGAAATGCATGGCGGCCATCACCTTAGCCGTGGGGGTGACAGCAGTCGGATACACCCTGCGGGGACGGAGATGGGGTTCTAACATGGCACACAGTCGATGCAGGGTTGGCCTGTCCAGCCGAAACTTCCTAATAACCTCTGTATCGTCCATGTCCGCCAGCAATTGGTATGGGCGGTCAATGTTCGGTCTCCGCCTAGGGACAATGGCAGAGGACACATGTCAAAGCAACACGACACATAGCAATTTCGCATACACATCACTGACATGACTGAGCAAGCACATGAGCCACAGCCCAGCTGTCAAGCTGGGACGGCACGGCCACAATACACTTACACAGGTCTCCCAACAATGGCAATGGCTAGTGATACAAACCACTGCCATGTGCATGCACATGGGGATCTAGGCCCCAATGACTTGCGGGGCGTGCTGATGGGGACTGACTGCATATCCGTCAAGCGGCAACGCCACGGCAACATGAATGTCTGCTGAGCATGGAACTGCTTCCGCGGCTGGATGAGTATGGCACACGACGACGACGATGTGGGCACAGGCTGAGCGGCCAAAACAAGTGGGACCTGTGGCACGAGGGGATATGAGACAGTAGTAGGTGTCAGCACTGCACCCTATGTACAGCACTGTACGGATCACACCTCCCGAAACATTGACAGGTGTCCACATTGACAGCCCCATGCCAAGACGGCTGTGTGCTTGCAGTCACACGTCACAGGTGAGAGGTTACATTGCACGTGCCAGGTGGCAGACGTACATAGTGGGAGCTGGCATGTGTGTGCATGTGTCTCCTGTTCAGGATCCACCAGATGGGCGCTGACTCTGTACTGACCATTGGACACAGCATGTTCCGTGGAAGGCTTGTGTGTGTGGGATGGTGGCACTGGATGTGCCTCCGTTGGGTGGGGGGCCATGCACAGGGCGGGTACGTCGATGATTGCGCATTGTTGGTCACGGTGGGTGCACCAACTGAAGATGTGTTGCCCTGTGTTCAATTCCTATGTCCGCATGATGATGGACTGTAGATGTGGGCAGACTACACATTGGTCGATGTGCTGTCTATATGCATGTGCCTTCACACCAGGCACAGCTGCCCCTGCACATGTGACCCCTGCTGGACTCGCTGCTGGGTCTGTGGAGCTGATGCACCTTCTGCGCGTGGGGCGGACAGCTCTCCTCACTTCCCTCATTGCGCATGTCATGACTTTGCCGCAGGTGACATGGATCATGGAGGGCCCACATGTACGCGTGGGTAGGCTACACATGATTGTACACTGGTCGCCACCCCCAGTCAGTGTTTCGAATGGGAAGGTTGTCGTGCTGGTGGTATGTTCGATGTGGCGGATGGGCGGGCCTAGGTGCGGGCTTACATTCCGGACATGGGGGGTAGTTGGATTGGCGACTAGTTGCAGTACACACGGGACACGTCTCTTCCTTTCCACATCTGGGTCATCCCTTGTACTTACTGACAGTGATACAGTCATCTTCGCCCCAGCCCTCATGTCCTCCCCTCGCTCCCCCAATATGCATGCTCACCTGCGAGGCTAGCGCCTGCACAGGCAGCCCCAAGCTCGCACCAGAGAGGTCAAGGAGTGTATGTGTGGGTCCAGTTGCACGAGTGGGCTGTCTCAGGGTATGATGTGTGGCGGGACGCCGTCCACCTGCGTGGTGCCCCAAATGGAGACCCGGCCTGCATGGACTATGCATCACAGTCTTCGCCTTCCGGATCCGCCACCTGCGACACCCAGTGGCTGTGGCTGCCCTTGCGGCCAGGCCGCGACTGTCTGTGGCTGATGGCCCACACATTCACTCTTTGGCCTCTCTGGGGAGGGCTCGGGGTGGTGGCGCACGCGCTTGCACTTAGTCGCAATGGCATGTGGCGTGGTTGGTATGATGGGCAATGGATGGGATGGTGCGAGCCACCTCCCGTGACGTCAGTGCTGCTCGTGCTGTGGTGCGTCCCCACTACACTTCCATTTGACTTGTGCCATGCTAGACGTTGAGGTTCTATTGCCTGCGTGATATGACCAGGAGGAGCGCGAGGAGACCTCTCACACACCATGCTCCACTGCCATCCCGTGCCCTGTATCGCCTGTGCGGATTGACTATGTTGGGGTTACACCTGGTCGACTGGGGCTGTGTGTGCCTTGTCAAGGGGCATGGCGGGCGCACAACAGGATCCAGCTTGTCCACAGAGGGTGGGCTGAGGTGCGCCTGGTACCGCTTTGTACGTGTGCCCGGCTGCTGTGCACACACGTGTTCACTCCCCCCGACAGGTGTCCTCTCACAATGCCCAGGGAAGCGGTGGTGTACTGTTCATGACCCCTCCCAACACGGCGTGCTCCAACTAGGCATGTGCGCATCTACCCGTCGCACCCACCCACCTGAGCACTGCGTCCATACGACTTCACACGACACATGTGTGTCTTCCACAGTAGTGCTACTCATTTGCGTTGACATCCAATACCAGTGGACTACATGGTCATGTCACGACTGCCGTGTACTTCACATACTCTCATCCTCTCTCATTCGTACTTGTGAAATGAGTCAGCGGAGACAGTTTTGGTTTCAAACATTATATTGAGTCTTCTGTCCTCTGTGATGCAGTATAGTGGACACTACTGGCAGCGGAATACATGTTGAGGATATACTGAGCATGATTGCAAATGGGATAGGGTGTGGGGTTACATGTGATTGGCTGTTGCATGTGGGATGTGGGCTTCAGAGTGACATCTGCTTGGCCAAGGCTGTGCTAATGTACATTTACGTATAGCTGCGGAGCTGCGGACTTTGACACAGACGGTATACATGTAGCCTACCAGACCGCTTGGCATCATGGGCACAGTCCATCTCAGTTCCATGTGACAGGTTTGCTGCGGTTGTTCCTCATGCACGCGTGCATGTGAGATGACATCAGGGCATGTGCTTGCGTGCATGCAGCGGCGTGCCACTTGTTGTTGCACTGTGGTGGTTACTGGACATGTCACAGTCACTGGGGTCGTGTTGTTGTTGTATGCACTTGTCGTCCATGCAAAGGTCCTGGTATGGGATTCCCGGGGCGGGGGTGGGAGGGGTGCAGCACCCACAGACTCCAGGCGACCTATTCATGTCCACTGAGCGGTGTGTGTGTCCATGGGCGCTGGATCCATGTTGTGTCCTGGTTGTTCGTGCAGTTCCGTCCATGTGGGTGCGATACACAGAGCCCATGCCACTGCCTCCCACGATGCATGCGGTGTTCCTGGATGTGATGGGGAACAGTGTGCATGTCCCGGTCATATCCGATGTCATGGCGATGTCGTTGATGGTGTGGTTACAGTTGCCGGTCGTTTGGTATGGCTGTTGTGGTGGTGACTGGCCAGTCCGTGCGGAAGCTAAGCATGGGTGCGGGGTTGGACATCATAGGTCAATCGGGGAACCTGCGTTGTGGTCCGACGAATTTACAGGTTGTCAGGTATGCGATGCCGTCCAGCAGGGCTTCCATGTCATTGGTGGTGTACATGTTTGCCAGCCAATGTAGCGGATGGTGGCTGTCAAGGTGTTGTTCGTAAGTTGTCCCTTGGAGGACCATGATGGGGCATGCTGGGTGACATTCGATGTAGCTGTTCTCGATGATCCGTCGTGTGGAGGCACAGTGGTCCCATTTCAGTGCGGGTGCGATGTTGGCCACATACGCCATGCCCCCATAGGCAGAGCAGGCCCTGTCGTGTGCGTCCAGAGGGAGGAGTAGTGGTAGCAGGTCCGCCTTCAGACATGCCGGGTTGGAGAGGCATATCTCCACGGGATGCTGGTAGGGACACCTCCGACAGTAGAAGACGGGCATGACGCAGCTGAACAATGTGATGCGGTAAGTCAGTCGGTAACTTACGTTCAGCAGGGACAGGAGATCGCATCCCAATGTATGAAACAGGTTGGTTTTGTACAGCTTGAGCTGTTCGGCGTAGTTGGGTAGGTGTGTTGCGGTTGCCATTTCGCAGCGGTGCGTTGTGGTGGCGTGCTCCGGCTGTGTGTGCAGTCTGCAATGTGCACGCTCCGAGGTTGCTGTGAGCTCTGTGTAGTCGTAGGGAGACAGGACTTGTGTTCTGTTGGCTTGTTTGGAGGACACGGGCCCTCTTCCCACATGCTTCTCAGACAGTTCAAGGTCAGTGATGTGTGACTCCTTCCAATTAACTTGCATGTGGCCGACATGGGGGAGTGTTTTCTTCTTTCTTCCCCGTCCATTGTGTGCTTCTGTGATATGCGCTATCTGCCCTGTGGTCGGTCTCCTCGGCATGCCTGTGTTGGTCTATTCTTGGACAATGGCTGTATTCACCGGCTTCTGTCGTAGGGCTGTGGTTTCGGAGTTGGAATGGAAGGTCATTCAGTGCTGTCTGCTCTCCCTTGTGTGGGCGGCAGGCTGCCTTTCCGCTCTGCGTTGGGCCTTGTGTGTGAATGTTATTCTTGGGCCACCTGTTGTCGGTCCCCGGGCTCTTTGGTGTTCCGTTTTATATGTCTTGTTCATATGTGCAGGGTGGTATGGGTGTTTCAGTGTGGTACTGGCGTTCCTCTTCCCGAAGGGGCCCTGCTTCTCCTAGTTGGTGTTGCCGCCGCTGTGTGCTACGCCATGTTTGTTACACTGGGGTGTGTCCTGCTGTTGCGTGTCTTCACTGACATGTGTGCGTCGGTTGTGTGGCGTTGGGTGTTGTCCGTGAATTGGGCGTTGGGGACATGTCTGTGGCAGGCCTGTCACGTGTCATGTGCGTTCGGGGTGGGGCTGATGTGTGTGCTGCTTGGTTGTGTCCCTGTGTCTGTGTGCGACGCATGCATGGCGCTGCGGTTGGCCTCTGCGTTGTGCGCATGTGTGGCGGCGTCATCGGCGCTTTGGGGCCGTGACGGGGTGGTTGGTTCCTAGTCCCAGGTGGTGTGTACACATGTGTTACGCGATGTTACGATTTGGCCTGTGTGTCATATGTGGATGCAATGGTGGATGTGTAGTGTACACGCGCTGGTGGGGGTTGTCCGCTTTTCCGCCCTTGCACTGTGTGCGCTGTTTGCGTGCACTTGTTGTGTGTGTGCCTACCTGCGTCTCCGCGGTACGTTGCGTCCTTGGTGGTGCATCAGCAGGAGCATGGGGAGGGCCTGCAGTGCTGGATTCATGCTCGGGGAGCCGCTTCTTCGTTGTCCGTGCTCGGCGTCCGTGTTACCGCTTCGGTTTGTCGTACGGTATCTCTTGGCCGTGGGAGCCGTTTGTTTGCGGCATCGTAATTTATGCGCCGGGCGGGACGTGTTTCGTCGGACGGTGTGTGTCAGTTGTGCTGCGCCGCTACGTGTACGGGCGCACTTTGATGGCGGACGGTGTTGCTGGCTTGCCGGCGGTGTTTGGCCTACTTTTCGCATCGTAATTGGGCGGGCGTGTGGACTGCTGCGTGCCGGCGGTAACTGGTGGTTTTTGCATCCGCCAGCACGGCGGTTGTGCTTCCGCCCGCCATCGTAATGAGCCCCCAAGTATATAATACGCCTAATCCCGCCATTTTATTCCCGCCCGACAATGTGTGAAATCCGGCATTCTATAGAATGGCTAGGTAATGTACAGAATAGTTTTGTGCTTTCACTTTCAAATGCGTATTAATTAATAAAGGCTTCTCATCTTGTGGCCTTTTAACACTTTGCGTAAATGGTACTGGTTATTCTGTATAATGCCTAGGAATTGTATACAATGCCTAGGAAAAGTATGTAACATTTTCCCCAAGAACTTATATTTCGTAGTTTGCCTCGAAACCATCAGGCATTCCATACATTCCCTAGGCATTCTATACAATACCGGGATTTCACACTTTGCCGAATGCCTAGGAATGTCATCTTGTGGCCTTTTAACACTTTGCGTAAATGGTACTGGTCATTCTGTATAATGCCTAGGAATTCTATAGAATGCCTAGGAAAAGTATGTAACATTTTCCCCAACAACTTATATTTCATAGTTTGCCGAAAACCATCAGGCATTCCATACATTACCTAGGCATTCTATACAATACCGGGATTTCACACTTTGACGGTAACATATGCACTAGTTAGCGTTTCAGCTACTTGCAGAAGATGTCCCTGATAAAGCCATGATTGATGCGAAATTCATTGGGAATGATGGAAACACACAGGAAAACATATGAAATAAAAGAGAAATCTAACAAAATGTATGAAAGAAAAACAAGATGTAAAGAATGGAAGCATAATATTCAAATACATTGTATAAAAATTCATTGACGTGGTCTCTGCCTAAAAGTTGAAATCGAAACCCCACATAAACTTTTTTTGAGTGGAACAAAACAAGACATATTAAAATTAGTTGTGCCAGACACTGGGTGAATGCAATAGATGGTCTGGAAAAAAGACCACAGATAAAGTGGTGGAACATCACATAATTCTCTCACACATACAGGACCGCTACAATACAGGTTGCTAACACACTAAACATGAAGCGTGAGGAGTTAAAGGACTGTTGTATGCTGTCCTTCGACATAAAAAATACATTCAAAACCCATGGAATAAACATCCAAAACTTCTTATGGAATTAACAAACATTCATGTACTCATATAGGATGATAAACATTTACATTTCTAGTGTAGTATGCTTCAGTAATGGGTTCCACATCTTGCACTGGGAAGCATCCAAGAGTACTACTGCACACTGGTTGCGGAGTCTCTTACATATGGGATCTCTAGTTCCCTTTGTTTTTCATATGGGCAACAGCAATGGATTCTTCCCAGAACAGGTACACCTTGGGTATAAGCAGTGTAAGCTTCCCCCGTACAGAGGATAGGTACATTTAGGACAGAGGGCGTGCAAACTTTTCCAATTACAGAATGTGTAAACACCATACAGCAATAGCGCAAGCATGGCAGTATCAAATCAAGCTTCCCTCTTCCACAGAAGGCAGCAAGGGCCATCTTCTATTCTCTGCAGAACAGGTCCAGTAGGTCAGACACATGCAAGCTTTCATCGCTCACAGATCATGTACACTTAAGGCATGATTGACGTGTAGGTTTCGGATATATCTCTGCAGCGGGTGCTTAACTCATTTAGAGGAATGTATAGGTGGAGGAGTGGGTTGTATTACAGAGTATTGTGAACAAAAATATTGACTGCTATGAATATTGTGTCAAACTATTGTTTACCAAAATATTATGTTTCTATAGTTATGATGTAAATTATGTAAATAACCCTTTCAAAAATATCATGGAAAAGAATATCACCAAAATAAAGGCAAAATATTGTTTTTTAATAAATAGTGAACCATAAGTAATTAATTTAAAATATAAAGTTAGTAAAATATAACAAAATAAATATTTTTATTAACTTGAATGTGTTTCATAAATGTTTCTGAGACTTAAAGATATATAGTAAGCTACTGCATAAATTAAATTACTATTCTTTCTGTACTACTTAGTGGTACTATTTCTAACATATGTCATCTGATCTATAATCCCATTTTTAAAGTGGGTGTACTAATTTTCAGTGAACCAGCCTCTACACTGACACATGCCGTCTGAATGTGTATGGTAGTGCTTTGTGACAGTCTCAGCAGTTCATTAAGGCTTCACTTCGCACTGAGTATAGTTCTGTTTTACGACATGACCAGTTTTTTTTTTTAGACCTCTCTCCTTTGTGATGAATAACTGTAGTAGCAGATTGCAATAATCACCTGTTCACTAAGACCTTTCTCTAGGGTGATGGCTCAGTATAGTAGACATTTACAACAGACTGACCTCCCTGCTCTCACCTTTGTCCAGGATAAATAATAATTTTATAGTGGTTTGTGACACAGTGGCCTGTCCGCTAAGACCACTCTGCTGGTTGTATGTTGTAGTGGTTTGATTAAATCTGACATTTGCACTACAATCTATTGCCAGGTTCACAAATGATGTTGTTGTGGTTTGAAATAGATTAGTCTATATGGTTAGACCTTTTACTTTGGTCATTGATGTTTAGAGTAGTGGTTCAAAAGAGACAGGACTATCCACTGCGAGCTGTCTCTTAGGTGATAAGTGAGTGTAAAGTTATAGTGAGGTTTGTGTTGTATGTCTCTCCCCTGTGTCTTCTTATTCCAAAAAAATTTAAATGGTATTTTATGAAGTATTTTGAAGTTTACTTTGCTGGATCATGTCATCAGTGATGGCATTTGAGATCTCATCAATGATGTCATCAGTGATGTCCCTGACCATGTCATGAGTGATGTAATGTGGTAGGTCATAAGCGGTGCAGAGAGGTATGGGAAAGAAAATAATTCACATGGTACATTCTGTGAGTGGGGTAAATTATATGCTATTAAAAGCCCACTACACACAAGGGAATTCAAAATGGAGCCAACACAAAAGAAGGAAGGTGCAGCCTACCCTGCATCGAGCTATACTCCTGCCCCAGAAGGGACAGGCAGATAGGAGGTTTGTCACAATTGGGGCTAATGCCCCAAATCTGCCTATGGGGGAATGTCCACCTGACACCAGAGATTGTACATTCGGGGCAAAACAGTGGTGCAGGTGTTGCACTTTGGCATCGGCTACACCCCCACCCCAAAAGGGGACAAGCCAGTCTTTTTGACCTTCCTCCCCTGGGGCAGACAGGAAGTCTGCCCCCACTTTGCCACTAGGGGGGCAGAAAGCCCTATGTATGGCAGGGATATATTTTTTTAAAGATAATAAGGTGGCTCGGGCCTATCCTAACATCAGTCCCCACCCTCACTCCTAAAGCCACCTCTGTGGACTAAAAAGTCCCATCCCAGTGGCAAGCGAGAGGACATTTGATTCTTTTGGGTGTTATTTATACATATGGGCCAGGAGAGTGTGGCTAACTTCCCATATCGGCCCACTTGCAATGGTGAATGGCTGGACTATAAGGGCTTGGCTAGGCTGCCAGCTTGGAAAATCTACCAGGCCCAGACAGTTCTGAAAACTAGACACACTGGGAAGTCCATGGTGGTGTGCTTCGAGTGAATCCCACAACATTGTCTCACCCACAATGCCCAGTATGCCTCAAACTTTGACTAAAACACACGCATTTTCCTCTCATTTCTGTGAGGAAAAATTCTGGAATCTGCAGGGAGCCACACATTTCTTACTACTCTGAGATCCTACATGTCCCCCGATAAGAATAGTACCAAGACACAAAAGGCCCTAAAGTGCTACATTAATAGATAAGCAGTAGGGGTAGCTGTGGTTTTTAGAGCTGTGCTATGGTGCTAACCAGGCAAACGCACTCCACAGACATTTTTTAAAACCAGACAAGCAGGGGATTCCAGGGTGGTTTTTCTTGCATGGATCCTATGAGGTTTTCTTACCCACAATGCCCTGCAAACCTCAACCGTTGACTGAAATCATGCATTTTCCTTACATTTCTATAATGGAATCTTGTGGAATCCTCAAAATTCCTACCACCCAGGGTTACCTCATTTGTGCTGATAAAAACGCTGTGCCACTTGTGTGGCTGGGTCTAGTGACCTCGACAGGAATGGATCAAACCAATGTCAATGGGAGCCCTTGTGAGGGGACTCACATTGACCTCGTTTTGATCCGTTCCTGTCTGAAATAGTGTCTAAGTCCCAGTCAGTTGCTAATAGTAAGTTCTCATTGGCGCTTTTTGCCCTAAAACTTTAAAAACTCATATCTCTAGTTCCCTTTATTGGATTTTAATAATTTTTTCGTCATGTTTCTAATATAAATTGTCTCTATGCTTAGAAATGGGGTATGGGATTTTTATTGTGTTATATTTTGTCTTTATAATTTTTATGTTACTGCTAAATACTTTACACACTTTTCCTTAAGTTAAGCCTGCCCGTTTGTGCTGTAGCTACCAGGGGTGAAGCCCAGGTTTATTTGTTGAACTTTTGTGTTGTACCTAACAATATTTCAGACTTTTTATTTGGGAAGGACTCCTATCCTCCCCATCTAATAATTAATTTGCTTACACCTGACACTTGGTATTCCTTGGGTCTCTGCTCTGCTGCTCCTTATGGATTCCACAGGTTTTTGTATATTTATTTTTTTAGCAAGTTCTGTGGTACTTCGTAGGTTGTACTACTGTAGTACATTAATTTTATTTTAAATATATAGAAACTTATAAATACTTTTCCCTACCTATTACCACTTTAGTAAAGTGGTAATAGGTAGCGAAAAATATAAAACCTAATACCTTTAACTAAGGCCCTAACCCAGAACACAGCCACAGTATACTTAAAACCACATGGCTGCCTTTACCTTTTGTAAAGGCAGTCATTAGTCAATCACCTAATGCCTTGTCATCAGCATCTACCACTGTACTTTCATGAAATTTCACTAAACTATTGCTGTCACAGATATCACTAATTTAAAATGCCATGTAACTTTTAAAATACTTACACTAGTTACCTGTACTACCCAAAAGGATAATCCACACACCATAATTTATATTTCTGGCAAATATCTTTAAAATCTGTTCTGCTGCTTTTTGCGATACATGCAACACAAGAGTCTATGGAAAATGCATCAGTGAAAAACTTGCATTTTGGGACCCAGCTTTTATGTTTGCACCGCTTTGGCCAATCACTGTAAAACTTTGCACCATCCACCATTGTAAAAAATGCTATAGGTCTGCAAACGATCTGGGGGGTCCTAACTTTACAGAGTGGCTACATATATATATATATATATATATATATATATATATATATATATATATATATATATATTCAGTAAAAAAACACAGGTTTCAGGGACGTTATAGTTAGGCTGACATTTCACTCGTACAAAACCTGAGAAATTCGGCCGTTCTAGTTAGCTGAGCTAACTATAATTCGCGCCACTGAAATGCACTGCTGATGACGTCTGTTAGACTTGGCATCTTTTGGCGTGTTTCCCCTGACTTTTTGCTTTATGACCTCCCGGTTTTGACTCAGTTTTGTGCTGGTTTAGTGTTTCTGCGCACTTTACGCACTGCTGATCAGTGGTAAAGTGCAAGTGCTCCTGTATGAAATGTGTTATGGATTGGTATTTTCATGTTTTGGCTATTTGATCTATGTGTCAGTCCCTAGTAAAGGGCACTGCGAGTGCCAGGGCCTACAGTTCAAATGCTGTTGGTGGGCTGCAGCACTGGATTGTGCCCCCCACGCAAACAGCCCGTAAAGTGTAACTCGGGCCTGCCAACGCAGAGCCTGTGCACAGCCTGGAGCTGCATGTCGACTTGGCAAGTGCACACGCTTGCAAGTCCCTAAACCTTCCCTTTTCTACATGTTAGTCACCCCTAAGGTAGGCCCAAGGTACCCCTGGGGGCAGGGTGCATTGTATGTGAAAGGTAGGACATGCCCTGGTGTGTGTGGCATGTCCTGATAGTGAAATACAGCCTACTTCGTTTTTCACTATTGCAAGGCTACCTGTTCCCCATAGGCCAGAATGGGCAGTTCTGATTATTACAGCTTATAATCCTAACTGACCCAGGGAACATGGTAGAAATTCGAGTTTAGTATGCCTGGACTCAGAATGATAAAATACATCTTTTAGTAAAGTTGGTTTTAACATTCTGTGTTTGAAAATACCACTTTTAGAAAGTGGGTATTTTCTTGTCTAACCATCCAAGCCTGCCTCTGCTAGGTTGTGTATTCCGTGTCTGGAGTGTGAGTGACAGGGGCTGGGGGATGCCAGGAGACCGGGTGAGTCAGCACAGGGCTGAATAGCCAGATCTACATGTAGATGGGTGGGAGGAGTACACCTGGGACCTGAATAGGGCTGGGCCTTCCCTCCACAATGCTGGCTCCACCTCCTGTGGTGCGTCTGATGTCCCTAGCCTGCACCCTGAAAGGAAATATGGAGGCTTGTCAACAAAGTGCTCCAAGACTGACCAGAACTGGTTTGGGCCAGGCAAAGGCCTCTCTGCCTTCAGAGAACAAAGGAATTTGGGATATAAATATTGGGGCCCTGACCTCATGAATTTAGATCTCGCTGGAATCAAGGAACCTGCCAAGAAGAAGAGCTGGAGAGCTGCTAGGAGGAGTACTGCCCCTTTGCTGAGTGACTGCTTTGTTGGGTTGGCCTGCAGTTGCTGCTTCTGTCTTGGGCAGTGAAAGGACTGGACTGAACTTTCTACAAACTTGTGCTGAGTATCTCCAAGGGCCTGAAACCGAGCTGGCCTCCTGTTAAGAAGTCTCAGGGACTGCAAAGACTTCACAAGCCTCTGGGTACTGCTGCTGGAACGCTGTTTCAGTTGCCACAATGGAACCGCAACCGACTCCGTCAACCGACTCCATCGCTGGCCCGGTGTCCTGTTTGCACCGCAGACCGCACCGTACGCACCTCGCACCGCAACCCTGGTCTCACCGACGACGACGTCCGACGCCATCACCACCGAGCCGCTGCTTGCACCATGACCTGTGGGCACCGCAGTTCGCATCGCATCGCTTCACTGTGCCAGCCGGACCAGACCGACGCTGTTGCTGCAACTGGCTCAACAGCCGTGACCGCATCGCATTTGGGGCACCGCTCGCACGTTTGCGACGCACCGCTCCGACTCGCACTGCTGTCCGACGCCAGCTCCCGCACTCCGGCTTGGTCGCCTGCATCGCAACCTGTCAGTACCGCATCGTACACCGTCTCGCCCTGCACCGCACGCCTTGGACTCACCGATTCCATCTGCACGACGCTCATCGAGCCGCTGCCTGCACCGCATCGAGGGACACCGCACCTTGCACCGCTCCGCTTTGCACCGCAACCGCGACGAACGCCGACCGGCTCGCACACTCCGTGCCCGCCACAACGAGAAAAGGTACTGTGACAGAGTCTGTTCACGACTCTGCTGGCCCGTAGCGACGCGGTCGGCTGGAACTGTTGGACTCTGTGTATTTCAGCATCGCGGTAGACCCGGACGGGGTTACCGACTCGTACGGACTTTGCTTTTGGGTTATTTCTGCAAAGAAGTTATCTTGCAACGTAATCACTTTCAAAGTACTGTATTGTGGATTTTTGTCGTAATTGGTCTTGTCTTGAGTATATAAAAATATTGGTTATTTTTCTAAACTGGTGTGGTGTCCGTTTGTAGTGCTTACATTATATTACTGTTGGTTAAGTGCAAATGCTTTACACACTGCCTCTAGAATAAGCCTGACTGCTCGTGCCAAGCTACCAAGGGGGTGAGCAGGGGTTATTTTAGGAGTGTAACTCCCTTACCCTGACTAGGAAGAAGGGTCCCTACTTGGACAAAGGTGCAAGCCCTTGCCAACTAGAGATCCCATTTCTAACATTGGTTGTCAGCGGTGAGGATAGGACTTGTGTTTGCACTTGACTTACAGTGATTGGTGTGCACTACTACCATATCACAGACCATTACGTACCACTTACAGGTTCTCTTCTTTTTGGCCTATTTTTGATCTTGCCAGTTTGAACTGGCTACTTCAACATGCCGGAATCAATAGTATCATCAATTGCATCAGTAGAAATTGCCTTTGAGGAGGATCGATTGGAAACCTACAATGTCAAGGATTTAAAATCGATTTGCAAAAACCTGAAAGTCCAGGTCAGAGGCCTCACCATGAAAGATGAGCTACAAAAGGCGCTGAGGGCCTGGGTAGCAGCCAGAGGTGCCAGTGTGCAACCTGGTGATCTCAATGGAGAGGTGGAGGAGCCTGTTCCTAGGGTGGATGTGCTTTTGGGAGGGGGGGAACCCTCCAGGCCAGGCAGCAATAGTTTGTCCCCAGAGGAGCTGGAGGACAGGCGGGAAGTAAGCAGGTTTGAATTGGAGAAACTCAGAATAGAAAGTGAGAGGGAAGAGAAAAGAATAGCCATGGAGGAAAGGAAAATGGTACTAGATCATGAGAGAATGATCAAGGAGCTGGAGCTAAAGAGTAGATCCGGTTCAGATGGTGGCAGCAATTCTTCAGCACACACAGACAGGATTGTACACATCCCCAAGAATGTAGGTAAAGAGTCCAAAAGGGTGATGACATACAAAGGTGGTTTCAAGGGTACGAGTCGTCTATTCATATGAATGGGGTCCCTGAGAGGAACTGGGGAGCGGGGTTGTGGCCTCTCTTTCCAGAGGAAGCTAGGGATACTCTGATAGCTTTGGGTAAGGGGCAGGACCTCACCTATGCTGACATGAAAGACGCTCTCCTCACTAGGTATGGGCTCACTCCTGAGAAGTACAGGGATCAGTTCAGGTCCAGTAAAAAAAGTCTGAGGCCAACACTTGGTTGGAATGTGTGGATATGTTCTGTAGGTCGCTGGATGGTTGGGTGAAGGGCAGTAATGTAACAGATTTTCAGGGGCTCTACAATTTGATTACATGGGAGCACTTGTCTAGTCTATGTTTTGCAGATCTGCGCCAGCACCTAGTTGATAGTAAGCTAACTGACCCCAGGAAGCTTGCTATGGAGGCGGACCGCTGGGTGAGTACCAGGGTCCACAAGAAAGCGTTTGGGGAGACTCAGCCAAAGGTGGGCAGGGTCCCCAGCAGAAAGGTGGGGGGACAAGGGTAAAGTACAGGAGTTCTCTAAAGGGCCCCAAACTAGTACCCAGGGTAAAGGTTCCCAGCCCCCGGTGATAAGAAGAAAGGGGTCTCTACAGGGAAGCCTGTTGAGACCGGCCCCTGCAAGTGTTATGCATGTGACCAGGTAGGTCACTTTAAGGGGGACCCCAAGTGCCCAAAGGGGACACAGCCACCCACCGGTGGACAGTCCAAAGTGTTGGCTAGTGTAGCGCTTGGGGAGGAGGGGTGCCCACAGGAGGGTGGGGATCCCGCAGAAATGACCCTTGTCTCACTAGGGGACAGTGAGATGGTCCCAGGAAACCAGGTGCCCCCTAACACAAAGAAATATAGCACCTGGGTGACCATCAATGGGAACAGGGTAGAGGCTCTCAGAGATACTGGAGCCAGTGTGACCTCAGTCCGGTGTCACCTGGTCTCTGAGAAGCAGGTAGTCCCAGGGGCATTCCACCAAGTAGTTGCTGTAGACAACTCTGAGCGCCAGTGTATGGTGGCGCAGGTTCCCTTTGAATGGGGGGGTCTCAGGTCCCTTGAGGGTGGTTGTGAGCCCCACCATGCCTGTAGATTCTGCTAGGTAACGACCTGGAGCAGTCCTTATGGAAGGATGTTGAGCTCAGGTCGCACTTGGAGATGCTTGGGTTGCCAGAGTGGGCATGCGTGTCTACTCGGTCAATGGCAGCCAGAAAGGGTGATCAAGAGGACTTGGAGCCTGGAACAGTGGCCCAAGTCCCTGCCAAGAGAAAGGGCAGGGGGCGCGGGAAACCGGCCCCCAAAGTTCCCACGGACCGGGAGGAGGCGGACCTCGAGGGGGACGACCCGGTGCCTACAGGGGAGCAGGTAGCCGAACTGGGAGACATCTCTGAGCTGACCCATTGGCAGCAAGAAGGGGGTCCCACCAGGGAGGAGTTCTGCAGGGAGCAGAACGAGTGCCCTACTCTGGAGGGTCTGCGGCGGCAGGCTGCAGACCAGGCAGCTGGTAATCAGTCCGGGTCGCATCTGATCTACTGGTAGAATGGTCTCCTATACAGTGAGCCTAAGGTTGCTGAGCCTGGGTCAGCCTGTGTGCTGGTGGTACCCCAGCGCTTCAGGACCTTCCTACTGGGTCTGGCTCATGACGTGCCTTTGGCAGGACATTTGGGGCAGGACAAGACCTTTGACAGGCTTGTCACCCACTTCTTTTGGCCCCAAATGCGAAGGCAGTCGGATGCACACTGTAGGTCTTGCCAAACTTGCCAGGCAAGTGGTAAGAGTGGGAGGAAGGTCAAAGCTCCTCTCCAACCTTTTCCTGTTGTTGGAACACCCTTTGAAAGGGTGGGGATGGATATTGTGGGGCCACTGGATCCCAAGACAGCCATGGGCAACAGGTACATCCTGGTCTTGGTGGACCATGCCACCCGGTACCCTGATGCAATCCCTCTCCTGAAAACGACGGCGCCAGTGGTGGGCCGGGCGTTAATGGGGATCTTTTCCCGTGTGGGATTCCCCAGAGAGGTGGTTTCTGATAGGGGGACCAATTTCATATCCAAGTATATGACATCCCTGTGGAAGGAGTGCGGTGTAACCTACAAGTTCACCACTCCTTACCACCCCCAAGGAAACGGTCTGGTGGAGAGATTTAACCAGACCTTGAAGGGCATGATCAAGGGTCTAACAGAACCCCTGAGGCGTAAGTGGGACGTCCTCTTGCCATGCCTGCTCTTTGCATACAGGGAGGTGCCTCAGAAGTCTCTAGGGTACAGCCCCTTTGAGCTCCTGTATGGCCACCCTGTCAGAGGACCTCTGAGTTTGGTAAAGGAAGGCTGGGAGGCAGCTCCCAGGAAACTCCCCAGGATGTGTTTAGTTACATGCTGGCCTTTAGAAACCAAACTGCCCGCTTCAGGAAACTCGCTCAGGCGAACCTAGAAGCAAGCCAGGAAGAAATGAAGAGGTGGTATGACCAGAATGCCACTCTGGTCGAATTTCAACCTGGGCAAAAAGTGTGGGTCATGGCCCCAGTGGAACCTTGTGCCTTGCAGGACAAGTGGACTGGGCCATATGAGGTGGTGGAGCGCAAAAGTGATGTCACCTACCTGGTGAATTTGCAGACTCCAAGGAACCCCTTGAGGGTCCTTCACGTGAACCGCCTCAAGCCCCACTTCGAGAGGTCCGAAGTGAGTATGCTCTTGGCGACAGATGATGGGGTGGAAGAGGAGAGTGAGCCTCTCCCTGACCTCCTGTCTACCAAGGAGCATGATGGGTCAGTAGAGGGTGTGATCTTCTCCCCTACTCTGATTCAGGAGCAGCAGGGGGACTGTCACCAGTTGTTGGGACAGTTCGCCCCACTGTTCTCTCTGACCCCCGGTGTTACTCACTGGTGTACCCATGACGTGGACACTGGTGACAGCCCTCCTGTGAAGCACAAAATGTACAGGTTGACTGACCGGGTCAGGGCCAGCATCAAGGAGGAGGTCTCTAAGATGTTGGCGTTAGGGGTGATTGAGCCCTCTAACAGTCCTTGGGCCAGCCCAGTGGTCTTGGTCCCAAAGGCTGCTGCACCCGGTGCCACTCCAGAACTACGGTTTTGTGTGGACTACCGTGGGCTCAATGCCGTCACCAGGACTGACGCGCACCCCATCCCCAGAGCTGATGAGCTCATTGATCGGTTGGGAGCTGCCCGGTTCCTCAGCACGTTTGACTTAACGTCTGGGTACTGGCAGATTGCCTTAACCGATGGGGCCAAGGAGAGATCAGCATTTTCAACCCCAGAAGGTCATGACCAATTCCGGGTGATGCCCTTTGGGTTGAAGAATGCCCCTGCCACCTTTCAGAGGTTGGTCAATCAGGTGTTGGCTGGGCTGGAGGATTTCAGTGCCGCCTACCTGGATGACATTGCTGTGTTCAGTTCCAGCTGGGAAGAACATTTACAGCACCTTGAGAAAGTGTTGAGGGCTCTGCAACGTGCAGGCCTCACGATCAAGGCCAGTAAGTGCCAGATCGGGCAGGGTTCTGTGGTGTACTTGGGACACCAGGTAGGAAGCGGCCAGGTGGCGCCCCTACAACCCAAAATTGACACCATTCTGGCTTGAGAGCCCCCCAAGACCCAGACAAGGGTGAGAACCTTCTTAGGTCTCACCGGCTACTATAGGAGGTTTGTTAAGGGCTATGGCACCATCGTTGCCCCCTTAACAGAGCTGACTTCGAAGAAGCAGCCCAGGAAAGTGATCTGGACTGAGTCCTGCCAGAAAGCTTTTGATGCCCTGAAGGCAGCCATGTGCACGGCGCCCGTGCTCAAGGCACCTGACTTCTCCAAGGAATTCGTCGTGCAGACTGACGCTTCAGAGCATGGTGTGGGAGCGGTGCTCTCACAACTGAACGAAGAGGGCCTGGATCAGTCTGTAGTCTTCCTTAGCAGGAGACTACTCCCCAGGGAACAGAGGTGGAGTGCCATAGAAAGGGAAGCTTTTGCTGTGGTCTGGGCACTGAAGAAGCTGAGACCATACCTGTTTGGGACTCACTTCCGGGTTCAGACGGACCACAGGCCCCTCAGATGGTTGATGCAAATGAGGGGTGAGAATCCAAAACTGCTGAGTTGGACTTTACGGTGGAACACCGCCCTGGTACAGAACACGCCAACGCAGATGGTCTGTCCAGGTTCTTCCGCCTTAGTGAAGAGAACTCCAATGGGGTTGGGTAGTTCTCCCTACTTTCAGCTGGAGGGGACATGTGTTAGACTTGGCATCTTTTGGCGTGTTTCCCCTGACTTTTTGCTTTATGACCTCCCGGTTTTGACTCTGTTTGGTGCTGGTTTAGTGTTTCTGCGCACTTTACGCACTGCTGATCAGTGGTAAAGTGCAAGTGCTCCTGTATGAAATGTGTTATGGATTGGTATTTCCATGTTTTGGCTATTTGATCTATGTGTCAGTCCCTAGTAAAGGGCACTGCGAGTGCCAGGGCCTATAGATCAAATGCTGTTGGTGGGCTGCAGCACTGGATTGTGCCCCCCACGCAAACAGCCCGTAAAGTGTAAATCGGGCCTGCCAACGCAGAGCCTGTGCGCAGCCTGGAGCTGCATGTCGACTTGGCAAGTGCACACGCTTGCAAGTCCCTAAACCTTCCCTTTTCTACATGTTAGTCACCCCTAAGGTAGGCCCCAGGTACCCCTGGGGGCAGGGTGCATTGTATGTGAAAGGTAGGACATGCCCTTGTGTGTGTGGCATGTCCTGATAGTGAAATACAGCCTACTTCGTTTTTCACTATTGCAAGGCTACCTGTTCCCCGTAGGCCAGAATGGGCAGTTCTGATTATTACAGCTTATAATCCTAACTGACCCAGGGAACATGGTAGAAATTCGAGTTTAGTATGCCTGGACTCAGAATGATAAAATACATCTTTTAGTAAAGTTGGTTTTAACATTCTGTGTTTGAAAATACCACTTTTAGAAAGTGGGTATTTTCTTGTCTAACCATCCAAGCCTGCCTCTGCTAGGTTGTGTATTCCGTGTCTGGAGTGTGAGTGACAGGGGCTGGGGGATGCCAGGAGACCGGGTGAGTCAGCACAGGGCTGAATAGCCAGATCTACATGTAGATGGGTGGGAGGAGTACACCTGGGACCTGAATAGGGCTGGGCCTTCCCTCCACAATGCTGGCTCCACCTCCTGTGGTGCGTCTGATGTCCCTAGCCTGCACCCTGAAAGGAAATACGGAGGCTTGTCAACAAAGTGCTCCAAGACTGACCAGAACTGGTTTGGGCCAGGCAAAGGCCTCTCTGCCTTCAGAGAACAAAGGAATTTGGGATATAAATATTGGGGCCCTGACCTCATGAATTTAGATCTCGCTGGAATCAAGGAACCTGCCAAGAAGAAGAGCTGGAGAGCTGCTAGGAGGAGTACTGACCCTTTGCTGAGTGACTGCTTTGTTGGGTTGGCCTGCAGTTGCTGCTTCTGTCTTGGGCAGTGAAAGGACTGGACTGAACTTTCTACAAACTTGTGCTGAGTATCTCCAAGGGCCTGAAACCGAGCTGGCCTCCTGTTAAGAAGTCTCAGGGACTGCAAAGACTTCACAAGCCTCTGGGTACCGCTTCTGGAACGCTGTTTCAGTTGCCACAGAGGAAGGGAACCGCAACCGACTCCGTCAACCGACTCAATCGCTGGCCCGGTGTCCTGTTTGCACCGCAGACCGCACCGTCCGCACCTCGCACCGCAACCCTGGTCTCACCGACGACGACGTCCGACGCCATCGCCACCGAGCCGCTGCTTGCACCGTGACCTGTGGGCACCGCAGTTCGCATCGCATCGCTTCACTGTGCCAGCCGGACCAGACCGACGCTGTCGCTGCAACTGGCTCAACAGCCGTGACCGCATCGCATTTGGGGCACCGTTCGCACGTTTGCGACGCACCGCTGTCCGACGCCAGCTCCCGCACTCCGGCTTGGTCGCCTGCATCGCAACCTGTCAGCACCGCATCGTACACCGTCTCGCCCTGCACCGCACGCCTTGGACTCACCGACTCCGTCTGCCCGACGCTCATCGAGCCGCTGCCTGCACCGCATCGAGGGACACCGCACCTTGCACCGCTCCGCTTTGCACCGCAACCACGACGAACGCCGACCGGCTCGCACACTCCGTGCCCGCCACAACGAGAAAAGGTACTGTGACAGAGTCTGTTCACAACTCTGCTGGCCCGTAGCGACGCGGTCGGCTTGAACTGTTGGACTCTGTGTATTTCAGCATCGCGGTAGACCCGGACGGGGCTACCGACTCGTACGAACTTTGCTTTTGGGTTATTCCTGCAAAGAAGAAGTTATCTTGCAACGTAATCACTTTCAAAGTACTGTATTGTGGATTTTTGTCGTAATTGGTCTTGTCTTGAGTATATAAAAATATTGGTTATTTTTCTAAACTGGTGTGGTGTCCGTTTGTAGTGCTTACATTATATTACTGTTGGTTATGTGCAAATGCTTTACACACTGCCTCTAGAATAAGCCTGACTGCTCGTGCCAAGCTACCAAGTGGGTGAGCAGGGGTTATTTTAGGAGTGTAACTCCCTTACCCTGACTAGGAAGAAGGGTCCCTACTTGGACAAAGGTGCAAGCCCTTGCCAACTAGAGATCCCATTTCTAACAACGTCACATATTACATCACTCATGACATGGTCAGTGACATCACTGTTGACATCTCAAATGACATCACTGATGACATCATCCAGTGACTGAGTGTTTCTAAAACGTTTGCCCCCGGCAAGGGCTGAAACGCGTTGGTGTGAGCCAGTACTGCTGGAAATAAAAGCTTAAGACTGGATCTGGAGTGCGTCGCATCTTTGTTTGTGAAAATTAATCAAGGGCTTGGATTCAGCCCCACCGCAATTGCACCCGTCTATGAGCGCGCTGCCAATAGGATCCGATTGTTTTGAAATGTTATATATATATATATATACTGAGGGCGGTTCACAATTGAAATAAAAAGGATTGGTGAAACAGGTGAGCTCGTCTTTTGCCTCTGTAAGCCCATGATTAAGAGGCGTATGTTGCCTTGAAACGCGTCGGGCATGGAGTAATGTGGGAATCGAGCAGAGCAGGTTGCAAGAAGGCAGACATAACCGGATGGTAATAGAGCATTTTCGAGTGACCTCTCAAGCGCAGTGGTGTTTGTTGATCGATATATATATATATATATCAAAAAACAGTTGCTTCAGCAGGTGAGAGCGCACTCGAGAGATAAGAATCATCCACAGGACATATGCATTTCCTCGTTTATTCAATTTAGCCTGACGCGTTTCGGAACCATTTCCTTCATCATAGGCATTGAATCAAAGTCTTGCGTAACTGCTGCACTACATTTAAACTATCCGCCCTCCAATGGGCTTCTCTAATGAGTCCCAGTGCATCCTGGTAGTCGTGGTGCAGCAGTCTGCAATAAAACCCCAATGGGAAGAAATGTTAATCAAAACGGCCCCACAATGAGCCGCCGAGGTATTGCATAGATCCTTAATCCAAAGGCTTATCTCTCCACATCATCGGGCGTAGGCAGATTCCTCGTCCGGTGGCCCCATGTTATTCACTGGGTGGTGCAGCTTCTCCGCGCCCGGAGCCGGCGCGTTAACATCAAAAAACAGTTGCTTCAGCAGGTGAGAGCGCACTCGAGAGATAAGAATCATCCACAGGACATATGCATTTCCTCGTTTATTCAATTTAGCCTGACGCGTTTCGGAACCATTTCCTTCATCATAGGCATTGAATCAAAGTCTCGCGTAACTGCTGCACTACATTTAAACTATCCGCCCTCCAATGGGCTTCTCTAATGAGTCCCAGTGCATCCTGGTAGTCGTGGTGCAGCAGTCTGCAATAAAACCCCAATGGGAAGAAATGTTAATCAAAACGGCCCCACAATCAGCCGCCGAGGTATTGCATAGATCCTTAATCCAAAGGCTTATCTCTCCACATCATCGGGCGTAGGCAGATTCCTCGTCCGGTGGCCCCATGTTATTCACTGGGTGGTGCAGCTTCTCCGCGCCCGGAGCCGGCGCGTTAACATCAAAAAACAGTTGCTTCAGCAGGTGAGAGCGCACTCGAGAGATAAGAATCATCCACAGGACATATGCATTTCCTCGTTTATTCAATTTAGCCTGACGCGTTTCGGAACCATTTCCTTCATCATAGGCATTGAATCAAAGTCTCGCGTAACTGCTGCACTACATTTAAACTATCCACCCTCCAATGGGCTTCTCTAATGAGTCCCAGTGCATCCTGGTAGTCGTGGTGCAGCAATCTGCAATAAAACCCCAATGGGAAGAAATGTTAATCAAAACGGCCCCACAATGAGCCGCCGAGGTATTGCATAGATCTTTAATCCAAAGGCTTATCTCTCCACATCATCGGGCGTAGGCAGATTCCTCGTCCGGAAGCCCCATGTTATTCACTGGGTGGTGCAGCTTCTCCATGCCCGGAGCCGGCGCGTTAACATCAAAAAACAGTTGCTTCAGCAGGTGAGAGCGCACTCGAGAGATAAGAATCATCCACAGGACATATGCATTTCCTCGTTTATTCAATTTAGCCTGACGCGTTTCGGAACCATTTCCTTCATCACAGGCATTGAATCAAAGTCTCGCGTAACTGCTGCACTACATTTAAACTATCCGCCCTCCAATGGGCTTCTCTAATGAGTCCCAGTGCATCCTGGTAGTCGTGGTGCAGCAGTCTGCAATAAAACCCCAATGGGAAGAAATGTTAATCAAAACGGCCCCACAATGAGCCGCCGAGGTATTGCATAGATCCTTAATCCAAAGGCTTATCTCTCCACATCATCGGGCGTAGGCAGATTCCTCGTCCGGTGGCCCCATGTTATTCACTGGGTGGTGCAGCTTCTCCACGCCCGGAGCCGGCGTGTATGAGTGTATTGAAGAATGAGTGGGTGTATGAGTGTCTGAATGGATGATTTAGAGGGTGCATGACTGACTGTATAAGTGAGTGATTAAACGTGTCTTAGTGAATGCATGGGTGAATGACTGTTCCGGAGACACACGCTTGATGGATGCGTTTAATCATGCAATAAAGGGGAGCTGGAGTACGTGCACTCATGCGCAGCGCCTCTTGCAGTGGAGTATCATTGAATATCGCGCAGGTTGCCCTGACATGCTCCTGGTTACACGAGATTACGATGGCCATGTCTGTTCTTTCGGCTTGCTCAATTGGATGGTGACCCTCTTTGCTTGGAGAGGTGCGGATGACCTTTTGGAGCTGATTGCATTCCGCGGTGCTAGTGAATTCTTGCATTTCGATGGATCTCCATAAGTGCGCATGGCAACCCGATTTGATGGCCTGTTATGTCTACACTTCAAACACGTTTTAAAACGTTTTCTCATTTCCTTTTTTGTTCCTTGCGACCTAGATATTGACTCTTTCTACGATTTCGCCTTTACAGATTCGGTTTGGCTCTGCTTATGTTTGCGTTCTGTTTGCATGGGTGCTACAGAACTGGCCAAGGGGAGGGGGCGACCTGGCCAAGGGGAGGGGGCGACCTGGCCATTGGGGACATTATCGACTTAACTAAGTTACCATGAGCCCTGCAGCCATTATCCAGCTTTCGCGCACGATAACACAAGGCTTTATTTTAGCAAAATACCTCGTTCATACTTTTCACATGAGAACTGTCTGCTGTGTTTCTTCTGAGCATCTTTCGGAACTTTAAATTCAACATTCTGGGCAAAGCCGATAAACAATGTCCCTTGTTATTTTGCTCTGGTCAGGCCCTAGCACCTGTATAAAACATACCAATGCAGTTTTTGTTGAACACCCATACTGAGATACAATTGGGATACACAAATAGGTGGGAAACACACATGGATAGAAACGTTTCCAAGGAGAACAGTGAAACAATACCTATAATTTAGATTTACCATCTATATTAAAAGCTATGTGGTCTGCAGACAAAGCTCAGAGATCTTCTATTATATAATAATACTTCGTTTTAGCAAGGTAGAGGGATGTTACGCAGTATAGTCTTTTCTCCATTGTCTTTTTATGATGACATCTCCCTTTATCAGATATGGACTAACTGCTATTCTGATTATATTTCTATCATACACTTTTGTTCTTGTTGTGGCACATATACTGCACGTTACGCCACGTTACTTAAAATAAATATTTTTAAAAGTTTCATGTCTGTCTCAGATC
The DNA here is from genome assembly GCA_963921515.1 of Calotriton arnoldi. Classification (NCBI taxonomy): domain Eukaryota; kingdom Metazoa; phylum Chordata; class Amphibia; order Caudata; family Salamandridae; genus Calotriton; species Calotriton arnoldi. The sequence continues at coordinate 1,342,176 of CAWUFW010004086.1, read as the reverse complement.
TTACAAGTACAAGAGTGACAGTGAAAGGGTGTGTCTTGTTACCGCAATTCCTGAGAAATGTGGGAGTGCTGTGTTCTGGGTTGTCTAATCACTTGTTTCTCTGTAAGGGATTAGGAGAGCAAATGAGACAATATAGCAAGTTTGCCCGGGGCTTATGGGCACTCAGGTAATAGGATGACTCAGTCCCTACCTACTAAGGTCCCATAATCGTACGCATAGTTGTCACCTTAGGCTGAATCCCTGCAACAGTCTGAGTGAATAGATTACTCCATGGGTAGTGCCTGAGTGAATGATTGAGTACAAGACTAGTGCCTGGTTGATTGTATTACTGCATTGGTACTGCCTGAGTGAATTCATGAGTGCAAGGGTAATGTCTGGGTGGTTAGATCACTGCATAGGTAGTGCCAAATTTTAAAGATAACTGCAACAGCAATGCCTGGGTGATTGTACGAGTGCATGGGTAGTACCTCAGAGAATGGATGAGTGCATGGGTAATGCCTGAGTGAATAGTTGAGTGCAACACTAGTGCCTTGGTGATTGCATGAGTACATGTGTACTGTCTGGGTGATTCCATGAGTCCAGGAGTAGTGCCTGGGTGATTTTATGTCTGCATGGGAACTATTTGAGTGGCAGTATGAGTACAAGAGTAATGTCTTGGTCATTGCATAAGTGCATGGTTAGTGCATGAGTGAATAGATGAGTGCATGGGTAGTGCCTGAGTGAATGGATGAGTACATGAGTAGTGCCTGGGTGATTGTATGAGTGCATAGGTATTCCGTTGGTGATTGCATAAGTGCAGGGGTACTCTCTGGGTGATACCATGAGTGCATAGGTTGTGCCTGTGTAAAAGGAAAAATGCAAGAATAATGCCTGGGTTATCCTATTAATGCTAAAGTTGTGCTACAGAGATTACAGGAGAGCATAGGTAGTGTATGTGTAAATGAATGACTACCTGGCTGATGACATCAGCAACACGACCAAAGTTGTCAAATAGTATAAAGGATCAAGAATAATTTTTATTACAAATAAATAACATATAAATTATCTTCAAACATTGTTTCACGTTATCATACATATTATCTTATGTATTCTTACCTCTTTAGGTAATTTAGAAACATGACTCTGTTGAACTATTTTAGAGTAGTATTGTGCTAATCAGGATTAAAACTCTTTTCAAGGTTCACCACTACCTACTATAAAGAAGAAAAACTGTTAAGTAATGTATTACAGAAATTATACTATTACATTTTTAAGAGGACAACATAATTTTAGAATTACATAACATTTTCAGTTTCCCTTTTTTGCTGTTCTTAGATTCCACTTAACTTCACCATACACAGTAATTTCAACGTAGTATCATCATGGAACAGCGTGAAAAAAAACAATCAACTAGATTGTAGAAAAAAAAAAAATCAGGGTAGAGCATTATTTTAAGATGTGTAGCTGTGTTTTCCTAACTACAGTTTCTTTATTACATCCTTCTTGTACAATACGTCTATTATTTATCTCAAGGACATTTCCGAAATGTACACTCTCATTTACATCTGGTACAATATACAGAACAAATACATAAACTATTTGCTTTTCAACACAATTTTTCCAAATGCAATACCAATTAGCACAAATAATACTCCAAACACTAATTATAATTAGTAATAGTTTCCAGTGCTGTCTACATTCTGTTCACATCTTCCCAATAGGCCGAATGAAGTATTCAAAACTTATGGTTCCAAAATATCCAATATGAATTCGTTAATTCGTGTTCACATCTTCCCAATAGGCTGAATGATGTATTCAAAACTTTGTACTAAAAGGTACTGATTTGCAGTCTGGTATCGTTAAGTATATGAATCGTTCTGTGTCTATTTCAGTGCTGGAAGTAAATGAACACTGTTCTCATTTATGATCCAAATAAGTTTTCAACCTCACTTGAATCTTTGACATATTTCCGTTTTGGACACACTACATGTTTCTCATATATGGGATATTCACCTAAATCCGGTGTATAAGGTCCTCTTAAACAATTATACTCTCTTACACAATTTGCATCCGCACTAACCTTTTTCTCATCAAAATCAATCAAATACAAACCAGACAATGTTCCTGCTCGAGATAATGCAAATTATGCCATTCCCTCTTTGAACGCTGTACTTCCAATATTTACCAAAGCACTGTCTATACTTAAACCTTGAGATTTATGAATAGTTACTGCATATGCTAAAGACACAGGAAACGGTTTTCTGCGAACATACAAGTCTTTTACAAGCAATAAACGTACAACACAACGCCCATCTGTCTTACCTTTTTAATCGGATCAAATTTTATTTTCAAAAATTCTATTCCATCTCTGTTCTGAAATTTTACTAAATCAACAACTTTTCCCATTGCTCCATTTACTAATCCTTCTTCCACATTGAAATTAAACCTTTAAATTACCCGACAGTTTATACATACATGTAAAGTTGTTTCTAAGCCTGCTGTTTTAGATACAGACTTTTCCAAAGAGTGCAATTTAGTCTGTAGTTTCTCTGTAAGAAGAATAGTCACTCCCTGGTGTTCAATTTTATCAATAGCGTCAATTTCAACTATTTCTTGTTTTTCCAGTTTCAAAAGATCTTGATTGAATGTAGAACACTCTTGCAGTGTAGGCATTAGGCAAACTATAGACTGCTTTTCTCCAATCTTCTTGTACATTACTTCAGCCGCTGTGTTTTCAGTTGTAAACAAGTTCCTTAGTAACCGACTTTCTAAAGCTTGTTTACCATGTTTCGTCAAGACACCAATTCTTATATCTTTAAGAATATTTCCATAATCTTCATCACTTGCTCATCGCATATTCTTTATAAGTTCTTTATATTCAACATTTAACCAAATGTTCACATTTCCAATACTTCCCAAAGTTTTTCTAGTGTCTTCATGCACAAGTGTTTTAAAAACTGGTTGTCCTTTTACAGGAGTTAGTTGTAGTAGATCTCCAAATACAATTAAATGTTTTCCTCCAAACAGCACATTGTATTCTGTTTTTAAAATCTGTTGCATTCTCAAGTGTACAAAGGCAAACATTAAGTTTGAGACCATGGTCACCTCATCAATGATTAAAAGTTTCATTTTCTTCAGTACTCTTGACACTTCATAACAAGCTTCTCCAGACAGCTTCTGATATTCCAATTTATTATCATGTTCACCTGGTAGCATAAGTAAACTATGTAAAGTAATCCCTTTACAATTGTGTGCTGCTAATCCAGTTGGAGCTGTTACAACACAAGATAAATGTGAATTTGTAGTTTTCTGTAGATAACTGGTCAAAACTTTAATTAAAAAACTTTCACCTGTTCTAGTTTGACCACTGATGTACATAAGAATAGGTTTAAATGATGAACATTGGCATTCTTTTTTTTTCATGCAACAAACCATGTTGTATCTGTTCTGTAATTTCTACATATATTTCTTTTTGTTCAATACTTAGTTGTTCTTCTAAGTTTCCCAACTTAATATTATCCTCTTGTGCTTGTTGCATTGCAGTTTCTACCTCATTCATGGCTATTGCTGCTTCATTTTCGATTATCGGTTGTCCCAGTGGATCTTGACTCAGTGGACCAGAACTTTGACTATCTTGAGAACTGTCTTTAGCTATTTCCCCTGCAATAGTGTTTTCTTGTTCAATCTCATCATTTAATATTTGTAGATATGTAGGGAAAATTGTGCATTGAATGCTATCTTTACATGCATTAAAAGAATCTTCGTAGCAGTCGAAATCTCCAGTAATTCTGTTTCATTACCCCATGGCTTGAACAGTTGCAGAAGTGCTAAATAGAAAAATTCTCTCTTATCTGGAGTTTTGCAACTGAGTTTTCTGTGGTTAATAAGATTTCCTTTCGCATGTTTTACTAAACATCCGTCACATCCAATTACTGCATATTTTCCTTCTTCTATATTTCCTGTATCATTTCTTTTAAAGCTGTAATGTTGAAGTATTTCAAACAGATATAGCTTTTCTAGATGTGTACTCCTTTTGGGATAGTATGTATCCAACATATTAGTTTTAAGAAGTTCTGTACTTTCTGGTTCATTCAGTGCTAAGTATTCGATTTCTTCTAATGTTTTCAATACTCTATTTCGTGTGCAGGCAAGACCTAAACTTACCCAAATGATTCCTCTTGACTTTGAGTATAAGCACAAGTGATCCGAACATTCATAGGATCCAGGGGCATATTAGCAAGACCCACGTTAAAATTATCGCCGTTTTTGCGGCGTTAAATTGCCGCTAAAACGACGATAATGGGCTTGCTAATATGCGTTATGGAATTCCAATAGAAGCCCATGTTAGATGTCCTGCACATCTAACCTGGGCTTCTATTGGAATTCTATAACGCATATTAGCAAGCCCATTATCGCCGTTTTAACGGCAGTTTCCTGCCGCTAAAACGGCGATAATTTGAACGTGGGTCTTGCTAATATGCCCCTCAGTCTCTTGGTGGGAAAGCATTTTCAAGCTAAAGCTGTACAATTTTTTGCTAAGACTCTTCTCTTGTGAAATTTCTTCCCACATTTCTTTCATCCCTGCCTTCTCTGATTTCGTTATATGTGATGTAACATAGCGTGCAATGGCAATTGAATTGTCTGCAACATATTGAATATCCATGTTTGCATTCCACATTTTCAAAATAACTGGATTGTAGTCATTAATATACTTTGACTGTTCTGTTCTTTTTAAGTTGTATGTATTCTTGGGAGAAGTCCGAGTTATTGTATGCCTTACTGCTGACAATAAACAATTTACTCTTCCTTTAGAAATTATTGGACGTGGGAATCCACAACGACACTTTGTATAAAATTTCCCTTTAGACTTGTATTTTCGTCGACAGTACTTTCCACAGCTGTGACTTTGAAAATGTAAAACTTGCTGTCTCAAGCTCTCCTCCTTGTCTTGGAATGTCACAGGTAACATACGGTTCGATGAAAGACAATACAGTTTCATCAGCAATAGATCCAAATTTTGGAGCATTCTTTATCCATAGTAGCATGTGTATATGAGGAGCGAATGTATGATGGTACAACGCGTACCATCACAACGCGGTATGTTACATTGCGGTATTGACAACGCAAGTCGTTACATCGACTTGCGTTGCAGGGCGCTGGACTTAGGAATAGTGTGAATGAATGAATGAATGAATTGGCATTTATAGAGCGCATGGCTACCAGAAGGCCTCCCAGCGCTAGGAATAGAGCCAACCCAGATGACCGGCTTTAAACAACCGGGAACAAGAACGTTTTCAGTTGTCTACGAAAGGACATATAATCGTCCTCCAAGCGAATGTGATTTGGAAGGGCATTCCAGCTCTTGGAGGCCATGTAGGAGAATTGTCTACCCCCACTCCTAGACCTATATATTCTGGGGACTACCGCCAAACGTTTATTTCCAGAGCGCAGGGCTCTGGTAGGACGGTGCGGAGTAACAATGGACTGCAGAATAGGAGGACCCTTGGAGGCAAGAATCTTGTGAGAAATGCATAGGGACTTGAACTGGATCCTCTCTGCAACTGGAAGCCAATGAAGTGCGGCAATAGATGCTCGTGCAGATTCTCTGTGGGGGGTCTGTAGGAGGAGTCTAGCTGCACAGTTCTGCACAGTCTGGAGCTTTTTTATCGTTGAACATGGGGAGCCCAGATACAAGGCATTTGCATAGTCCAGACGAGAAAGGATTAAGGCTTGGACCAGCAGCTTCCTTGCCTTTACTTACTATTCCTTACTATTCCTTAAATTACTATTCCAACTCCAGTCTACGTACAGTAGGGAAGGTGTTGGAATAGTAATTCACACTATTCCTTAGTCCAGAGCGCCCTCCAGTGCAAGTCGATGTAACGACTTGCGTTGTCAAAACCACGATGTAAACATACCACGATGTAATGGTTGCGTGGTAAAGGATGTTTCCCATGAGGAGCACCTCTGGCTTGGTACTCTTTTCGCCCAAAAAAATCATTAACTTCTCCAAGAGGACAATTATTTACATTGCAGATAAATGACATCATAGTTTGAAACCTATGGTTAAAATACCTGCACACCTTTACAGGATCCAAAGAACAGAGTTCTCCAGGTGTCTTCATTTCAATATTTTTTATATTTGAATTTGCTTCTCATAGAAATTCAGTAAATCTTCCCATGCATATTCAGCACAGCTAATTGCTACAAACCATGTTGGTGTACCTAAGTTTCTTAACATACATTTAAGTTCACCGTGACGATGGAACCAATATTCATTGGTACCACGTTGACATGCCATCAATTTAATTAACTGTGATTGTAAATTTTCATCTCTTTGTTGAACTTTGTCCATGAATTCTTTTGCAGAAACATGTGATTGATGAACTTCTGTTTTTAATATGTGGTTCACTGCATATGAAAGAGAAGACAAATCACTTTCAAACAGAAGATGAAATATATATGGAATGCACTGTCGAAATCTAGGATCTTCAGAGTACAATCTTATCGAGGGGTATTCTGAAGCTGGAATCCGTACATGTCGCTCATCAAATTGTCCACCTTCTCCAGTGGGGAACAGCTGTGAAAAACAATGAGCTTATAAGCTTTTTTCCCATACACTCATTGGAGTTCCCTTTGCTTTTTTCATTTGAAATAATTCAATACTGTTTCCTATCACTTCTTTTGAATGTAGAGGATGTATCCTGTAATGTTCATAAATCTCTTCTGGACTTGTCCACTTTTTCTATTTGGCCACTTGAAATTTCTGATTCATCTTCTAAACATATTACCTGTTCATCAACATTTACAGTTTTGTAATAAATATTGTTCTCTACAAGATATAATGTAGCCTTTTGGAGTTTATTAGCATCTACAAACTCTTGCCATATTTTTTGACTCTTCGTTGGGACGCCATTTACTAGAATAACTACTGGCTCATTTTCCTCTCTGTCTCCACCAACAGTTTCAATATTTTTCTTCAAATATAAAGGTAAGTACACAACTCTTCCTTTCAGACCTCTTTGTAAATCTGTTGGTGGCAGCTTACCCGTTTTAGGCTCCATACGAATTATGGCTTGAAATGGGTGTACAGATTAAGAACTGACTCATATGCATTCAAATCTGCCAGTTCATCTGGAATAGCTACTAACTCTAAGTTGTTATGTAATGCTCTAGCTGGCATTTTGTTCTCTTCTAATTTGTTGTAACAATATTTACAAATACGTTGATCAGTACCCAACTTAAATCGACCTTCTACCAACAAGTAACCACCAAATTGCTGCCACATATCATTGTTTTCCTTTTCACTTTTTAAATATAAATTAACATTCCTAGTTTGACTTCTATAATGAGTATGTCGACAACAAATACAAACATAGTTTGGTTTTTCAGAGGACACTGTTTTAAACTTTGTAATTTCTTCTACAAACTCATCAATACTAATCTCTTTCCTGTGTTCTTCAACATCTACACTTATCAAGCTCTCACTTTCTACACACTGCTGTTGTGAACCAAAAAAATGAAACTGTATATCATCACAAATATTTTGTACATCCGATAAACAACTGTGTAAAAGAGCTGTGTTCATTTCACTTAAACATAGTGCAGGAGTTTTTACATAGTACACTTTCCTTACTAACTTCCGCATTACTGAGTGGTGTACTGCTAACATTCTTAAGTGATGAAAAGTACTTCTATACACTTTTCTTGAAAGACAAGCCAGAGAATGTCCGTTAAACTTAGTATATTTTCTTATATTACATGGATCTAGCCCTTGTTACATCCTAATCTTCTTTTGCATACTCTCGTAAAAAATTTCGCAATATGTCAGTAGATTCCTGTTGAATACTGCAAATACTGCTACAATCCCACTTATATGCAGGAGCTTGTGTACGCTTCCCTTGCACTTCTTCAGCTACTACTTCTTCCACACTCCTAACAAACATTTCTTCTTTTGGAATGGGACCACCATCTTTCATCTCATACCATCGACCACTAGTATCGACTGAATACTCTAATGTGTTCTGTTGAAAGTAGCTTTCTTCATTAAAGAAAGGCTCAGTAGTAGAAGTGTGCTTCCATTCACCAGTGAAAGTTTTACAAAAGATACTTCTATTAACAAGTCTTTTTTTTTGCTTTTGTCTTTCATAAACTTCATTATTTTATCCAATGTTTTCATTCTCTTCAATATTAAAATAAATAATTTTCGTTTCACATCAAAAGCAGTATCTACTACACTTTGAATGTGTTGCTTCTTCTTATATGCTGCTGATCTTCTTTTATACTTTTACAATCTTTTAATACATTTTGAATTACTCTACTTCGAAAGAGTCATACACGTATCTCTTTAAACTGTTTTTCTCTTCTTGTAACATGTGCTGTTTTTCCAAAAACAAATGGTTTTTTACCATTAGAAATGTTGTTCTCCTTCTGCTTTGTTGTAAAACTCTTCTTTTTCCTTTCATTGCTATTATCTTTCTTTAATTTCTCTGCAACTCTTTTAAGAAAGTGTTTAGTGCTCTTACCAGAACAAACTTTATCCTTAGTAACATTTTCATCTTTTTGTGACGCAGTCTTTTTACTTTTCTTTAAGTAGATCTGCTTTTTTTGTTGTCTTCTCATTTCGTGTTTTCTTGCCATCTTGAATTTGTGATCCAAACAAAATAATTTTCTGAAAAACAAGAACAGTTTCAATAGTTTGTTACATGAATTAACTATTTTAAAATAATTACATATGAATACTGATACTAACTAGTAAGCAATTAATTACAATTACATTGCTATTCTCTTTATTACAAATAAAAAAACAAAAGAGTAGAAACAAGCAAGAGACCTGCAGAAAAAGGAAAAATTGTACTGAAAGAGAAAGAAAGGAACAGAAAGAAGAAAAAAGTTTAGAAACACCTAAAAGAAATACACAAACAACAACACAGCTACTAAACAATGTGAGAAATTCAGAAAGAGGCAACAGAGCTGCACAAAGAGATAATAGTGGTGAACAAAGAAACAACAGAAGTGCACAAACATGCAAGAGAATGCACAAAGAAGCAAGAGTGATGAAGAAAGAGGCAAGACAACTCCAAAACAGGGAACCCAGGTATAGAAATAGGCAAGAGGGGTGCAAAATGAAGCAAGACAGTGCAACAAACATGCACAAAGAGAGAAAAGGGATGCACAAACATATGGCATGGGTGCAAAAAGAGGCAACAGAGGTGCAGATAGAGGGAAGACAAGTGCAGAAAGAAGCAACAGACCTGGTTAAAGTGGCAAGACAAGTGTATAAAGAATAAAGACATCTGCAGGAAAAAAAAGTGAGGTGCAGAAAGACGGAACAGAAGTGGAGAAACATGGAAGAGAGGTGTAGAAAGAGGCAAAAGAGCTGCAAAAACAGGAAAGAGGCCTGCAAAAAAAAGCAAAAAAGGTGCAGAAGCAAAGAAGAGAAGTACAAAACAAGCAGCAGAGCTCCAGAAACACACAAGAAGGATGCACAAAGAAACAATACAAGTGCACAAACAAGCAAGAGAACTCCAGAAATTCAAAACACCAATCTTTGCAATGTTACTATTGTAGGTCTTGTAGGTCTCACCATACTCCTCAAAGCATGCATGCATGTGTCTGTGCCTTTTGCTAGTTCCATCAGACATCTATTTGTATGTATTTTTTATGTATGATGCCACTTGAAAAAGGCACAGACATATACATGTATGCCTTCAGGAATATGCAGAGACTTACAACAGTGATATGTGAAGGGTTGCTGCTTTATATTTGGCTAGTCCAAACAGTCTGAGTAGTCGCTGAATAGTTTAGCTACAAGAGAAAACTGAGGTTTAAAATATCCTAGCAGAGGAATTAGTGATTAGGCTAGTTTGTACGAGTCTGTGGATAGGTACACTTGAAGTACGCCGTATAAATTTTGGTGTGTTCTTGAAATGGAAAGTGCAGTCTCTCTAGTTGAAAAGAGTGCATGGTCTTGCGACTGAGTTATATCTCTACTTGTACATCTATTTTCACACATGTTATGCATCTAAAGATGGTACATCTATAAAACACATGTATACATGTATTTGTATCCTTCTTTCATGTAGGATGTCACTAACAATTCAACAAAGTAGACTAATCACTAATCCCTCTGCCAGCATATGTTAAACCTCACTTTTTGTCTAGCACCTTTACTATTCAGCAACTACTAAGAGTGTTGGGCCTAGCCAAATATAAAGCATGAACCCTTTGAATGTCACTGTTGTAAGTGTCATCATATTCCTGAAAACATGCATACATGTGTCTGTGCATTTTGTTAGTGACATACATAAAAGAGCATACAAATGCATGTATACCTGTGTTTTATAGGTCTACGATCTTCACATGCATAACATGTATGAAAATACATGGCTAGTGCCTCAGTAAATGAATGAGTGCAAGAGTAATGTCTGGCAGCTTAGAACACTGCATGGGTAGTGCCTGAGTGAATGCATTAATCAAACTGTAGTGCCTGTGTCATTGGATGAGTGCATGGGTAGTGCTTCACAGAATAGATCAGTCCATGGGTAGTGCCTGAGTGCATGGATGAGTGCAAGAGTAGTGCCTGATTCATTGCACGATTGTGTAGGTAATGTCTTATTAATTCAATGTGTGCATAGGTAGTGCGTCCTTGATTGCATGAGTGCATGAGTAGTGCCTGTGTGATTGTTTGAGTGTAGCAGTAGTGCCTGCGTGATTCGATGAGTGTATGGGTGCTGCCTGAATGGAACAATCCATGCGAGGGTAATGGCTGCATCATTGGATGAGTGCATATGTTCTGCTTGAGTGAATGGATGAGTGTATGAGTAGTACCTGAGTGAATGCTTGAGTGCAAGAGTAGTGGCTAGGTGACTGCATGACTGTGTAGGTAATGCCTCATTAATTCGATGTCTGTATAGATAGTGCCTCTCTGATTGCATGACTGCATAGGTACTTCATGAGTGACTAGATGACTGCATAGGTACTGCCTGAGTGAATGGCTAAGTGCAAGAGTAGTACCTGACTGATTGCATGAGTCCATAGCTAGTGCCTATGTGATAGCATGAGTGCAGGGGTAGTGCCTGTGTGATTGCATGAATGCATAAGTTGTGCCTGAGTAACTTCATGAGTGCAAGAGTATCGTCTGAATGCTTAGATCAGTGCATGAATAGTGCCTCAGTAAAATCATGAATGTAACAGTAATGGCTGGGTCATTGGATGAGTGCCACAGTAGTGCCTGAGAAAATAGATAACTGCATAGGTAGTGCCTGAGTGAACAGCCGAGTGCAAAACTAGTCCCCTACTGATTGCATGAGTACATGCATAGTGCCTCCGTGATTGCATCAATGCAAAGGTAGTACCTGGGTGATTGTATGAGTGCATAGGAAGTACCTGAGTGAAAGTATGAGTGCAAGGCTAATGTTTTCATTATTGGATGAGTGCATGAATAGTGCTTCAGGAAATGGATGAGTGCATGGGTAGTACCTGAGTGAATGGTTTTGTGCAACTGTAGTACCTGTATTATTCGATGACTGCTTCACTACGGTTTAACAGAATAGATGAGTGCATAGGTAGTGGCTTACTGAATGGTTGAATGCAAGACTACTGCCTGGGTCATTGCATGTTTGCGTAGGTAATATCTGATTGATTGGATGTGTGTATAGGTAGAATCTCCTTCATTGCATGAGTGCATTGGTACTGCCTGGGTGATTGGAAGACTCATAAAAAGTAGCCTAATCACTAATCCCTCTGCCAGCATGTCTTAAACTTCAGTTTTCTCTTGTAGCTTCACTTTTCACTGACTACTCAGACTGTTTAGCCTAGCCAAATATAAAGCACCAACCCTTCACATGTCACAGTTGTAAGTCTCACCATATTACTGAAACCATGCATGCATGTGTCTCTGCCTTTTCCTAGTGCCATCATACATAAAAGAAACATACAAATAGATGTATACCTGTGTTTTATAAGTATTGGATCTTCCGATACATAACACGTGTAAAAATAGATGTAGAAGTATAGACATACCTCAGCAAAGTCGGATTGCTAAGACGGACACTCGGGCAATGTACAATGTGCTGATATGTAAGTTGCAACTGTGTGCCACTTTTTTGCATAGCATTGAAGCCGATTGGGACTTTGACTTTCTCTGTGCTGTTCAGATGCCGCCATCAGCCCAGTGAGGGCCTAAGTGGTATTTTTCGACGCAGATAGGCCTCTGTTACCTTCCTTTTACAAACAAAGGGGGAGGAAGCGTTGGGTTGGGTGGGGGAGGAGGGGGGGAGTCGAGGGAGGTGCCATTCCCAGCCTCTGGATGTACCGGCCCTCTAATGTACGCAGATTGAGCAGGGGCAGGGAGCCTCAGAATTACCTTCACTTTTATTCAGGTGTGGTTCACCAGTGTGAAGAAATACGTACACAAAGTGTGCACTCAACATTTTCATTTCTATCTCCCTGAAGTTAATAAAACATGGCTGTTTTAAAGCCCCCCACTATCTTGCGACAAGGCGCAATCTGCAAATGTGGGCCATTTCTTTTACGTTGCCCGGGCCGATTTTGGATCCCAATTCAACCCTGTACCTCACTCACAAGACCATGCAGTCCTCTCAACATGACAGACTGCACTCCTCATTTCTCGAAGACACCTAAATGTATACGGGGTACTTCAAGTGTACTTTTTCCACAGAGTCATACAAAGTAGCCTAATCACTAATACCTCTGCCAGCATGTCTTAAACCTCACTTTTCTCTTGCAGCTTGACTATTCAGCAACTACTCAGAGTCTTTGTACATTTCGTAACATATGTCAAACAGCACACTTCTGTAATAATGTGTTATTTAAAAAAAAAAATCTTTTCAAACTAAAAAATATCACTCCAAAGACTGAACCACTACTACACAATACATAACACACCTTACAAATTTGTAACTCACCTCTGTAATATTATTGCAGAATATCAAATATCACAAACGCATGAAAATTCTTCTTTCTCACACAGTAAATGTAATGTATCACTCTCAACAAGGTAAAACCAGAAATGGCAAACTTTCCCTCTCTTCTGCACACAAATAGATGTAAGTAACAAATCAAATGTGTTCCTTCATTATTTCAAATTGTAAAACACATTTCATTTGGTTACTCATATTAACCCTTTCTAACTCTCTTCTAAAAGTGCCCAAACTGGTTATGTATTTTGTGGAGTGGGGACTCCACCACGCTGCCGCATCGCCATGGAGCCCAGAACCCTTACGAGAGTTCAAAAACCTATTTCCAATAATACTACTGCTAATTTTGAACAACACACTTCTTTTAAACATACTACTGATTTAGGAAAACTAACTTTAATAGCTTATCACTTGTATTTAAATCTGCATTTCATATTTTAATACCACAGTTGTTTCAACCCTTCCCCACTCTCCTTAATGCCAGTTTCCATAGCAACAGTTTCTGCAACATTCAACGGCAGGTGCAGGTCACAAGTTCACCATATTTCATAGCAACAGTTTCATCAACATTCAACGGCAGGTGCAGGTCACAAGTTTCCCATATTTTTAAGTTCAGAACAGTTGCTTTCAAATCCAAATAGCAGGTGTGGTTGACTTCTGCAACATGTTATTGTATCCTATGAACTGTACCTTTCAAACATTTTTTATTAACCAATCAGAAACATGCTTTTGCACGAAAGAAACATGTATCCTATTTTTCAGTGCACAATGTTGATCATCAGCCAATCAGTTATCGGTTTTCTCAAAAAAAGCTTGTTCTCCACCTTTTTATGTATCTCTCATCTTGCCAACGGGCTACATCAGCTACAGACATCTTTTGATTCCTTCCAGACATCCCTTCAAAATGCTTACAGTATGGATCGTAGCGCACAGCTATGTTTTCTGGTGCAAAAGGTATGCTGAACACAGACGTATTGACAAAGACCTAGGTTTGCAAAATGTGGACATTAAATGGTATGCACAGAGAGGATTAAAGTGTTTTTTTCAGTGAATATATATGACCAAGGAAACTTGTTTTCCGAAACGCGTTAAGTTGCATTTTCCAAAATAAAACCTGCTAAAAGCAATTTTGGGGCCGTGGTGTGTTGTTTGAACAAGGAGACGACGCGTGATTTGGATTTGTTAGGCTGTTAACAGTCCCGTACCTCAGCTGCCTTTAGTAGTAGCAGCTACAGGTGTGTCAGACCAGGGATTTCCCGAGGTGCAGACGGCACAGCAATTTGTGCTAATTGCGAGGGTGGATTTACGTGCTGGGGCACACTGGAGTGCTTTAAATATCGCAGGATTAAACTACTGTGATCTTGGTTAATTATTGTGGCATAACGGAACCCACTGGGGGTGTTTTAAACTGCTGAACAAAACTACATGTCCCAGGATTCATTGCGAGCAAGCTACGAAGCTGACACACCTGTAGCTGCTACTACTAAAGGCAGCTGAGGTACGGGACTGTTAACAGCCTAACAAAACCGCATTGCCATAGCCCAGGAAGAAGGAGCAGACAGCTCAGAAACGCGTTGGCAAGCAAGATAAAAATACGGATGTTAAGCCACCCTCGGTATGCTAATAAATGAAGGAATTACCTTGATGCTGTCGAGTGCTTTTCTGATGCAGAGCCATTGAATATATATATATATATATATATATATATATATATATATATATATATGTGTATGTATATATATATACATATATATATATATATATATACATATATATATATATATATATACATACACACATAAAATATATATATACATACATACACACACAAATGTTACAGGAACGGAAATAGAATTTAAAAAAAACATTAGAAATTCACTGAAAAAAAACAAAGGTTACAGGGACATTATAGTTAGCCTCAGATTTCACTGAAACAAAACCTGTGAAATTCTGCAGTTACGGTTGCCTGAGCTAACTATAACTTATGCCCTCGCTATGCACTGCTTATGACCACACATATTACATCACCTATGACATGGTCAATGTCACCTCTAATGACATCATTGATGACATCATCCAGTGATTGTGAGTGTTTTCTAAAGGTTTATGAATGTCAAACATATATACTAAGGTGCTACAAAAGTTAAATTAGTATACTTTGTGTACTACTAATAAGTGATATTATTTCTAACATATATTATGTGTGTGACTGTGTGTGTAAGTGTGTGTCTGAGTGGCTGTATGGGTGTGTGAGTGAGTGTATGGGTGTATAAGTGGATGTTTGAATACCTGTGTGGGGGAGTGTATGGTTGTGTAAGTGGCTGTATGTGTGAGTGAGTGGCTATGTGAGTGGCTGTATGTTTGAGTGAGTGGATGCGCGAGTCACTATTGGTGACTAGGTGGCTGGGTTTCTGACTGTATGAGTGAGTGACTGAGTGGTTAAGTGAGTTGGTGTGTTAGAGGCTGTATTGAAGAGTGAGTGTCTGTGAGTGGCTGTATGGGTGAGTGAATGGGTATGTGAGTGGTTGTATGGTTGTGTGTAAATGGTTTTTTGGGTGTGTGAGTGGGTGTCTGAATTGTATGGGTGAATGAGTGTCTGTGTAGAGAGGCTGTATGGGTGAGTGAGTGGGTGTATGGGTGAATAAGGTTATGTGTGAGTAGGTGTTTGGGTGAGTGGCTGTATGGGTGAGTGAGTAGTTGTGTGAGTGACTGTATGGGTGAGTGGGTGGGTGAGTAGCTGTATCGGCTAGTGAGTGGGTATGTGAGTGGCTTTATGGGTAAGTGGCTATGAGAGTAGGTGTATGGGTAAGTGAGTTGCAGTGTGAGTGGCTGTATGGGTGATTGAGTGGGTGCATGAGTGGCTCAATGGATGAGTGAGTGGATGTGTAACTGGTTGTATGGATGTGTGACTGGGTGTATGAGTGGTTGTGTGGGTTGCGACTGGTTCTGTGGATGGTGTTATCAGTCATGTAATCAGTAATGTCATTTGAGATATCATCAGTGATGTCATTGACCATGTCATGAGTGATGTAATTTGTAAGGTCATAAGCAGTGCATTACAGGGGCATAAATTATAGTTAACTCAGTTAACTATAACTGCTAAATTTCACTGGTTTAGTACGAGTGAAACTGAACCTAACTATATCGTCCCTGTAACCTTTTTTCTTCAGTGACTTTCTACTTTTTTTAATTCTATTTCTTAACTATAATGTCCCTATAGCCTTTGGTTTTTTTTCACTGAATTTCTGCATTTTTTAAATTTTATTTCCTAATTATAACGTTCCTGTAAGATTTGTTTTTTCAGTGAATTTCCATGGTTTTTTAAGTGTTATTTCCTAACTATAACGAACCCTGTAACCTTTGGATTATTTAATGAATTTGTAAGGTTTTTTTTAAATGTATTTCCTAATTTTAACCTGCAACCTGTGAGAGTGGGTGTGTGAGTGGCTGTATACGTTGGTGAGTGGGGTATGTGAGTGGTTGTATGGGTCTGTGAGTGGGTGTGTGAATGGCTGTATGGTTGCTGAGTGGGTGTGTGAGTGACTTTGGGTCCGTGAGTAGATGTGAGAGTGGCAAAATGGGTGTGTGAGTGGGTGTCTGAGTGTCTGTATCAGTGGCTGTGTGAGTGACTGCCCCAGAACGGAACCTCACCTACCCCATTATCCAATAATAGTCCACAGCTTTGCACAAAATGTCTACCCAACTGGAGTACTTTCTATTGGTTAATTAGTAAGTGCTACCTCTTTGGGTAAATGACTAGTGCATATTCTACACTACAGCTGCGTAATGGAGCACGAGGAAATGTCTCCAGTGACCTTGTGTGTGTCTTGGTAATGTGATTGTTTTGCATGCTTCTTCATACGGAAATCTGTGATAACATAAATCCTCGTACACAGAAGGCAACAAGACTACAAAGAGGTAAATTTCCACCAAACAAGGGTACTTCCTCTTAACTATATGAAGCAAGTGCTTCTTTGCTTGCTGGAGATGTCCTCACATTCCTATGGATCAAGAACGCGGCACCATAATCGGCGAGAAATGCGCTGAGGGGCCTCTTGTTAAGCTGTCCATCATCCTGGCAAAAGCCGGGAAGACCTTTACATACTACTAAAGTGTGCAGGGCCAAATGGGCAATGCTTCTAGGTGATTTGCATATTTGCATACTCCTAGTAATGCTAAGGGAGAACCATAGACCTTCCACTCACCAGGAGAGGCCAAGAAATATCCCACTCATTACAGTCACTACAGATTGCCTTCGATAGATCAGCAATGCATTCACCTTTACGAAGGATTTCAGATCATTTTTCACTGTGTAATTGCAGATAAAACACACTTGCTTTGCCAAGCTCAGAAAGTTAGGTTAATTTGTCCTTTCCAGAAATGGAGCTTTAACTGGGGCACTTGCTATGTTTATATTTGTAAGTGCTTCTCTTTGAGGTTTAATTTCTGTGAAATGAGCATCAGGGCCAGAACAGAAACTCACCTGCCCGTTTATCCAACAAGAGTCCCTTGTTTTGCACAAAAATTCTACCCGACTGGAGTAGTTTCTACTGGTTAATTTATAAGTGCTACCTAGTTGGGTTAACGTCTAGTGTGTATTTCACATTACAGCTGCATAATGGACCATCCAGCTACCTTGTGTGCGTTTCGGCAATGTAATTGCTCCTTGTGCCTCTTCATCCAGAAATCTATGATTACATGAATCCTCCTATATAGGAGACAGCGAGACTACAAACAGTCCATATGTTTCGGCAATGTGATTGAGCCTCGTGCCTCTTCATCCAGAAATCTGTGATTACATGAATCCTCCTATGTAGGAGACAACAAGACTACAAAGAGGCCATGCGTTTTGGCAATATGATTGCTCCTCATGCTTCTTCATCCAGAAATCTGTGATTACATGAATCCTCCTTTATAGGAGACAACAAGACTACAAGGAGGCCGTGCGTTTCGGCAATGAGATTTCTCCTCGTGCCTCTTCATTCAAAAATCTGTGACTATATGAATCCTCCTATAAAGAAGACAACAAGACTGCAAATAGGCCGCAGAGGGAGCCTTGCGGCCCCAGCCGGCTCCCCACCTCCCCATTACTCCTGAATGCACAGATCAGCCACAAATGCTGCTCCCTGTGTGTGGGAGCAATCCTGTCATCTGAGTCCCTGCCTGATTGATAGCAGACAGGAAAACGGATGAAAACTCCGCTCCCACCAAGAGGGAGCAGTTTTTCAGCTCCCACCCTCTGGGAGCAGAGTTATTGTTTGCTCTCGCTTGGCAGGAGCTGTCAAAGCTCTCGCCAAGCGAAAGCAAACCGCTCTCTCCTGAGGGTGGAGCTGGCCCTGGCGGGTGGTGGTCCCCAGCACTATTAGTGGCTTCAGGAGAGGAGTCGTGCGGCCCCCTCCTTTCTTCCTTAGCACCAAACCCAGGGAGGTGGTGGTCACTGGGGCAGAAATTGGCCCAAGAGGGGAGCCACTCAGCCCTGTCCCTAAATACAATTTTGTATACCCCAGGGAGGTGGTGGTCCCTGGGGCCAGATTAGGTTCGGGAGGGGGCTGCGTGGCACCTGTCCTGGAGCCACTAATAGCCCTGGGGACTGTCACCCCCCAGAGTCAGCTCCTCCAATATTTAGAATAAAGCCCAAGGGAGATGATGGTCCCTGGAGCTCTTAGGAGCTTATGGGGGGTGGCAAGGCCCCATTCAATTAAAAGTTGAATCGGCATACCCATGGGAGGTGGCATCCCCAGGGGGCTGAGTTTGTAAGAAGCGTGTGAGACTGCGATTTTTTTTTTGTTGCTGAGAATTTGCGAATGTTCAAGATTTTGTGGCACAATGATTTTTAAAAAAATGCTTTTTGGCCCTGGCAGGGCTAGGGGGTCAGGATATTCCTACCCTGCCTCCTTTTCCTTATTTTTACATTTTTTGGGACTGCCTGAGGCCGAGTTCCAAGATGGCTTCCAACAATTCGTGGTTGAAGTATTGGCAGCCAATCCGATCTCTGCACAAGATCATCAACATTCGCAGAGGCTTCGTGCCTCTAGAGATACAAAATTGGATTTTCTTTAATATCTCCAAAACTACTGAATGGATTTACACCAAATAACAAAAAGGGCTCTTTCTAGACCAAGAGCTACCTTTCTGCCAAATTTGGTGTTATTCCGTCCAGCAGTTCGGGCTGTAGTCATGATCAAAATCCCTATGGAAATTAACATGGTAAAAGCACTGTTTTTGACCCCACCCTTTTTCTCGGCTCCATCTTGGCAAATCACCCCGAAACTTTCCATGGAGAACTAGAACCAGTGGCACACTTTTGTTGGAACTGCCAGTAGGATATATATCTATACATAGTCCCTGAAAAAAACCAAAAGTTACAGGGACATTATAGTTAGGCTCATATTTCATTTGAACAAAACCAGTGAAATTCCGCAGTTATAGTTACCTGAGCTAACTATAACGTATGCCCCTGCAATGCACTATGCCACAAAATAAAATTTAAAAAAATATATATTTTGGCTCCAGGTGGGATCTCTGTGGGTCCCACCACCAGGCCTAGTGGATCAGGGTATTCCTACCCTGCCCCCTCGTGTTTTTGTTTTGCATTTTCCTTGGCACTCAGGCCGAGTCCCAAGATTGCTGTCACCACTTCCTGGCTGAAGTGGTGGCAGCTAATAACGACATTGTTGTTGGCACGGTGGATCCGCATATCTAGATATACATAATATATGCCATGGAGACAGTGCACTCTGCAAAGCGCTTCGAGTTTCCTTCTGCATGTTGTGTGCTACATCAAACACCTTCAGAGAAGCGTTAATTTTTTGGACTGTGGTCCAAGTGTCATTTTCCACACCCCCACCACCATTTCACTTGGAGCGTTTTGACTTTGAGGGGCCTGAGGATGATGCCATCTCAGACCCAATAAGGTCCTCAACATCACCCAGAAGGGAACAACCCTTTTACGTGAAAGAGGCGTCTCAAGTCTAGTAAGGTGTTAAGCTTTAGAGCCCAGTGCCAAGAGGTGTTTTTGTCTCTTTGGGCACTAAATGATCTTGCTCTTTCATCTTTCCACTCCCTGTCCCGCCTTGAGATGGCGGTCCCCTGGGCCGTAATGGGCCCAGTTGGGGGGCCCGCACTCCCCCTCCCTCTAATTTTACATTGGCCTGCTTCGGGATGTGGCAGTCCCTGTGGCTGTATATAGCCTGGGGAGGGGTGGCAGCGTGCACCCTCATATACTAATTTAATTTTGCCCCCGGGACCTTGCCCACCAGGGGGCTGAAGTAAAAACAAACCTGAACCGCTGGATGGAATTACATCAAATTTGGCCCAGAAAGCGCCCTTTTTGTTTATTTGGTGTAAATCCATTCATTGGTTTTGTAGATATTAAGGAAAATATATCTAGGTGCCTGAATAGTTCATGGCTACTTCGTGACGATTTGCGAATGCATGCACTAACAGGAATGCCATGATTGGCTGGCTGCAACCTGAGTACAAAGTTGTGGCTGCCATGTCAAGTAACAGGACACAGTCCTCGAAGGTGAAACTAAAGATCAAAGGTTGTATAAGGGTTCAGAGTAGAGGTATCCTGACCCCATGGGTGGCGTATAGGGGTGTTTGTGGGACCCCTTATGTGTAAAGCATGTCAAAAATCATAATTTTTGTTTCTACGTGCGATATTCATCGCAAAGCTCAGCACGGCCCCCATGTAATGTTGCGATGACTCACAAATAAAGCCCAAAATTTGTTTTTAAAAATGCATTCAGACACTCCAATGGACACTAAGGTACTCACTCAGAGACCGACTCACACTGTTACACCCACTCACAGACTCAGATATTTACACACCCACTCACACACCCACTGGGAGATTCATGCACTCACTCACAGACCCACTCAGACACTTACGTATCCACTGATAGATTCACTCAGTCATGCACCCACTCACAGACCCACTCAGACTCATACACCCACTCACAGACTTACTAAGACACTCATGCAACCACTCACAGAACCCCTCAGACACTCACACAGTTACTCACAGACCCACTCAGAGAGTCATGCACCCACTCACAGACCTGCTGAGAGACCCATACACTCAGTCACAGACCTACTCAGAGACTCACACACCCACTCACAGATATGCTCAGACACTCACACACCCACTCGCTGACCTATACAGCCACTCACATACACTGTCAAAGGTTACAGTTAGGAAATAAAATTGAAAAAAACCTTAGAAATTCACTGAAAAAAAACAAAGGTTAGAGGGATGCTACAGTGAAATGGTCAGTGACATCACTGTTGACATCTCAAATGACATCACTGATGACATCGTCCACAGACCCACTCTGGGTCTGTATATATATACACTTCAGCCTCTAAAGTTTCGGGGTGATTCCCCAACCAGTGGCCGAGAAAAAGAGGAATCCCAAAATACGTTTTCCCTATGCAATTTCCTGTAGGGATTTTAGACATGACTACAGTGCAAACCGCAGAACGGAATTACACCAAATTTGGCAGAAAGCTAGATCTTGGTCCAGAAAGAGTGTTTGTGCAGTGTGGGTGCATGAGTGTCTGAGTTGGTCCTTCACCCATACAGCCACTAAGTCACCAATACAGCCACTAACACACCCACTCACACACCTTTGCAGTCACTCACACAGACACTAACTCACCTATACAGCCACTCACACATCTACTCACTCTCTAACACAGCCATACACTCACCCACACAGCTACTGACATACCCTCAAACACATCTATAAAGCCACTCACACACCCAATTACACACCCATACAGCCCCTCAGATACACACTCACACACTGATACAGACAGTCACACAGCAAACTCAGAAGGGATATGTTGGAAATAGTATGACTAATTACTAGTACAGAAAGAATAGTAATTTAAGTTATGCTGTAGCTTAGTACATATCTTTAATTCTCTGAAACGTTTACCAAACACTTACACTCACTGTTGAAATAAGGGAGACAAACATGGTAATTAATCTTACTAAAGAGGTACTTACACTAGAAGATGAATAAATTCTGCTGTTAGGACTATCGTATTGTCCAGAAGCACCACTTAATTATGAACAAAGTCGATTAGATCTATTCATGTTTATACGCAAATTAAAATTAAAAAAATTCTTTAAACAACAACAGAAAAGCAACAAAAGAATAATGGACATACGTATAGGAAGTAACCTTTCAGCATCAGATATTGACCTCATGAGAGATATGAGAGAATTGGAGAATGAAGGGACCATAGAGCAGGAATTCCTAACAGACACAGAACTCCTGGTAGAGCAACTAATCATAGGCAACAAAAGGGCTGAAACCCCCTTTAAACCCGAATCTAAATTTAACCCCACATCTCCAAATGACAACATAGATTCTTTCAATGAAAGCACGACTTATGAATTATAGAAAATCAAGAAATGTGAAATAAAAAGAGGGAAAAGGATCACATTATGGAGGGCCAAATACAATAGAGTGAGGATTAAGTGGTCAAAAATAATGAGTACATTATCTGCAATTCGGATAAAGGAGGAAATCTTGTTATCTGGTCAAAAGGCATGTATGTGGAGGAAGCATACAAACAGTTAAAATATGCCACATGTTATCAAAAGATAACAAGGACTGACTATGATAATTTAAAACATAATTTTTTATCAAGATTTGGAGAAATGGCGTGATGACAGTTTGATTAGCTTGGATGAATACAGCTTTTTGAAGATTGCCCATCCAAGAATACCAATTTTGTACCTACTGCCTAAAATACATAAAAATCATGACTGTCCCCCAGGAAGGCCAATAATTCAAGCTATTGGTGGCCTATTTGAAAATGTTTCTAAATATGTTGACTATTTTTACAGCCATTAGTTCAAGATCTACCATCTTATATTAGAGATACAACAGACTTCCTCAAAAGAATATTTGACATTCATTGGGAAGAAGACTACCTAATGATCTGTTGAGATGTAAATTCATTGTACACCAGCATCAGACATGAAGATGGCTTAAAAGCTGTGTGATACTTTCTGAATTTCTGACCTATACAGTATCATGAGCATAATGAAATGTTGCTGAGCATGATTTCTTGGTGCCTGAAAAGTAATATTTTCCTGTTTAATAATGATTTGTACAGACAGATACAAGTGACAGCGATGGGCACCTGCTTCGCTCCCAGCTGTGTGAATTTACATATGGGCTGGTGGGAGGAGCAGGTGTTACATAGCTCTGAACTGGAAAAATGGTCACCAGACATTGTAATGTGGCTTAGGTATATAGACGATCTGTTCCTGCTATGGAAAGTAGATTTAGAATCTGTAGAGAAGTTTGTAGCTATAATTAACAACCGTGCCCTAAATCTGTCACTTACAAGCCGTATAAGTAACACCAACATTGAATTATTAGATGTTAGATTAGAAGTAGTTGGCTCACATCTAACATCTTCAGTGTATAGGAAACCAACCGCAGGCAACACCACTCCTCATGCTAGTAGCTCAGCTCCTATCTCATTAAAGAATAGCATACCCTATGGAGAAATGCTTAGAGCCAAGAGAATTTGTAGCTCTCAGTCCATCTATGAAAAAACAGAAACATAAATGAGCACTAGACCTAAAAAGAGGGGGTACAATGAAGGGATATTGAAAGAAGCCAGGGGAAAAGTAGTCAATGTCAACAGATCAGATTTACTTTTCAAAAAGCAGGTAATTAATTCACAACAAGAGAATGAGTGTAGATATATTACCACCTACAACAAACAGTTTGAAACGTTGAGGTGAGCCTTGAGCAAACACTGTCATCTAATTCAACGTGATCCAGTAATAGGTGCAGAAATTAATTTGAGACCTTTGATAACGTATCAAAAATCACACTCAATGAGTAACACACTAGTCAAGACTGAGGTAAGCACTGCCAGTAATTGGCTAAAACCTAGAAACGGTTTTAGGAAATGTATAAAATGCAAAGCCTGCCAGTTTGGTAAAAGCATTACAGAACTTAATACAGATTTAGGGGAATGGATATTGATTAATAAACCATTAAATTGTAATTCAGATTATGTAGTATATTTGCTTGAATGTCCGTGCCCTAAAAATACATTGGCAGTACAAAATTACAAGCCCACAAACGTATTTTACAACACATACGTGCGGTGAGAAATGTAGGCACTTTAGAGAACTTGAGTGTAGGTTCATCCTAAGAATGGGTACGAAAGAACCAACGGGATTGAATATGGATGAGGAGATGTTTACTTTCCTGTAGAGATAATTCCAATTATTTGCCCTCTCTTTCTGCTTCTTCTTTGTAATTTTTACTTGCATTGGTTTTATGTATTAACAGCCTCTTTCCATGTTTATGCAGTCTGTAATTGTTATTTTATTTGTTTTTTTACAGATTGTTTAAGGAAGACACCTGTGCAGGAAAGCAGAAGAGCTAAGATATAATTTTAATTATTATTGTTCAAGTGTTACTTAGCCCAATGGGGCGGAATTTTTTTGTTTAAGACAGGTTGTTCTCCTGTATTAAGAATATTGATTGTGGAAATATATCTTACTGAGCATCTGCCCAATGGGGCACAATAGTCAAGCAGCACTATGATATTATGAGTTTACGGCAAATTGTGGTTTTGCATGGGCTTCCATAGCATTGCTAAATCTCCTTTATAAGTTTCATTGTCAATGTGTCATTTAGCCCAATTATTGTTTTCTTATTTCTATTTTATTTTTACTATAACTTTCATTTTGCAGTGTGAGCATCTAGCGTGTTGATATCTTATTTAAATATATCAATCTGCAACAGGGTGATGGGTTGCATATTGCAAAATGGCTGCAATTGATATCCGTGTTAATGTCGAGGCAAGTCCACTTTCTAGGTTAATGCCTGCATACATGTTAAAATGATGACTGACGCCAGATTGAGGCGTTGTGAACATGGCTCAGCAGGAGCCGAAACGATGCTTTTGTCTGCCAAAGAATAAATTATTTTATCCAGCACTACGGGGGGTGCCGTCTCTGTGTGGAGCGAAAGCGCGGAGAACTCTTTATTCGGTTTCATATGATAAAACCATAAAGGCACAATATAAAATACAGGATAAAATATGATACATTATGCACAAATTCTACGGGTACATACCCGATATAAGCATCTCATTAACAATTAATTTTATATGCACATAATGTATCTAGTTTCATGGGCCCTAGGACAGACTTAACACCTACTAAAGAAGACTCTATAAATAGTATAATAAAACCATTACTCTTCATCAGGTTACAAAAATAAACATGCTATTAGAGCAAATTAAGGTGAATGAGACCGGAAGTGGTGACTAAGATCAAACGAGTTAATTACAACTCGCCCTAAGCCTGATAGCACATTTAAAAAAAAATAACACGTAAAAAACGGTATCACCCGTCAACATCTGAAGAAATATAAAAGCGGGCCGTAAAATGAACCATGTCCTGCGGAGATATACCATCGCAGCCACAGGACGGGAGAAATTGCCCTTTATTCTGCCCCCTGGGATGGGCGAGGAGAAGATAAAAAAGATCAAACCGAAACCTGGTCAGAAGGAAACAATCATATGAGTTTGTTAACCCCAGCAGGTACGGCTCTGCCATCACAGTTGTCCTTAACATAATGAAGCGGCGTACGCTGGACTTCACAAGCTCCCTTTCCTACCTTACCATGGTCTGGCGGTTGATAAACGCTGTCTTAATAAGGGCTAAATCTTCCTTGCGCTTTGAACCGGGGTTTGAAAAAAGATATCCTCTTCTCAGACTCATGAGGTTCCTTTCTATGTATTTGAGCCATGGTACCCTAGATACATAATCAAGGGCCAGACAGTCTTTCAGAATTGCTTTGTTTAGCGTGGTCCCCTCCCCAACTCAGATTTTTAGCCACTGAGACACTTGGCGAAAAGCTGTCAAGTCAGTGATGTAGGGCATACCTAGCTTCTCATGGGCAGTGAAAGAGGGGATACCCTGGGGAACTGATAAAAGATGATTCAGGAATTTGTTTTCCGTGATTTGGATATCGTTTGTGTCGGCGTATCCCCAGATTTCACTGCCATAGAGGGCCTTAGAAATACACTTAGCTTTATATAGCTCAAGTAGGGCCCCCACAGGTCTTTTCCCCAATCTAGAGGCGAAATTAAAAATTGCTGCAGTCTCCCTGTTAAGGTAATTTCTCTTATGTGTGAGTTGGGGCCCCCATTTCATTTTTTCATCCAGGAGTACCCCCAAGTAGGAGAACACACTTGACTTAGGGATCGGGGTAAGCCCTTCCTTGAAGGTGTATGGTCTGCTGGGCCGAGTCCCTATTTGCATGATGTATGATTCCGAGTTCTTAATTGTCAGGTTCAGGTCTCCCATAAACTGCAAAAAGGTGGTTAAAAGTGTTTGCAGACCCCGTTCAGTCCTAGCCATCAGGATGGCGTCATCTGCGTATAGTAGGACCGGATATATATATATTTTTTTCCCTTGAAAACTATTTTTCGTTACGTATTTTATGAAAATGATATATAACATGCCTAATAAATACATACACATATGCACACATCAATATATATCAATTAACATTTTTGAATAATTATTAAAGCATTTAAAATAGATACCTATTTGTGCATATATATTATTCACGCATGTAACATACATAATAACATGCAAAAACACAATTATTTATACAGAAATTTAATAATATATGAAATATATATTGTAAATAACACATTCATATTTAGAATTTATATATGAAGTACATATTGAAAATAACATGCACATTAATTATAAATAAAATATATTTTTGAAGAATAAAATCAATTGTTTTATATGCAGTTTAGTGTGAATGGTGTCACTAGCAAGATTTTTCCGACGCGACGTGCACGAGGTGCATCTCGGTTATTTTGCAAATCTCATGGAATTTCTGGGTAATTCTGCCTGAATACGCTATGCAGAATTACGTGAGTTACTCCCAGGCCTGTATATATAATGTATTTATACTGCTTTAAGGTGAGTCAGTCAGACCTGCATATGGATTAAGTTGCCCACATCAATCTCAATAGTCGAGTTCAGACTATTTGTAAACTGCCCAATTTTTTTTGACCTTCCAGACCCACAAAGTTCGGTAACAGCCTTTGTTGGTCTATAAATGTCCTCCTAACTTACCAGATCTGTTGTTAATAATTTTTCCTTAAGATCCTAACCCTTTCCAACAGAACACAATTGAAGGGTGAGCATCTAGCTTTATCAGATTTCTATTCAAATCCTCTTTTCCTCTCTTAATTTTATAATAATCCAGCCCTTTTTTGGCAAGCCCCAAACTGAATTTTGAAAGCTGCTATTTAAGAGTTGCTGAACAGGAGTTAAGTTATTTGTCCCCAGAAACAAACCTAGGAATAAAGGGCCTGATTTAGAGTTTGGCAGAACGGGCTATTCTGTCACAAATGCAACGGATATCCCGTCCGCTGTATTACAATTCCATTATATCCTATGGTACTTGTAATGGGAAACATCCTTTCGGAAGCCGGAATCATGCTGTGCCAACACAGCGCTGGCAATAGAACAAACAGGGCATTAGCACGCATTCGTTCAGCACGAAATTCGGTACGGCGACTTGCTTTTAGGGGGGGCATTGGTGGAATGGTGTTGGATTTAATGTCCAACACCTTCCCTACTGATGCACAGACTGGAGTTGGAATAGTAAATTAAACTATTCCAACATCCAGCACCTCCCAAGGCAAGTCATTAAAATGACTTGTGTGCTGAACAAATGCGTCCTAAAGACGCATTGGTACTAAAGATGGCGTTCTGAATGCATGCGTCCTGAACGCTTGCTGAACACAGTCATACATTCACTTGTAATACGGTGGACGGTATATCCATCACATTTGTGATGGAGTAACCAGCCTGCCAAACTCTAAATCAGACCCAAAGTTCAGTGCTCACCAGCGCCCATCCATTCCATACATTTTTCTGATACAGAATCAATCCATAGAATGCATTTTAACTTCTGGTGGCCATTTGCTTTACTCACTTTCCTGCCTTACAAATAGATGTCTTGGGAAATTAGTCCCCAAAAATATCTGGTTTGCGCCATGGTCGTTCTCTATCCTTGACATGGGCTCAAAAGAAATAAACTATTTAAAATGTCGATTAGAAACAAAAGTGTATTCTAGAACTGCCTTTTGATGGCTGGAGATGTGGATGTAGTTCATAAGGATTTCAGGGGACAGTCTGCCATTTAATGTTTGTAAATTGACAGAGTGCCCAATCTTAATCATTTAGAGCCCTGAACGTCACGGCATCGGAGAGGTGCAATTACTGATAACATTCCTCAAAATCAGTCTGCATGTACAAATAGAGAATCATCAGTAAAGTTACTTGCCAGATTAAGATTGAAGTCACATGTTAATACAATATACCCATGTTTTGTCTATTTGAAAGCATAGTCAAAACAGAAATACATTTTTGAACATAACATTGCATAAACTTAGCAGCAGGTTATAAATAAACATTAGGCACAACAGGGTATATGACTGTGAAACCCTCCTTACATTTTAATTCAAGTGCTTGAATAGTGTCAGTGTCATAATCAATGGTTTTGATCATACAGTCAAATGAGTTTGAACTGTGAATTCAACTTTTGCTCTGACCCTTGATTTTTTGGGGGGTTACTGGTACAATAAGCATGATAAACCCTTGTGGCTAACAGGTCACACACGCATGATTCCTCCTTTCAAAGAATTTGCATGTATCCTCTTCCTTGAGGTTTCTTGCCAGTCCTGTCGCATTCCCTGAGAGCAGCGAAAGGGGTTAGACAGCATGTTTATATAAGGCCAAGAGGTGCATCTCCATGCTACCCATTTTTACAACACCGAAATTCAACCCTATGGTGAGCCAGGTCCAATCTTCTGGTTTATCAGAGCTCAAGGAATTCTCCTGTGGGAAAGAAGTCTGTATACCAGTATAGGTGCCTGGAAGTATGGAAGAGGGGCCCAATTTTGCCCCTTTCAATACTGACCAAACCCCAGTCATTGCATTATGGAGAGGTTTTATTTTATTAAAAAATATGTTGGATATTTTGCAGAAATGGGCTTCACATGTCTAAAACCCCAAGAGGCAAACAAAACCTTCTTCTGTACCTCCAAGTCATTAGAAAACCTGAGGTAATCCAGATAACTTCCATTGCTTCATATTATATGAGTGGGCCATTTTTTATAAACTCTATTTTTTTCAGTCTTACTTGAATTCAAATGTTTTATCTCTGGGTGTGAATGTAGCAATCTAAGGATGTATCCTTTAATTCAAATGTCTTGATGAGTCCTCAAAAGTATACTGTTCTGCTGTTCTCAATGGAATTGCAGCAGGACTTCCACCTTGTTCACAAGCTGATGTGGCTGCTGCCTATCTCATAGAAGCTTCTGAAAATATTGTCCTTTGTTCCACCTCAGAAGTTGTGCACCATGCCATAGCTGCCCTTCTCTTTAATAATAAAAGTCAATATTGGTCCATAGCTAGGTTATCATGATATGATTTCCTCTTAGTATCTGCTTCTCACATTATTAATGCTGATTGCCCTGTTTTAAACCCTGCACCCTGGCTACTCATGGCTCAAAATTGAGAGCCATATGGTTGCTTAATTGTCATTGTCCACATGACTAGGGCCCGCATTGATCTCTTCAATGCACCAATACCCAATTACAACTTGTGTATTATGTTGATGGAACATGTCTCAGAAAAGACTGTAGATCATTGGGGCTGATTAAGCCATATGTGCATTATATAAAGTTGTTGAAATCTGGTGTTTAACACAAGTTAATCCTGCGAAAGTTTCTAAATTGATTACTCATACTCATGCTTACTTACTTGAAGTGTGCTTTCAGAGTGGCACATAATTTTAGGTTCCTCTGAATGCAAAGAGGTTTACTCACTGCAGCAGGAACCCATATCAAAAACATGTTTATGTTAAGTTACTTGACTTTTGTTACCTCGTAAAGTCACAATTGTTAAGTATGCTGCTTATCAACTTTCTCAAGATGAAGTGTCTAGGGGAAATGTTTTGGTGATCAAACTGCTAAGCAACCTTCCCCATCTTCCAATCCGAAGTTGCACTGGATGCTTCTGAAACCACTGAACCCCTAGTATAAACACTGAATTGCAGGAGTGTGCTTCACAGACTGAGAAATAGATATGGATAAAACTGAATGGTAAAATAGATCCAAATGGAGTGTGGAGGAACAGCATTGGGAGAGCTGTTGCCCATAAATGTCTCCTCCTCAACCTGACCTGATTCTACCAGGGCATTGCCTACATCAGCAGAGATGGCCTGATTCGTATGGAAAGTACCTACTGGTTTGCTCCATTCATCTCTTCTGTTGCCCAACAGTATTACCATTCCTGTGCGACTTACCAACCCCACAACATCGGAAAAGGGATCAAACCCACCCCTGTTGCCTAACCCCCTCCATGGGGCCCTTTGTCTTTCTACAGATGGACGTCATCCAAATGCCCAAATGCTGTTCTTTTTCCTGCCTGTTAATAATACTTTGTATGTTCTCAGAATTGTTTGAATCCTACCCCTGTTCTTGTTCAGATGTCATTGCAAGTACAAAAAGTCTAATCTGAGATTTTATTCCTAGATTTAGGGTCAGCTAGGATCTGACAAGGGCTTCTACTTTGTGGCATCTGTGTTTCAGGAAATGTGCAAGGCTCTAGGAATAAAACTACATTGTCAATGTGTCCTTAGGGAATGTTGAATGCTTTAACTTTTCTTTGAAAATCAAAATAGCAAAAAGTTGTTCTGAAACTGGCCTTAAGTGGCCCATTGCACGACCTGTGGCACTCTGGTCAATCAGAGCCATTCCCACTTAAAAGACTAAGCTAAGCCAGTAAGAGCTAATCCTGGGGCATCTTATTCTGCTCCCGTCCAATCCTTTAGTGTCACCAGCTCTGCTCAACTTGAACTTAAATGAGATTAGAACATTGGAATGTTGGGAGCTCCATTGTAGACAATAGAGTTCTCCCTGCTTCTACGGGTCGGTAAAGGCCAGCAGAGCAACATTCCAATGTCTTACAAAGGCCTCTCGGAGCTCGAGGGGATTTAAATCCCTTCGGGCTTCGAGACGCCTTTGTTTAATTTGTTAGAACATTCTGCCCTCTAGTGGCAGAATGTTCTAATAGCCTTATAGCCCTTCATAGCAGGGCTATACCGGCTATTAAAGTCCTGCTACCTTGTTAAAGTCCCTCGCCTTCGGCTCGGGCCTTTAACGCGGTAGCGGGCCTTTAATAGCCGGTATAGCCCGCTATGGCGGGCTATAAGGCTATAATGGAACTCTTTGGTTTGGCAAGCAACTTATTCGCTGTCCCAACAGCTTCAGTTCCCAATGCCTAGCTGCCTTACCTGACTGCCCTACTGAAGCCTGCAATGATTTGCAGCCAGGAGACTGGGTCCACATGTGTGTTCACCATCGAAAGTTTGCTCTCCATACCTGGTGCAGTGGCCCTTAGCAAGTCGTGCTCACCATGCCATGAATACTGCCATGAAGTATTGAGGAATACCAATTTCCTTCTCTATGTCCTGCTTTGACTACAGAAGCAAAAACTAGCAACAATGCCTCAACCGGATTCAATAAGTACACGACATTACAGCAAGGAAAGAGGGAGACTCCTGATAGTTTGCTCAAAAGTGCTAATGTCATCATATATTTGAAATCGCAGTTTATACAGAACAGTTATATCAGCACTGTGGGCATACATTGCAGAGGCAACCGAAAGGGACTTGGTGCACGTTGTGCTCGTGACCCAATAAGTGACAACGCAAGTGAGAAAAACAGCGAGGAAGGCGCAAGGTGACAAAGAGATAAAAAATATATACAAAGATCAATGGTTTAACAAGAATGATTATTTACAGTGATTGAGCATGGTTTGAAAACTTTTTATGAACCAAAGTTGAAAGTGCGCCGTGAGTTGCGCTGATAAATCGGTCGACGGCGTTTCAATCCTATTTATTCAGGATCATCTTCAGGACCGGGTTGCCAATTTTGGAGTGCTGTAGGTCGAGAGGCAGGTTTGTCCGGTGGTAGGTCAAGGTACCAGCATGTGTGCAAGGAAACACGGGTAAGGCGCAGCGTGGAGAGGCGTCTGAGTGAAGTCAGAAATTGGTCGGACTTTCCACTAGGACATAGTACCGGCATTAGTAAGGTACCACAGGAATGGCGCAGCGGGGAGGAGCGTCTGCGTGGATTCAATTGTAGGTAGGACTGTCCTAATGGCCACCAGTATGGTACTGGATTGAGCGAAAAGCAGGGTCGGATCCCCGATCCGCTGCATCGGTCCGGGAGAAATTACTGTTGTTTGGAGATAATTAAAGGAATGGAGTAAATCCACTGACAGGAAAGCGCTGGGATCAGCGCCGGGTCACCACGTTAGTGTGCGGTGTCAACCGGTGTCTCAGGGGGGACAGATCAGGGGCTATTGCCCTCATCTGCCTCCTGGGGGGGGGGGGCAGAAAGACTGTGGCGTTTTTTGAGTGAGGTGGGGGCATTGGCATGCCCATTCTGGGCAGCCCCCACCCCTGAACTTTGAAAAAAATCCCTGGTGCTATTGCCCCCATATGACTGTGGCCATTTTTTGGTGCCTAGTGGGCTTTCTGCCCCCCCCCCCCCGGGGGCAGATCAGGGGCTGTCGCCCCCATCTGCCTCCTGAGGGGGCAGACAGACTTTTGCATTTTTTGGAGGGGATGGGTGGGGGCATTGGCATGCCCATTCTGGGCAGCCCCCACCCCTGATCTATAAAACAAAAAAAATCCCTGGTTATGGCAAATTATTATTTGGGGAGCAAAGGCCCTTACCCAAGAGGCCGCTCACCCCCTCCCTGGTGCCTAGTGGGTGGATCCCTGGATCCCCAAGCACGGATCCACTAGGGAAGGGTACCAGGGGAAAGGGGAGATTCTCCCCTTACCAACGATACCTTTCCCATGTGATTCGGTACTCAGGGGGCTGAGTGAGCCCCACGAGCACCGAAGCACCGAAGCACTGAAACGATCCGATTGGCTCATTTTAGTTTCAGTTTCATATGTAATGATGTCAGCGCGCCATGCGCACGATCGTCATTACATATGAAAAAAAAGAAGCCTCTGGGTTAGGGAAGCTCTTTGGTAGGAGCTTGGCTTTCTCAGCTTTCTCATGAGAAGGATCAAGACTAAGAGGACCTTGAAAAAATACACATAATATAGATTTCTCAGATGCTGATCTAGTCATTTTGTAATCTTTGCTTACATGTGCAATACACAAAGGAGGCCAAATATATCAGAAGCATTAGTGCAGTGCATCCCTAAGTATAACATAGACATACAAAATGGCTGTGGTTAAACAACATGATGTTTTTATTAAATGCAATTTAAATCAAAATACTTGATTGAAAAATGCAAAAGGAGTTTACAGTCCATCCCTTTTGTAGCTCTCAGTACAAACTAAAGGGCATTTATAGCCTGTTTATTTCTGTTGGTATTCCACCAGATTTTTGCCTTGACTGTTTTTGTTGGTCATAGAACTCTGTACACTTTAGTCCTTCTAACCAACCATAAAGTGCATGTGCTCCCCCTTTAAACATGATGAAATAGGTATAGACCTGATAATTTACCTCTAATTCCCAAGTATATTAAACTAAGGATACCCACAGCCTGTAAGCTAATTGTCGCTAGGTGTTGCAGCACACATTGTACCTCCCACTGCAGTGGCACAACAAACCCAAACCAGGCCTATCATTGCAGCCTGGGAGAGCAGTTTTTAAATTCCCAATTTAACCTGTAAAAAATAAATTATTTTGAGAGGTCTAAAGCATCCATTTAAATACTAATAAGATACCTGTAAAGTAGGCCTGAGTGCCCATAAATGCAGGCTGCATGGTATTCAATCTAGGATGTGTAAAAGTTTAATGTTCTACGTGTCCTGAAAGCGAAACAGTCTAAAGCTGTTTTCACTGTAGCAAGGTTGGCTGTTTCCATAGGACAACACATTATTACACTTAATAATGCTAAATTCAGATTGGTAACAGCTAGAAAAATATTTCAAGGACTCTTTTAATAGTTAGACAAAATCCAATTTCATGGTAAAGTTAAATGTTATCTAACTATTAAGGAAAAGGTATTTTAGAAAAATCACATTTTCCCTGCCTAAAGCCTGTAAGGCCTTTCTGTAGTATTACAACTGTAATCTGGCAGCTGATATCTCCCCCTGTAGTGAGTTGTGAGTTGCTCATAGGACAAGGACAAAGGGCCTTGGGAGGGGTAGGGGAGGAAGTGCCATTCCCTTGACAGGATGGCCTGCGGGCTGTGCATAAGCATATAGAGGACTTCAAAGAAGGCCTATCCCGTCAAAGGCAGATGTAGCCACACCTGGGCCTGACCCCTCTAGTGTTCTTCTAGTCAGGCTGGTGCCAATCCTTCTGGGAGAGGAAACTGCCCATTTCCATATCAACACCTTTGGATGGACACAGGGAACTCTTACTAGGGGAATTAAGGCTCTGCCGAGCTAGAATTAGGGAGAGAGGACCACTTTTACCCCATTGTGTAGGGAGTGACTAGGAGTTGCCCCCACCTATGGACTGGTAATGGGTATAAATGTGGAATACCTAGTACACTCCTCCAAACACTGCCGAATCGGTGGAAGATTCAGAAGATTCAGAAATGGACTGGCCTACTGTCTGAAGAAGACTGGATCTGTTCTTTTCCTTCTACCCAGCACCCCAGAAGTGAAACCAAAGGTCAGTTGGTTGATATCCTGTTTGATCTACAGCATGAGTCTCTTACGAGTAGCTCAGGAGTTACTAGTCGCTCTACAACACCCTTGAAGTAGCTTTCCAAAGTGAAGCTCGGCCCAGTACCTCTAATAGAGGATTTATTCACTTTAAAGAAAACAGCACTGCTCATATCAATACCTTTAGAGTGGCTGCCAGCCAAACCAATGGAAGGGCCTCATGCTAAGAAACAACCACACGCTGTGATGGCCTATGGGGCCAGCAACATGGCCATATATATCCACTCCCAATTTAGCAAATACTCTAAGATGTTGAGCACGTCGCAGGCCTCACAATCAGCACAATGTGTGTGAACAACTGGCCAGGAAAGAAGAGTGCTAACAGTAGTCATAGCAGGAGCCACA
Organism: Calotriton arnoldi; assembly: GCA_963921515.1. Classification (NCBI taxonomy): domain Eukaryota; kingdom Metazoa; phylum Chordata; class Amphibia; order Caudata; family Salamandridae; genus Calotriton; species Calotriton arnoldi. The sequence goes on along the minus strand of CAWUFW010004086.1, from coordinate 1,307,107 downwards.
GCAGAGTAACCTAAGTGTGGACCCACAGAAGCCCATAAAAGACAGAAAGAAAGTATGTGAGTTGGATGCATGATCAGTGCAGGAGATGAGGAGTGCAAGTGCTGGATCAAGAGCTGAGATCCTCTTCTGAGCTTCACTGTGCATGCATCTGCATTCGCATTTATGTGTGTGTCTGGCTGCATGTGTGTTTTGCATTGTGTTTCTCCATGAAGCTATGCCTGATATCAAGGACCACCAAAAGTATATGTAACTTTCCTGTATATGGGGTTCATCTCCGGCACAATTGTCTGTTCCTGGCATAGTAGTGGTGCTGGCATAATAATTGTCACCCTTGACCTATTTGGGGCATTTTTGGCCTAGTTGTGTATTATGGCACTCATCACTGACAAACTGTGGGCATGACTCACCTAATTGTGGTCACCAGTGATATAATAATGGCTTCCCCAGGAAATATAATGACTATCACTGACGTATTGTGAGCATCCTGGCTGTTATGGTGTCACAGCCTTAGCAAAGTGATGCCTCTGGTATAATGGTGAGTATTATTAGCATATTATAGGCAACCTTGGCTTTATAAGGAGAAAATCCATGGCATGTGATCGAAAGGCCTGGACATTTGAAGAAGATTTTGTCCTGGCGTAGCATTTGTAGATGTAAGTAGTGGCTGAAAATGACAACCTGATATTTGCGTTACGCATGTTTACTAAAAATGTAAACCAGTATTTTGAAGGCAAAAAATATGTTTTGTTCACAAAAGAAATTCGGGAAAATGAAGCAGTTTGCGCAAATTAGAAGAGGTATTTGATTTAAAAAAGTTCATCTGCAGAAACTATGTTAAAGACAAAATGGCTGCATCTACAAAACATATTTAAAGCTGATAGTTGAATTATTCAGGCTGAGTTTGGGAGGCTTATTGCTGTGGTCATGTCCTTTGTTCCAGAGGGTACGTGCTGCTTCGGCTGGTATTTCATTAGTCATGTGAAGGCATTTCTCATTAATAATACTTTTCGGAACATTTCTGATGGTAATCCCATCTAAAATGTTTGGGTGGTCACTAGTGTATTGTTAACAGATGTGGTCATATTATACAGAAATAAAATTTGTTAGTAGCTCGGGATGATTTTCTTTGAGCAGGATAGCTCTCATTGTAGAAGAGGTTGGAGTACCCTAATCTACAAGGACACACCAGGTTTGCAGGCATTTTCCTGCTTTACCTGCTGCCCACTTTCAACTGGACCTGCCCTGCTCCCTTCTGCTGGCCTCTGCTGTAGTGAGTCTTGACCCCTGAAGTGCTTTCCCCAAGGTCCTGGACCCTTGGCTGTGACCAAAGTGTAATCTTTTTGCCTTACCCCAAAACCTGAAACTTAGAAACTATATGCCAACTTTTTGCCCTGAGAACCGATGTAGGACCGGGACCAACCTGTCTAACTGATCCGCCGAGGGTGCATCTGAGGGATCAAGTTCGCTGCAGCTCCAGCTATGTTCTTCTGTGCAGCAGCAAATCCAATTTGATGGTGCTAACGCTGAAGGGAATCAAGTCCAGGGACTAATCAAGTCTAACCTGCAGCTTTGCCCCACTGAGGAAATCCGACATCTAAAAAAGCTTCTAAGTCTGAACATAGAAAGCTTCACCGGCACCCACTTTCAGAGGGTTCTGATCGATGTTAAGGACTGTTTGGGCACAAAACCTGAAACTTTTCCCATTCTGATCTTTTCCTGCCTACGTCAACGACTCCACCAATACCTCATCCTGTGGTTCCCCATCGTCATCGAGCCTATCTTTGGTCACGGCCTGCTGCCTGAGTCTGTTTAAGAATTTCTGCTTCTGTGACATTTTCTAACTCTGAAGGTAACTTTTTGTCAGGGATGAGCCTAGTCTCTGTATCCAACCTGAGCTTAACTTTCACCTAAGTGCTGGTCGAGCACAACCCGATGATCGCAGTTTGCACTTAACGCTTATTATTTCAAATTGTAAAAATTCATATCTTTGGTCCTATTGATTGGGATTTTGTCATTTTTGTGTCATTTTATATATTACAATATTCTCTATTTTCCTAAATTGGTTTGCGATTTTTCTTGTGTTGTGTTTTAACTTTTTTACTGTTTAAGTGCTACATAAATACTACACACATTGTGCCAAAATTAAGCCTTTCTGCTCTCTGCCATAGCTACAAGAGGATTGAGCTCAGGTTTATTTAGTGCCTTTTGTGGTTCACCCTGACAAGGATTGTGATTATTATTTGAGCTGAATTTTCAACCCTCTCAAATAATAGCCGAATTCCTTACAATTTCAGTAGCACATTCTCCTTCATGATGTCTCCCAATATCACATTCACAACAGCTTACATCACTAGGACATCTTCAGTAATTGTTCATGGATAAGCAGGAGCGGTGCCTTTATTAGCTTAAAATGATTAATAATGCACATGCATAACTTTACGAGAATATAAATATTACCAAAAGAATGAGTATTGCAAGTATGATGTAGAAGGTTTTCATCCTGATCCTCCAAAGATACCTTTCAGCTAGGATCAAATTCTTCCTGCATCTTGGTTAAATGTGTCATACATCTTCTTCAGCTGTTGAATGCAATCTTTAACAGTGTCTTTCTTCTTGTGAATGCTAAGAGAAGTGCTAGGAATGTACGTGCAACAATCAGACCCAACTAAGGCACAAACACTAGCCTTTGCAGCAGAGACCACATCTAGAGCTGTTCAGTTTTGTAAAATGACACTTCATTGAGAGTCCAATTGGTTAGAGACTTGCCCCCATGCAGCAGCTCATTCATTAACCCCTTGTTCTACTACTTGTGTGGACATTTTCACTTCACAGATTGCTTGTCTGACCCCATACATAGGGATTCTTGGCTTTATGCCTTGTTGTCTGGCTCATAGTATGACTCTGGTTATAGGGGCTGGTTAGCAGTAATCCACATATCAACAGCACTTTGTCTGCCAATCACCCTCAGGTTTAACAATGTTTGCCAGTGAGGACACCTTATTGTAATTGTTACAGTACAGTTGCTGGATTTTACCAATTTGCCCATGATGCTCCAGGCGACATTCCAATGATATCTGTTTCATATGATCATGAAGAACTCTGGGCCTAATTTAGATCTCGGCGGACAAGTTACTCTGCGGCAACGGTGACGGATATCCCGTCCGCTGAAATATAAATCCCATTATATCCTATGGGATTTATATTTCGGTAGAAGGGATATCCCTCACCGTTTTGATGGAGTAACCCATCCGCCAAGATCTAAATCAGGTCCTCTGTCTTGGATTATTTCTTCAAGGACATTTCCATGATCTGTTAAAAAATGCTACCATCCCCGTCCTCTAGTAGTCAACGATTGCTGCTTCCCCCAATCAAGACATCATGTACCTTACTATTTTCCTCGCTGATACTGCGCTTTGACTGGTTGAGGGCTTGGAAACAGTAGCACCTGCGTGTTCTACAGTGATGGCGAGATGTTTGTTAAGGCCAAGGAGGAGTCTGAACTTGATGAGCATCATTTCAAATTTTCTTCAGCAGTCCTTTATTCCCGCTCTATAACACAACCTGGTACCTACTTTGTCTGTGGCAAACAAGCCTATATCTGACTACCAAAGGACAGGTCTGTAATCTGTTATCTGGCTTACATTACCCCAGCCACATGTCATGACTGTAGTGGAAAAGACTACCTAAAGATATTGGAGACTTCCCATTTCTTTGCTGTCTTGTTCACCATAATGGTACTGACTATCGATGAAGTTCAAACTACATCTAAGATTTTAGAGGAGGTCGCTAATGCCACAGACATATCATTAGGTTTGTGAAAGAAAATTAATCGTTCCTCACACACATTTTTTCAGGACAGCAGGATATCTCAAGGAAAAATGCGCAGAAGAGCTGATTTAAAGGAAAGATTTAGGAGGACACCTAGGAAACAAGACCAAAAAAAGAATGGGAAGGTTAAAGATTTGTAGCATAAATGTTGGTGGGCTGAACGACAAGGATAAAAGAGGCAGGGCCGGAGAGCTGCTGCGAGCATTAGAGTTGGATATCATATGCCAACAGGAAACTCATATTCCCTGGCAGAGGAGAGGACTTAATATAATACCAGGGTATACACAGGCTATCAGCTCATCTCAGTCTACCAATACTAGAGGGGTGGCTATTCACATTTCCAATCGGCTTCCACTCTCAAATCGTATGTATTCGGATAAATGGGGAGATGGGCAATAGCCTTAATCCCAAGCGGTTTTACACTTTGTACAATTTATGGGTCAAACCTAGACGAGGGGGAAATATTCTCAGAATTGGAATTAGAACTCGCTTCATGGCCATCTCCCCTTGTTATATGTGGTGATTTTAACATCCATCTGGATGTAGGCTCTTCGCCCAGGGAGGTTATCAGGGTAGGAAACCACGGGTTTATAGAGCCTTAAAAGCATTAGTGGATAGCCACGGGCTTATTGATGTATGGTCTTATAGGAATCCGGACGATCCAGGGGTTACATATTTTTCTTGCCCTCACAGAAAGTATGTTAGGTTAGACTACTTCTTTGTCTCTTCCACTCTTATTGAAGGCGCGTACATTAAGAAATTGCCTAAAATTCTGTCGGATCACTCCCCACTGGTTTTAGATGTCATGGTTCCAGGGTTTACGAGAACACACACAAAATGGACTTTTGACAGGAAACTACTAGTAACTGAAGGATTCATTGAGCATATAAGGGGGTGGACTCGGCAGTTCTACGATATGAATAGATTTAGCACATCTAGGGAGAATGTCTGGGACGCATTCAAGGCAGGTCTTAGGGGGGAGATAATTAGCTTTGTGGGGTTTAATAGAAAAAAGCAGAGAGAGGTAGTAGACACACTTATGAAGGAGCTAAGCAAATATGAGGAAGAACATATGTTAGCTATAGGGTTTTTCGTACAACAGGGAGTAGGCGCTCAGACTCGTACGCGTTTATGTAACAATAGCCGGAGTATGTGAACGGTGCTGCCAGGTCGGGGGAAATACCCAATAACCCCCGTAATTTGTGTGAGTCAACAACCCACACTAGTAATATGGACACAATCCTGTGCACACGTAATTGGGATAATAGATTAAAGCAAAGTCTCAAAGGTTGCCCAATGTAAGATCGACATCAGTAGAGTATATCAGGAATATTTAATGATGCAACAAAGAAAAAAATGACCAGCCGACACGTGTTTCGTCACATAGGGAATGTTCCCGTGACTCTTCAGGGCTGAGCGGGTGGTGAAAACCTGGACGTAAGGAAAGTAATGGACGTCTAGAGAGAAGGATTGGAGTCTGGGGAAACTGTCCAGACGCGTATGACCAGGGAAAAGGATCCCGGTGCTGCCAGGGGGCAGGACCCGTAAAAGAAAGCTAGAAGAACGCTAGGGAAAACGGCAAAGCCGGAAGGCAAAGTGACAGGCGGGTGCGCCTGGAACTTGGAGGATGAAAGACGTCCGTCTCTCGCATGACCCGCCTGTCACTTTGCCTTCCGGCTTTGCCGTTTTCCCTAGCGTTCTTCTAGCTTTCTTTTACGGGTCCTGCCCCCTGGCAGCACCGGGATCCTTTTCCCTGGTCATACGCGTCTGGACAGTTTCCCAGACTCCAATCCTTCTCTCTAGACGTCCATTACTTTCCTTACGTCCAGGTTTTCACCACCCGCTCGGCCCTGAAGAGTCACGGAACATTCCCTATGTGACGAAACACGTGTCGGCTGGTCATTTTTTTCTTTGTTGCATCATTAAATATTCCTGATATACTCTACTGATGTCGATCTTACATTGGGCAATCTTTGAGACTTTGCTTTAATCTATTATCCCAATTACGTGTGCACAGGATTGTGTCCATATGTTAGCTATAGTACAAGCACAGGTGGAGCTTCAGGGGCAGTTAGAGTTAAAAGTCATCAGTGCTAAGGCCAAAATCAATGGGTTTTATAATAGTATAATTGCTAAAAAAATTCCAAACTACCAGGCGGGATAACTACGAGTATGGGGAGATGACGGGGAAACATCTGGCACTCCGCATAAAACAAAGGACGATGGCAAATAATATTCTAAGGATGAGGGGGAAGGATGGCCATATAGTTACTGAGCCCCAAGATATAATCAGTATATTCGCTGAATTCTATCAAGATCTGTATCAATCTAGGGATTGTGTAGCACCTATAAAAGGAACGGAAGGTGTACCCCCATTGGTTCAGGAGCTAGAGGCTGATATTTCATTGATGGAGGTAATCGAGGCACTCCAGTTGATGGCTTCGGGTAAGGCGGCGGGCCCAGACGGGATACCAATTGAGATCTATAAAATACTACAGGCAGAATTAGCCCCTCTACTATTGGATTTATTTTTAGCAGTACAGCAAAAGGGTATCCCTCCTCAATCTTGGCAGGAGACTAATATAGTCATCTTCCTAAAAAGGGAAAGGCTCCAGAAGATCCAGCCTCATATAGACCCATATCATTAATAAATACTGATGAAAAGCTGTATTCCAAAATTCTTGCACGAAGACTAACCAATATTATAGCGTCCCTAGTAAGCCCATGGCAACATGGCTTCATCCCGGGCAGAGGGACGGTGGACCATGTTCGCCGGGTAATCTCATTATTTAACATTACGGAAGAAACAGGTGAGCGTATGTCCCTGATATTGCTAGATGCGCAAAAAGCGTTTGACCAGGTAGAGTGGGAGTTTTTATGGAAGTGCTTACAATTTAAGGGGTTTGGGCCTCGTATACCAACCGCCCTTCAAGCTATGTACGTACAATCGCATGCCAAAATACAACTAATGGGGAAGGAATCGGGAAAGGTCAAGATTGGGCGAGGTACAAGGCAGGGATGCCCCTGCTCCCCTATACTCTTAGCAATATATATAGACCCTTTAATAAGATCATTATTAAGTGATGAGGCAATTAAACCCATGATGGTCAGGGGATACAGCACCAAGGTGCTAGCATACGCTGACGATATTGCAATTGTCACCCCTGACCCATCAGGGGCTATAGGAAGAATTGAAGCACTAGCCTTGGAATTCGGCAGACAGTCAGGCTATGGCTTAAACACGGATAAAACGAAAATAGTCTGCTCTAAATCTATGGTATTTCAGGATCCACGGAGGGTCGAGGCCGCCACTTACTTAGGAATAACCAACTCGGCGGAAGTTGGGGCAATATGGGATATCAAATCAGAACCTTTGTTGAAGAAGATAGGGGGCGATCTAAAGAAAATGGATAATTTACACCTTTCCATAATTGGAAGAGCAAATGTTATAAAAATGACAATGTTTCCAAAAATGTTCTATTTATTTCGGAGCATACCAATTGAACCTCCGAATGCCATCTTTAAAAAAAACAGAGGGGATGTTTTCACAATTTATATGGGGATACAAAAAGGTAAGAAGATCACTGAAGTTAATGACTTTACCACAAGATAGAGGGGGTCTGGCTGTACCAAACTTGTTATATTATTATTGGGCTATTATGCTGCAGCAAATGACGATGTTATTTAGGCCAAAGACTCGGGACGCGGTAACTATAGTAGATTTAGAAAGGGAATCCCCCTCCATTTATGAATTAGCTATTGGGGATGCGGCACCAGGAATAATGCTCAGGAGATTGGAGGGAATTACTATAAGAGAACCCGTTTTAAACCTATAATTGCAGCATGGAATGTGTGGCGAAAATCTGGTAAACATTTAAAAATCCCAAAAATACAGCGGTACCTGTCCTTATGGCGGTCATCGTCTATTTTAGCCCCTCTGTATGACAATCTTGGCAGAATATGGGAACAGGCAGGAATTCACAAAATGGGAGATATTGTTAATATGACTGGAGTTATGTCATTTGGTGAGATACAAGAACGATATAGGGTTGACCCCAAGACATTGTTTAAATACATCCAAATTAGAGAGGCAATTCAGCCGTTAGTACCACAGCTCACCAATTTGGAGCGTATTCCACTTTTAGAGAACTTAACTCATGGGCACCCCCGAGTCAAGGATCTATATGCAATTTTGATGGATGCTAATCCAGACGATATAGTAAGGATAGAAAGTGGCTGGGCTAATAAGCTGAATAATCAGGATGTGGATTTGTGTAGAGCTTTGAAATTATCGAATACGCTATTTTTATCAGCTAACCTTAAGGCTCAACATTTTAAAACATTGTTTAGGCTTTATTATACTCCGGCTAAACTATGGGCATGGGGACACAGAGAAACCAATAATTGTCCAAGATGTGGCTATGGCCCCGCAGATGGTCCACATGTTTTCTGAATGTGGTAGTTTGAACGTATTAAAAGCTGGGATTGAAACATTTTTGCAGCAAAATATAGGTCGAAGGGTTCCTTTAACTTCAACTTTGTTGATAATTGGGTATGACGAAACTTTACAGCTGGAATTGACTGAAGTTTATTTCTGTTTTATGGTGACAGCTATGGTTCGGCTAATGATAGCTTCAAAATGGAAGGATGAAGACCCTCCGACAATCCAGGCATGGTATGCTAGATTTGTCCACGTCTATAACCTGGAAATGGCACTGTACAAGTGTAAAGGTAGGAAAGCGAAGAAAAGGGGTCTCCAAATCTGGGGGTTGGTATTGGATCATTAGGCTGAATAGAAATCAGAATGAATTTTCTACAAATTGTCGAAAAATGTTATATTTTGATATCTTTTCTCACGTGTTAATTTATGTTTTTTTATGTAATTGAGCATAATGTCTGCTGTCCTAAATAAAAATAAATAAATAAATAAATAAAAAAAAATAATAATTAAAAAAAAGGAAAAGACTACCTAAAGATATTGGAGACTTCCCATTTCTTTGCTGTCTTGTTCACCATAATGGTACTAACTATCGATGAAGTTCAAACTACATCTAAGATTTTAGAGGAGGTCACTAATGCCACAGACATATCATTAGGTTTGTGAAAGAAAATTAATCGTTCCTCACACACATAAAGTCTAAAACATGTTTATTAATGCAAACATAACAAAAATAAGCACCAAGAGAGAGATAGCGTTTGCTGTAATGCTAAGCCCTTCCACATTTCACTACTTTTAACCCCTTCGCTGCTAGGCTTTCTCCCACCCCCCGTGCTAAGCCTTTTTTTTGGTATTTGGGGTAGTTTGTGCTTAGGCCCCTGGAACTTTTTGTCCACATAAGGTATCCACGCCAAATTTGCGTCCTTTTCTTCCAACATCTTGAGGATTCTAAAGGTACCCAGGGTTTGTGGATTCCCTTGGAGGGGATTGAGAAATTTGCCAAAATATAGCTAATTATTGTTTTTCTAGGAAAAATGGGAACCAAATGCTGCAGAAAAAAGCATCTGGTTTTTTTCCCTGCAAAAGGTATCAACAAATGGTTTGTGGGACTAAAATCACCATCTTCCCAGCTCTCAGGAACAGGCAGACATTTGTCAGAAAAACAAAATTTTCTACTCAGTTTTGGAATTTTACTGGGACATAGCCTATTTTTCTATTTTTTGTGCTTTCAACCTCCTTCCAGTTAGTGGTACAAATGGGTGTGAAAGCAATAATGGATCCCAGAGAACTATACATTTTTGAAAAGTAGATAAGATTCTAAATTCAGCAAGGGGTCATTGGTGTAGATCCTTCAAGGTTTTTCTATAGAAATTAACAATTGAAATAAATAAATATTGGAATAGAGTTGGAAAAAACAGCCATTTGTGCCAATGTTTTCACCTGTAACTTCTTCTAAGTATGGCAGATTTTTAAAAGCCATATACCACTAAGTCCACTGGACCCTTCTGGTTGCGGGGATATATAGGACTTGTAGAATCCAAGGAACCCAGAGCCAATAACTGTGCTGCATCTGGCAATGGATTTTCATTGTGTACCGGGTATATAGCAATTCATTAGGTAAAATATAAAGAGTGAAAGATAGGTACCAAGGAAACCTATATATTTCCAAAATGGGAACAACATATAGTAAATTGGTCATAACACTACTAAAGTCTCCCGATAAAAATGGTACCTCACTTGTGTGGGTAGGCCTAGTGCCTGCGACAGGAAACGTCCCAAAACGCAACGTGGACACATAAAAATTTTTCAAGAAAACTGGCCCTTTTTTCGCAATGTGCCTGGCTGTGGATTTTGGACCAGAGCTTTGCCAGCACCTAGGGAAACCTAGCAAACCTATACATTTTTAGAAAAACTAAACGTCCAGAGGAATGCACGATGGGGTGACTTGTGTGGCTCTCACCAGGTTCTGTTACTCAGAATCGCTTGCAAACCTCAAACTTTAAAAAAAAAAAACATTTTCCTCACATTTCCGTGATGGAAAGTTCTGGAATCTGTGGGGAGCCACAAACTTCCACTCACCCAGCATTTCTCAAAGTCTCCCGATAAAAATGGTACCTCACTTGTGCGGGTAGGCCTAGTACCTGCAACAGGAAATGGCCCAAAACGCAACGTGGACACGTCACATTTTTTCAGTGAAAACTAACCCTTTTTTCGCAATGTGCCTAGCTGTGGATTTTGGACCCTAGCTCTGCCGACCCCTAGGGAAACCTAGCACACCTATACATTTTTTTTAAAACTAGACACTGAGGGGACTATCAGCTCTTGTTTTCTCTAAGCTGGATTACTGCAATGCCCTGTACCTGGGTGCTCAGAGGTGTGTCATACGGAAGCTGCAGGCTATGCAAAATGCAGCGGCAAGAGTGCTTCTAAAAATTCCTAAATTTTGCCCTGTGTCTGAATCACTACAAAAACTTCATTGGCTCCCTGTAAGAAAGAGGATTATTTTTAAGGCCATGTGCATGGTTCACAAGGCCCTTCATCTGACTGGCCCAAAGTACCTATAAGAGTGTTTTTCTTGGTATACGCCAAGTAGAAACCTCAGATCCAGCTCTCTATACCTTGTTAATACTGCCAGATTCAACAAAGCTAGATGGGGGGGGGGGGTAGGGCTTTCTCCATATGTGCATGTAAATGGTGGAACCTACTCCCTCTACCGCTGTGAGGTCAAGCCTCCTTGATGCAATTTAGGAAGCAATTGAAAACATGGCTATTTACGAAAGTAGTAGATTAGGCCGCCATGTGCACCGGGTTCGATCCTACTGACTCTACAATGTTCTAGTTCCCGCCCCCTCTTGTTTTCCTTTCTTCTCTACTTTCTTTCAGCGCTACGACACCCTCGGGTATGTGCGCGCTTTATAAAATTATTTTCATTCATTCATTCAATCCAGGATGGGGTGACTTGTGTGCCTCTTACTAGGTTCTGTTACCCAGAATCCCTTGCAAACCTCAAACGTTGTAAAAAAAAAACAAAAAAAATTCCTTACATTTCTGTGATGGAAAGTTCTGGAATCTGCATGGATCCACACATTTCCACCAACCCAGCATTCCCCAAAGTCTCCAATAAAAATGGTACCTCACTTGGATAGGTAGGCCTAGTGCCCGCAACAGGAAACGTACCAAAACACAACGTGGACACATCACATTTTTCCAGTGAAAACTGACCCTTTTTTTCAATGTGCCTGGTTGTGGATTTTGGACCTTAGCTCTGCCGGCACCTAAGGAAACCTAGCAAACTTATACATGTTTGAAAACTAGACACCCAGGGGAATCCAGGATGGGGTGACTTGTATGGCTCTCACCAGGTTCTGTTTCCCAGAATCCCTTGCAAACCTCAAACTTCGTCAGAAAAACACATTTTCCTCACATTTCTGTGATGGAAAGTTCTGGAATCTGCGTGGATCCACACATTTCCACCCACCCAGCATTCCCCAAAGTCTCCAATAAAAATGGTACCTCACTTGGGTAGGTAGGCTTAGTGCCCGCAACAGGAAACGTCCCAAAACTCAACGTGGACACCACATTTTTGCAGAGAAATCTGTCCTTTTTTTTGCAATGTGCCTAGCTGTGGATTTGGTTCCCTAGCTCAGCCGGCATCTAGCGAAATGTTAGAAATGGGGGTCTCTAGTTGGCCATGGCTGGCGCCAATGGCCAAATAGGGACCCTTCTTCCTAAGTCAGGGCAAGTGGGCTACCCCCTTTGATAACCCCTGCTCAACACTGTGGTAACGTAGCACGAGCAGTTAGGCCTATCTCAGAGGCAGTGTGTGAAGCATTTTTGACCATGCACAATAAGGCAGTAACGCCACCACAAAAGGACACAACTCAAGTAGGTATAGAAAAAATAGTATCTTTATCTAAGGTTTAGGACGAGACTCTCAAAAGCGTTTTAACCAGTCACAAGGCATGTAAATCAGTAGGGACTTAAAAAAGCAATTCGTATTCACCAGAACGGGGCACGGACTGAGTTCAAGGCTTGGGTCTACGCGACCCGTTGCGCACCAGATACCTGCCGTTGGACGGGGACACAGCACGTAGCTTCTCGAAGAAGCGGAGACGGTGACAGGCGGACTCCCAGCGACCCCAGTTCTCGGTGGCCGTGGTCCGCAAAGTGCACTCGGAGTGATTCGGGCGCTCGGGGACAGGCGGGCTCCCAGCGGCAGCAGCACGCTGCTGCGGCGGCCAGGGCTGGTGGTGGTGATGGCTCTCGTCGTGCAGCTCTGTGGGGGGTCGCGGCGGCAGCAGCGCTCTCCTAGCTGCGGCGGCCCACGGGACGATTCACGATGGTGCAAGGTTGACACAAACGCGGGCACTCAGCGGCAGCAGCTCTCTCTTAGCTGCGGCGGCCCACAGAACAAATCGCAATGATGCAAAGTTAGGGAAGGTGCGAGCACTCAGCGGCGGCAGCCCTCTCTTGGCTGTGGCGGCCCACAGAACAAATCCCAATGATGCAAAGTTAGCGAAGGTGCGAGCACTCAGCGGCGGCAGCCCTCTCTTGGCTGCGGCGGCTCACAGGACAAACCTCGGTGATGCAAAGTTAGCAAAGGTGCGAGCACTCTGCGGCAGCATCTCTCTCTTAGCTGCGGCGGCTCACAGGACAATCCACAATGTTGCACAACTGACACAAGTGCGGGCCTTCAGCGGCGGCAGCTCTCTCTTAGCTGCGGCGGCCCACAGGACAATTCACGATGTTGCACAACTGACACAAGTGCGGGCATTCAGCGGCGGCAGCTCTCTCTTAGCTGCGGCGGCCCACAGGACAATTCACGATGTTGCACAGCTGACGCAAGTGCGGGCATTCAGCGGCGGTAGCTCTCTCTTAGCTGCGGCGGCCCACAGGACAATTCACGATGTTGCACAACTGACACAAGTGCGGGCATTCAGCGGCGCAGCTCTCTCTTAGCTGCGGCGGCCCACAGGACAATCCACGATGTTGCACAACTGACACAAGTGCGGGCATTCAGCGGCGGCAGCTCTCTCTTAGCTGCAGCAGCCCACACAGTTTCAGCGAAGGTTCTGAAGATTCAAATTAAGGCGGGCACTCGGCGGCGGCAGCTCTCTCTTAGCTGCGGCGGCCCACACAGTTTCAGCGAAGGTTCTGAAGATTCAAATTAAGGTGGGCACTCAGCGGCGGCAGCTCTCTCTTAGCTGCGGCGGCCCACACAGTTTCAGCGAAGGTTCTGAAGATTCAAATTAAGGCGGGCACACAGCGGTGGCAGCTCTCTCTTAGCTGCGGCGGCCCACACACAGAGTTCACAAGGGTTACCAGTCCGCGTTCCTCACAGTAGGACTAGAGGTTCCGGATTACTCGACGGAGGCCTCACCTGCAAGTAGAATTCCTATCAAAGGAATTCGGGCGGCTGACGGGGTGAAGTCTAATGTCCCTGAGACTTCAACAGGAGGCGCTATCAGTTCAGGACCTTGGGTAGTTTCTTCAGCAAGCTTGGTGAAAGTTTCAAAGTCCTTTCCTCTGTCCGCTCGGACAGAGTTTCGTCTTGACATCCAGAAGGAACACCCCGAAACAGGTTTCAGCGCAGCGTTTTATACCTAAAAAGTCTTTGTTCTCGGCCGTCACAAACCACTGCATCCAGCCAGAACCAGTTCGGTGGGGTCGGGGAGCACTTGGTTTACGAGGCGACATCCTGCCCTTTGAGAATCTGGGGGTCTGCAATCAGACGCCCAGTGGGAGGTAGAGCCATCATTCACCTTGCCAGGCACAGCCCTGCTCAGATCAAAGAGTCACCCCTCTCCCTACGCTAAATGCCGATCTCTCTCTCCAGCCAGGTCTGACCCAGCTGGCCCTGCTGCTCCAAAACCAGACGGCCAATACACACGCTAGCAAAGCCTACAGGAAAGCTGAGGCCAGAAAATACCTCGTTTCTAGCAGAGGTATTTTTGAACACGGGCTACGCAAATAATCCTTACTAAAAGATGTATCTCAATGTCCTGAGCTTAAACATATCAAATTCGACGTTCCTATCAGGTTCCTGGGGGCAGGTAGGATTAGGGCATGTAATACTCAGCCTGCCCATTCTGGCCTATGAGGACGGATAGCCTCACAATAGTAAACAGTGAAATGGAGGGTAACTCGCTATTAGAACATGCTACACAGACATACTTTAAAAGCTGCTTCATACAGTTATCCTTACACCAGGAGCATTCGCGCTGTGTCACTGATTGGCAGTTGCACAGCGCCCAGAGCATCTAAATCCAGCCAACATAAAAGGTAAGAAGCGAAAAGAGGAAGGTAGACCCGTGCCAATGATGCCAGGTCTAACACGCGTCCCCTCCAGCTGAAATGTGGGGAGAACTAACCATTCCCTTGGGATTTCTCATCACTAAGGCGGAAAAACCTGGACAGACCGTCAGCATTGGCGTGTTCTGTACCAGGGCGGTGTTCCACCATGAAATCCATACCCTGTATGGAAATGGACCACCTCAACAACTTGGGATTCTCACCCCTCATATGCATCAACCATCTAAGGGGCCTGTGGTCTGTCTGAACCCGGAAGTGAGTCCCAAACAGATATGGTCTCAGCTTCTTCAGCGCCCAGACCACAGCAAATGCCTCACGCTCAATTGCACTCCACCTCTGCTCCCAGGGAAGTAACCTCCTGCTTAGGAAGGCTACCGGTTGGTCTAGTCCCTCCTCATTGATCTGTGACAGAACAGCCCCTATACCATGCTCTGAGGCGTCTGTCTGGACAACAAATTCCTTTGAAAAGTCGGGCGCCTGAAGCACGGGTGCAGTGCACATGGCGGTCTTCAGTGCGTCAAAAGCGTTCTGACAGGTGTCAGTCCAGTTTACCTTCTTTGGCTGCTTCTTAGAAGTCAGCTCAGTCAAGGGGGCCACAATGTTGCCATATCCCTTGACAAATCTCCTGTAGTACCCCGTGAGTCCTAAGAAGGCTCTCACCTGCGTCTGAGTCTTGGGGGGTTCCCACGCCAGGATAGTTTCAATTTTGGGCTGAAGGGGCGCCACCTGGCCGCTCCCCACCTGGTGCCCCAAATACACTACAGAACCCTGCCCAATCTGGCACTTACTGGCTTTGATTGTGAGGCCTGCCTTCCGCAGTGCCATCAATACCTCCCAGAGGTGGCGCAGGTGGTCCTCCCAAGAGGAGCTAAACACCGCAATGTCATCCAGGTAGGCGGCACTGAAGTCTTCCAGCCCAACCAACACCCTGTTGACCAGCCTCTGAAAGGTGGCAGGGGCATTCTTCATTCCAAAGGGCATCACCCGGAACTGGTAGTGCACCATCGGGTGTGGAGAAAGCTGACCTCTCCTTTTCTCCCTCGGTCAAGGCGATCTGCCAATACCCAGACGTCAAATCAAATGTGCTGAGGTATTTTGCAGCCCCTAACCGATCTATGAGCTCATCAGCTCTGGGGATGGGGTGCGCGCCAGTCTTCGTGACTGAATTGAGGCCCCCATAGTCCACGCAGAACCGAAGTTCTGGGGTGGTACCAGGCGCTGCAGCTTTTGGTACCAGGACCACTGGGCTGGACCACGGGCTGCTAGAGGACTCAATCACCCCAAGGGCAAACATTTTGGTAACCTCATCCTTAATGTAGGCCCTTACCCGGTCAGTCACTCGGTAAGCCTTGTGCTTAATGGGAGGACTGTCCCCGGTGTCCACGTCATGGACACACCAATCAGTGACACTAGGTATTAGGGAGAACAGATCACTGAATTGCCCCAACAGTTTGCGACAATCACCCTGCAGCTCCGGGGTCAGTGTGGTGGAGAGGACCACACCCTCCACTGACCCATCTCGCTCCCCTGCACACAGGAGGTCAGGAAGGGGCTCGCTCTCCTCCTCCATCCCAGCATCTGTGGCCAGGAGCATGCCCACTTCAGACCTCTCAAAGTGGGGCTTCAGGCGGTTAACATGCAGGACCCGCAAGGGGTTCCTGGGAGACTGCAAGTCCACCACGTAGGTAACAGGACTCTTGCGCTCCACCACCTCAAAGGGGCCGGTCCACCTATCCTGGAGCGCACAGGGCTCCACCGGGGCCATGACCCAAACCTTCTGTCCAGGCTGAAACTCGATCAGAGTGGCATTCTGATCGTGCCAGCGTTTCATCTCTTCCTGGCTGATTTCCAGGTTTGCCTCAGCAAGTTTCCTGAAACGCCGAGTCTGGTTCCTGAAGGCCAGCATGTAACTAAACACATCCTGGGGAGGTTTCCTGGGAGATTGCTCCCAGCCTTCCTTGACCAGACTCAGAGGCCCTCTTACCGGGTGACCATAGAGCAGCTCAAAGGGACTGAACCCTAAGGACTTCTGTGGCACCTCACGGTAAGCAAACAGCAGGCATGGCAAGAGGACATCCCACTTACGCCTCATGGGCTCGCCTAGGCCCATAATCATGCCCTTGAGGGTCCGGTTGAATCTCTCAACCAGCCCATTACCCTGGGGGTGGTAAGGAGTGGTGAACTTATACGTTACCCCACACTCCTCCCACAGAGACTTCATGTACTTAGAGATGAAGTTAGTTCCCCTATCGGACACCACCTCTCTGGGGAATCCCACACGGGAGAAAATCCCCATCAGTGCCCGTCCCACCACGGGGGCCGTCACTGTCCTGAGCGGGATGGCCTCAGGGTACCGGGTGGCATGGTCCACCAAGACCAGGATGAACCTGTTGCCCATGGCTGTCTTTGGGATCCAGAGGCCCCACAGTATCAATGCCCACTCTCTCGAATGGGGTGCTCACCATGGGAAAGGGCTGTAGTGGGGCCTTAATCTTCCCCCCACTCTTCCCACTTGCCTGGCAAGTCTCACACGTCCTGCAGTGAGCATCTGAGCTCCTGCGCATCTGGGGCCAATAGAAGTGGGTGACCAGCCTCTCAAAGGTCTTGGTCTGCCCCAGATGTCCAGCCAGTGGCACATCATGAGCCAACCCCAGTAGGAAGGTCCTGAAGTGCTGGGGTACCACCAGCACACGGGCTGACCCAGGCTCAGCAACCTTAGGCTCGCTGTAAAGGAGGTCGTTCTCCCAATAGATCCAATGTGACCCTGTCTGGTCACCTACTGCCTGGGCGGCGGCCTGTCGCCGCACCCCTCAAGAGAAGGGCAGGTTCTCTGCTGCTCGCAAAATTCCTCCCTGGAGGGCCCCCTTCCTGCTGCCAATGGGTCAGCTCCGGTAGGTCCCCCAGTTCGGCCACTTGTTCCCCTGTAGGTTCCAGGGCACCCCCTCAAGGTCTGCTCCCTCCGGGACCGTGGGAACCGTGGGGGCCGGTTTCCCGCGCCCCTACCCCTTCTCTTTGAGGCAGGGGCCTGGGCCATACTTTCAGGCTCCAGACCCTCCCGAACATCCTTCTGAGCTGCCATGGACCGAGTGGTCACACACGCCCACTCAGGCAAACGCAACATTTCCAAATGAGACTTTCTCTCCACCATAGCCCACGGGGAGTTCTCCAGATCGTTGCCCAACAGACAGTCTACAGGCATGGCGGCCCTCACAGCCACTTGAAGAGTTCCTGTGACCCCCCACACTCGAAGGGAACCTGAGCCACTTCACACTGGCTCTCTGAGTTGTCTGCTGACACTACGGGGCAGAATGCATGGGGGACAACTTGTTCTTTGGACACCAACCGGGAGCTGACAGCAGTCACACTAGCTCCGGTGTTCCTGAGATCCTCCACCCTATGGCCATTGATGGTCACCCACTGCCGGTACTTCTGAGTGTTGGTCGGCAGTGTGGGGTTAGGGACCTTCCCGAAGTCACCTAGTGAGACAAGGGTTAACTCTACGGGATCCCACCCACCTTGGACCTCCATTTCCTCCCCCCCCCCCGGGCTACACTGGCAATCTGGTGGGCTGGTGCACGGGGTGGGGCACGAGGGGATGCATTGGGGTCCCTCTGGGGACACTGGGGATCATAATACCGGTGGCCCACTTGACCACACTTGAAACCAGTAAGGGGCCCCCTATGAACAGACCTACCTGTCGGGGACACTGACTTCTTCTCAGGGGGAGGCTGGGGCACCACTGCCTGGTTCCCTGGGGAATTACTTTGGGGCCCTCTCTGGAACTCCCTCTGTTTACCCTTGTCCCCCCCACTTTTCTGCTGGGGACCCTGCCCACCTCTGGCGAAGTCTCCCACAAAACCTTTGCGGACCCGGGTGCTCACCCAGCGGTCCGCCTCCTCAGCAAGCTTCCTAGGGTTAGTCAGCTTGCTATCAATCAGGTGCTGGTGTAGCTCTGGAAAACAGTTACTGGACAAATGCTCCCACGCAAACAAATCATACAATTGCTCGAAAGTTTCCACTTTGCTACCCTTTACCCAGCGATCCATTGCTCTGCAGAAAAAAGACACATATTCAACCCACGTGGTACCCTCTAACTTCTTACAGGTCCTAAACCTCTGCCTGTACATCGCTGGGGTCAAACCATAACGGGTCATCAAAGCTTCCTTCATATGGGCATACACCATCCTGCTCTCCTCAGGCAGGTCCAACAGGGTATCCCTACCATCACTCACAAAGCGCCCCCACAATCCCGCTCCCCAATCCTGCTCAGGGACCCGGTGGGACACCATTGCTATCTCATATGCGGCAAACCATTGCCCAATATCCTCACTCTTGTGAAAACCCTTAATGACATCCTTAGGAATATAAACTCTACTCTCAGGAGTTACTAAAGGTATGCTGCCACCAGAGGGGAGACCGGGACACTCCTCGCCCTGATCTCTATCTCCCTCAACATTCTCTCATGTTCCATTCTCATTTTCTCAAGTTCAAATGACAATCGATTCTTCTAAATGTCTAACTTCTTACTCTCAAGGTCCTCCTGACCTTCCAATTTAGCCATCTCCAAACTATGCCTCTTATCTCTCTCCCTGTCCTCCAGCTCTTCTGGGGTCAGGCTCCTTTGGGATACACTAGTACCTGTATTGGAGGGTGTTCTATCTCCCCCCCCTCTACTGCATCATCCTGCTGCCCTCCAGCATTCTCTCCCTCATCCGCAGCGGACTCTCTCGCTTCCCACCAGGCCTTCAGTGCCTTGTGGTACTCCTCTTTACTAGAGAGACCTGTCACAGGGACTGCGAACTGCTTACAAAATGACTTCAGCTGTTTGGCAGTATAGGTATCTAATCTTTCCTCCTCAAAGGCGAGATCCTCCGAAGCATTGGATGTTGGCTTTCCCATATTAGCAGTACTCATGGCTGCGATCAACAATTCAATACTAAAACAACCAACCACAAAAAAAATCAAAGAGGGAAGAAGAAAAAAAAAAAAGATCTGCGCTTGTCTGCGCTTTGGTCTGTACTCACTAGTGGTGTCTACGAGTTATTGTACGTGGATCATAAATGCAAGTCCTGATCCTCACCACTGACCGCCAATGTTAGAAATGGGTTCTCTAGTTGGCCATGGCTGGCACCAATGGCCAAATAGGGACCCTTCTTCCTAAGTCAGGGCAAGTGGGCTACCCCCTTTGATAACCCCTGCTCAACCCTGTGGTAACGTAGCACGAGCAGTTAGGCCTATCTCAGAGGCAGTGTGTGAAGCATTTATGACCATGCACAATAAGGCAGTAACGACACCACAAAAGGACACAACTCAAGTAGGTATAGAAAAAATAGTATCTTTATCTAAGGTTTAGGACGAGACTCTCAAAAGCGTTTTAACCAGTCACAAGGCATGTAAATCAGTAGGGACTTAAAAAGGCAATTCATATTCACCAGAACGGGGCACGGACTGAGTTCAAGGCTTGGGTCTACGCGACCCGTTGCTGCACCAGATACCTGCCGTTGGACGGGGACACAGCACGTAGCTTCTCGAAGAAGCGGAGACGGTGACAGTCGGACTCTCAGCGACCCCAGTTCTCGGTGGCCGTGGTCCGCAAAGTGCATTCGGAGTGATTCGGGCACTCGGGGACAGGTGGGCTCCCAGCGGCAGCAGCACGCAGCTGCGGCAGCCCGGGCTGGTGGTGGCGATGACTCTCGTCGTGCAGCTCCGTGGTGGGCTCGCGGCGGCAGCAGCGCTCTCCTAGCTGCGGCGGCCCACGGGACGATTCACGATGGTGCAAGGTTGACACAGACGCGGGCACTCAGTGGCAGCAGCTCTCTCTTAGCTGCGGCAGCCCACGGAACAAATCCCAATGATGCAAAGTTAGCGAAGGTGCGAGCACTCAGCGGCGGCAGCCCTCTCTTGGCTGCGGCGGCTCACAGAACAAATCCCAATGTTGCAAAGTTAGCGAAGGTGCGAGCACTCAGCGGCGGCAGCCCTCTCTTGGCTGCGGCGGCTCACAGGACAAACCTCGGTGATGCAAAGTTAGCAAAGGTGCGAGCACTCCGCGGCAGCAGCTCTCTCTTAGCTGCGGTGGCTCACAGGACAAATCACGATAATGCAAAGCGGACACAGTGCGGGCACTCAGCGGCGACAGCTCTCTCTTAGCTGCGGCGGCCCACAGGACAATCCACGATGTTCCACAACTGACACAAGTGCGGGCCTTCAGCGGCGGCAGCTCTCTCTTAGCTGCGGCGGCCCACAGGACAATTCACGATGTTGCACAACTGACACAAGTGCGGGCATTCAGCGGCGGCAGCTCTCTCTTAGCTGCGGCGGCCCACAGGACAATTCACGATGTTGCACAACTGACACAAGTGCGGGCATTCAGCGGCGGCAGCTCTCTCTTAGCTGCGGCGGCCCACAGGACAATTCACGATGTTGCACAACTGACACAAGTGTGGGCATTCAGCGGCGGAAGCTCTCTCTTAGCTGCGGCGGCCCACAGGACAATCCATGATTTTGCACAGCTGACACAAGTGCGGCCATTAAGCGGCGGCAGCTCTCTCTTAGCTGCGGCGGCCCACACAGTTTCAGCGAAGGTTCTGAAGATTCAAATTAAGGCGGGCACTCAGCGGTGGCAGCTCTCTCTTAGCTGCGGCGGCCCACACAGTTTCAGCGAAGGTTCTGAAGATTCAAATTAAGGCGGGCACTCAGCGGCGGCAGCTCTCTCTTAGCTGCGGCGGCCCACACACAGAGTTCACAAGGGTTACCAGTCCGCGTTCCTCACAGTAGGACTAGAGGTTCCGGATTACTCGACGGAGGCCTCACCTGCAAGTAGAATTCCTATCAAAGGAATTCGGGCGGCTGACGGGGTGAAGTCTAATGTCCCTGAGACTTCAACAGGAGGCGCTCTCAGTTCAGGCCCTTGGGTAGTTTCTTCAGCAAGCTTGGTGAAAGTTTCAAAGTCCTTTCCTCTGTCCGCTCGGACAGAGTTTCGTCTTGACATCCAGAAGGAACACCCCGAAACAGGTTTCAGCGCAGCGTTTTATACCTAAAAAGTCTTTGTTCTCGGCCGTCACAAATCACTGCATCCAGCCAGAACCAGTTCGGTGGGGTCGGGGAGCACTTGGTTTACGAGGCGACATCCTGCCCTTTGAGAATCTGGGGGTCTGCAATCAGACGCCCAGTGGGAGGTAGAGCCATCATTCACCTTGCCAGGCACAGCCCTGCTCAGATCAAAGAGTCACCCCTCTCCCTACGCTAAATGCCGATCTCTCTCTCCAGCCAGGTCTGACCCAGCTGGCCCTGCTGCTCCAAAACCAGACGGCCAATACACACGCTAGCAAAGCCTACAGGAAAGCTGAGGCCAGAAAATACCTCGTTTCTAGCAGAGGTATTTTTGAACACGGGCTACGCAAATAATCCTTACTAAAAGATGTATCTCAATGTCCTGAGCTTAAACATATCAAATTCGACGTTCCTATCAGGTTCCTGGGGGCAGGTAGGATTAGGGCATGTAATACTCAGCCTGCCCATTCTGACCTATGAGGATGGATAGCCTTACAATAGTAAACAGTGAAATGGAGGGTAACTCGCTATTAGAACATGCTACACAGACATACTTTAAAAGCTGCTTCATACAGTTATCCTTACACCGGGAGCATTCGCGCTGTGTCACTGATTGGCAGTGGCACAGCGCCCAGAGCATCTAAATCCAGCCAACATAAAAGGTAAGAAGCGAAAAGAGGAAGGGAGACCCGCGCCAATGATGCCAGGTTTAACAGGAAACCTAGCAAGCCTGTACATTTTTCAAAACTAGACACCCAGAGGAATCCAGGATGGGGTGACTTGTGTGGCTCTCTCCAGGTTCTGTTACCCAGAATCCCTTGCAAACCTCAAACTTTGTGAAAAAAAGCCCACATTTTCCTCACATTTCTGTGATGGAAAATTCTGGAATCTTCGTGGAGCCACAAACATCTACCCACCCAGCCTTCCCCCAAGTCTCCCGATAAAAATGGTACCTCAGTTGTGTGGGTAGGCCTAGTATCCGCGACAGAAAACAGCCCATAACGCAACATGGACACGTCAAATGTTTCCAGTGAAAACTGACCCTTTTTCGCAATATGCCTAGCTGTGGAATTTGAACCCTAGCTCAGCCGGCACCTTAGGAAACCTAGCAAACCTATACATTTTTAAATACTATACATCACGGGGAATCCAGGATGGGGTTACTTGTGTGGCTCTCACCAGGTTCTTTTACCCAGAATCCCTTGCAAAGCTCAAACTTAGTTAAAAAAAACACATTTTCCTGACTTTCTGTGATGGAAAGTTCTGGAATCTGCAGGGAGCCACAAACTTCCACCCACCCAGTATTTCCCCAAGCCTCCCGATACAAATGGTACCTCACTTGTGTGGGTAGCCCTAGTCCCCGCGACAGGAAATGGCCTAAAGCGTACTGTGGAGACATCAAAATTATGGATTACAAAAAGACCTTGTTTTGCGACGGAGTCAACTGTGTTTTTGATCCTGGGCTCGGTGGCCATCTTGGGAAACCTACTAATCCCAGATATTTCTGAAAACTAGACACCCAGGGGGTGTGACTTGTGTGGATCCCCCAACATTTTCCTTCCCAGAATCCCCTGCAAACCTCAAATTTAGCTGAAAAAATAAAAATGTTCTCACATTTCTGTGTGTGAAAGTTGTGGGATTACTGGGCTGACACAAATTTCCTACCAGCCAACATTCCCCCGGTCTCCCGATAAAAATGGTACCTCACTTGTGTGGGTGCGCCAAGTACCTGCGTCAGGCAGGGGCTCAAAATGTATTGTGGAAACATAAAAATGATCTATCACAAAACAACCTGGTTTTGCAAGGGGGGCACCTGGGTTTTTGGTCCTGAGCTCAGCGGAAATCTAGGGAAACCTACCAAACCACACATTTCTGTAAACTAGACACCCTAGGGAGTGCAGGGAGGTGTGGCTTGCGTGCTTCTCCCAATGTTTTCCTACCCAGAATCCCCTATAATCCTCAAATTTAGTTGACTAAATCAAACTTTCCTCATATTTCTGTGTGGGAAAGTTGTGGGATCACTGGGCTAACATAAATTTCCTACCACCCACCATTCCCCAGGTCTCCCGATAAAAATGGTACCTCTTTTGTGTGGGTGCACCAAGTACCCATGACAGGCAACGGCCCAAAACGATGTATGGCTTGCGTGGATCCCCGAATGTTTCCCTACCCAGAATCCCCTCAAACCTCAAATTAAGCTAAAAAAATCAAATTTTCCCTTCATTTCTGTGTGGGATCACCGCACCGGAACAAGTGTCCTACCACCCAGCGTTCCCCTTGGTCTCCCGATAAAAATTGCCGCCATCTGCCTCCCGGGGGAGGCAGAGAGACTGTGGCAATTTTTGGGGGAGGCAGCCCCCACCCCTACATATATTAAAAAAAATAATCCCTGGTGCCTAGTGGGATTTCTGTCTCCCCAGGGGGGACAGAGCAGGGGCTATTGCCCTCATCTGCCTCCTGGGGGGAGCAGAAGGACTGTGGCACTCCTGAAGTTTGAAAAAGAAATCCCTGGTGCTATTGCCCCATATGACTGTGGCCATTTTTTGGTGCCTAGTGGACTTTCTGCCCCCCCCCCCGGGGGGGCAGATCAGGGGCTATTGCCCCCATCTGCCTCCTGAGGGGGCAGACAGACTTTTGCATTTTTTGGAGGGGATGGGTGGGGCATTGGCATGCCCATTCTGGGCAGCCCCCACCCCTGACTATAAAACAAAAAAATCCCTGGAGTATATGGTGCATTCTGCACCTGATTATGGCAAATTATTATTTGGGGAGCAAAGGCCCTTACCCAAGAGGCAGCTCACCCCCTCCGTGGCGCCTAGTGGGTGGATCCCTGGATCCCCAAGCACGGATCCACTAGGGAAGGGTACCATGGGAAAAGGGAGATTCTCCCCTTACCAACGATACCTTTCCCATGTGATTCGGTACTCAGGGGGCTGAGTGAGCTCCACGAGCACTGAAGCACTGAAACTGAACGATCCGATTGGCTCATTTTAGTATCAGTTTCATATGTAATGATGTCAGCGTGCCATGCGCATGATCGTCATTACATATGAAAAAAAAGAAGCCTCGGGGTTAGGGAAGCTCTTTGGTAGGTGCTTGGCTTTCTCAGCTTTCTCATGAGAAGGATCAAGACTAAGAGGACCTTGAAAAAATACAAACCATATAGATTTCTCAGATGCTGATCTAGTCATTTTTTAATCTTTGCTTACATGTGCAATACACAAAGGAGGCCAAATATATCAGAAGCATTAGTGAAGTGCAGCCCTAAGTATAACATAGACAGACAAATTGGCTGTGGTTAAACAACATGATGTTTTTATTAAATGCAATTTAAATCAAAATACTTGATTGAAAAATGCAAAAGGAGTTTACAGTCCATCCCTTTTGTAGCTCTCAGTACAAACTAAAGGGCATTTATAACCTGTTTATTTCTGTTGGTATTCCACCAGATTGTTTGCCTTGACTGTTTTTGTTGGTCATAGAACTCTGTACACTTTAGTCCTTCTAACCAACCATAAAGTGCATGTGCTCCCCCTTTAAACATGATGAAATAGGTACAGACCTGATAATTTACCTCTAATTCCCAAGTATATTAAACTAAGGATACCCACAGCCTGTAAACTAATTGTCGCTAGGTGTTGCAGCACACATTGTACCTCCCACTGCAGTGGCACAACAAACCCAAACCAGGCCTATCATTGCAGCCTGGGAGAGCAGTTTTTAAATTCCCAATTTAACCTGTAAAAAATAAACCATTTTGAGAGGTCTAAAGCATCCATTTAAATACTAATAGGATACCTGTAAAGTAGGCCTGAGTGCCCATAAATGCAGGCTGCATGGTATTCAATCTAGGATGTGTAAAAGTTTAATGTTCTACGTGTCCTGAAAGCGAAACAGTCTAAAGCTGTTTTCACTGTAGCAAGGTTGGCTGTTTCCATAGGACAACACATTAATACACTTAATAATGCTAAATTCAGATTGGTAACAGCTAGAAAAATATGTCAAGGACTCTTTTAATAGTTAGACAAAATCCAATTTCATGGTAAAGTTAAATGTTATCTAACTATTAAGGAAAAGGTATTTTAGAAAAATCACATTTTCCCTGCCTAAAGCCAGTAAGGCCTTTCTGTAGTATTACAACTGTAATCTGGCAGCTGATATCTCCCCCTGTAGTGAGTTGTGAATTGCTCATAGGACAAAGGGCCTTGGGAGGGGTAGGGGAGGAATTGCCATTCCCTTGACAGGATGGCCTGCGGGCTGTGCATAAGCATATGGAGGACTTCAAAGAAGGCCTATCCCGTCAAAGGCAGATGTAGCCACACCTGGGCCTGAACCCTCTAGTGTTCTTCTTGTCAGGCTGGTGCCAATCCCTCTGGAAGAGGAACTGCCCATTTCCATATCAACACCTTTGGATGGACACAGGGAACTCTTACTAGGGGAATTAAGGCTCTGCTGAGCTAGAATTAGGGAGAGAGGACCACTTTTACCCCATTGTGTAGGGAGTGACTAGGAGTTGCCCCCACCTATGGACTGGCAATGGGTATAAATGTGGAATACCTAGTACACTCCTCCAAACACTGCAGAATCGGTGGAAGATTCAGAAGATTCAGAAATGGACTGGCCTACTGTCTGAAGAAGACTAGATCTGTTCTTTTCCTTCTACCCAGCACCCCAGAAATGAAACCAAGGGTCAATTGGTTGATATCCTGTTTGATCTACAGCATGAGTCTCTTACGAGTTGCTCAGGAGTTACTAGTCGCTCGCCAACACCCTTGAAGTAGCTTTCCAAAGTGAAGCTCAGACCAGTACCTCTAATAGAGGATTTGTTCACTTTAAAGAAAACAGCACTGCTCATATCAATACCTTTACAGTGGCTGCCAGCCAAACCAATGGAAGGGCCTCATGCTAATAAACAACCACACGCTGTGTTGGCCTATGGGGCCGGCAACATGACCATATATATCCACTCCCAATTTAGCAAATACTCTAAGATGTTGAGCACGTCGCAGGCCTCACAATCAGCACAATGTGTGTGAACAACTGGCCAGGAAAGAAGAGTGCTTACAGTAGTCATAGCAGGAGCCACAGCAGAGTAACCTAAGTGTGGACCCACAGAAGCCCATAAAAGACAGAAAGCAAGTATGTGAGTTGGATGCATGATCAGTGCAGGAGATGAGGAGTGCAAGTGCTGGATCAAGAGCGGAGATCCTCTTCTGAGCTTCACTGTGCATGCATCTGCGTTCGCATTTATGTGTGTCTGGCTGCATGTGTGTTTTGCATTGTGTTTCTTCATGAAGCTATGCCTGATATCAAGGACCACCAAAAGTATATGTAACTTTCCTTTATATGGGGTTCATCTCCAGCACAATTGTCTTTTCCTGGCATAGTAGTGGTGCTGGCATAATAATTGTCACCCTTGACCTATTTGGGGCATTTTTGGCCTAGTTGTGTATTATGGCACTCATCACTGACAAACTGTGGGCATGACTCACCTAATTGTGGTCACCAGTGATATAATAATGGCTTCCCCTGGAAATATAATGACCATCACTGATGTACTGTGAGCATCCTGGCTGTTATGGTGTCACAGCCTTAGCACAGTGATGCCTCTGGTATAATGGTGAGTATTATTAGCATATTGTAGGCAACCTTGGCTTTATAAGGAGAAAATCCATGGCATGTGATCGAAAGGCCTGGACATTTGAAGAAGATTTTTTGTCCTGGCGTAGCATTTGTAGATGTAAGTAGTGGCTGAAAATGACAAGCTGATATTTGCGTTACGCATGTTTACTAAAAATGTAAACCGGTATTTTGAAGGCAAAAATTATGTTTCGTTCACAATAGAAATTCGGGAAAATGTAGCAGTTTGCGCAAATTAGAAGAGGTATTTGATTTTAAAAAAGTTCATCTGCAGAAACTATGTTAAAGACAAAATGGCTGCATCTACAAAACATATTTAAAGCTGATAGTTGAATTATTCAGGCTGAGTTTGGGAGGCTTATTGCTGTGGTCATGTCCTTTGTTCCAGAGGGTACGTGCTGCTTCGGCTGGTATTTCATTAGTCATGTGAAGGCATTTCTCATTAATAATACTTTTCGGAACATTTCTGATGGTAATCCCATCTAAAATGTTTGGGTGGTCACTAGTGTATTGTTAACAGATGTGGTCATATTATACAGAAATAAAATTTGTTAGTAGCTCGGGATGATTTTCTTTGAGCAGGATAGCTCTCATTGTAGAAGAGGTTGGAGTACCCTAATCTACAAGGACACACCAGGTTTGCAGGCATTTTCCTGCTTTACCTGTTGCCCACTTTCAACTGGACCTGCCCTGCTCCCTTCCGCTGGCCTCTGCTGGAGTGAGTCTTGACCCCTGAAGTGCTTTCCCCAAGGTCCTGGACCCTTGGCTGTGACCAAAGTGTAATCTTTTTGCCTAACCCCAAAACCTGAA
The DNA here is from genome assembly GCA_963921515.1 of Calotriton arnoldi. NCBI lineage: Eukaryota > Metazoa > Chordata > Amphibia > Caudata > Salamandridae > Calotriton > Calotriton arnoldi. Next base: position 1,279,029 of record CAWUFW010004086.1, on the reverse strand, counting down.
ACTTAGAAACTATATGTCAACTTTTTGCCCTGAGAAACGATTTAGGACCGGGACCAACCTGTCTAACTGATCCGCCGAGGGTGCATCTGAGGGATCAAGTTCGCTGCAGCTCCAGCTATGTTCTTCTGTGCAGCAGCAAATCCAATTTGATGGTGCTAACGCTGAAGGGATATCAAGTCCAGGGACTAATCAAGTCTAACCTGCAGCTTTGCCCCACTGAGGAAATCCAACATCTAAAAAGCTTCTAAGTCTGAACATAGAAAGCTTCACCGTCACCCACTTTCAGAGGGTTCAGATCAATGTTAAGGACTGTTTGGGCACAACACCTGAAACTTTTCTCATTCTGATCTTTTCCTGCCTACGTCAACGACTCCACCAATACCTCATCCTTGGGTTCACCATCGTCATCGAGCCTATCTTCTGTCACGGCCTGCTGTCTGAGTCTGCTTAAGAATTTCTGCTTCTGTGAAATTTTCTAACTCTGAAGGTAACTTTTTGTCAGGGATGAGCCTAGTCTCTGTATCCAACCTGAGCTTAACTTTCACCTAAGTGCTGGTCGAGCACAACCCGATGATCACAGTTTGCACTTAACGCTTATTAATTCAAATTGTAAAAATTCATATCTTTGGTCCTATTGATTGGGATTTTGTCATTTTGGTGTCATTTAATATATTACAATATTCTCTATTTTCCTAAATTGGTTTGCGATTTTTCTTGTGTTGTGTTTTAACTTTTTTACTGTTTAAGTGCTCCATAAATACTACACACATTGCGCTCGAAAATTAAGCCTTTCTGCTCTATGCCATAGCTACAAGAGGATTGAGCTCAGGTTTATTTAGTGCCTTTTGTGGTCCACCCTGACAAGGATTGTGATTATTATTTGAGCTGAATTTTCAACCCTCTCAAATAATAGCCGAATTCCTTACAATTTCAGTAGCACATTCTCCTTCATGATGTCTCCCAATATCACATTCACAACAGCTTACATCACTAGGACATCTTCAGTAATTGTTCATGGATAAGCAGGAGCGGTGCCTTTATTAGCTTAAAATGATTAATAATGCACATGCATACCTTTACGAGAATATAAATATTACCAAAAGAATGAGTATTGAAAGTATGATGTAGAAGGTTTTCATCCCGATCCTCCAAAGATACCTTTCAGCTAGGATCAAATTCTTCCTGCATCTTGGTTAAATGTGTCATACATCTTCTTCAGCTGTTGAATGCAATCTTTAACAGTGTCTGTCTTCTTGTGAATGCTAAGAGAAGTGTTAGGAATGTACGTGCAACAATCAGACCCAGCTAAGGCACAAACACTAGCCTTTGCAGCAGAGAACACATCTAGAGCTGTTCAGTTTTGTAAAATGACACTTCATTGAGAGTCCAATTGGTTAGAGACTTGCCCCCATGCAGCAGCTCATTCATTAACCCTTTGTTCTACTACTTGTGTGGACATTTTCACTTCACAGATTGCTTGTCTGACTCCATACATAGGGAAGAGGATGCAAAAGAAGTGATATGTTTCAGAAAGCACTCACGGGCATATTTACAAGCAAGTGGTGAAGCGTGGGTTAGCTCCAAAGTTGCTAACGCTGTGCTCCATCACTTTAGAAACAATGCAGCACACATACAAACAGCAAAAACAAGGAGAAATAAAGCATTTCTCCTCATTTCACCATGTTAAGACCAGGTTTTCCCTGGTCTTAATTTTGGCACTGACTCCTATTGACACCACCCTTGTAAATAGGAGCCAGCATCAAAATCAATGGGTGTTGCGGCGGAATGCCCATCGCAACACCCATTGCCCACCCCTTTCATTCTAAGTGTAGCGTGAAAGGGGGCCTTATTTGCCATGCAGCGTTAAGCCACGTTAAGTGTCTTTAACACCGCCTTGCAAATAAAGCGAAGCCCCTATCGCCACAGGAACGTCATTAAAAGTTCCCATGGCGATAGGGGCTTGTAAATATTCCCCAGAGTGTCTTTCCCCATGAGGGTAATTTATTAGAATTGTGATGTAGAGCAGGATCACATAGGCAGTTATACCTGGTACCCGCCATGCATCTAGATAGCCTGGGGTAATCTTTATCACATTCAAAATACATTCTGTATTCTGTATATGGACATAGCCGGTGTAAATAACTCCTCTGGCAATTCTAAAGTTGAAAAGGGGAACACAGTCTGGAATCACATCAAGAACATTGTTACACTTACTACGTCCCACAGAGAAGCTGCCATTGTGTGTTTCACAAGATATTGAATGGACAGAGTAAGCAAGGTAAATTAATTAAACCATCCTGCCTTCATCCAGAAGTGGAGACCAGGATGCTCTAAGGCGTATTAATTACAAAGTTAACACTCTATGCGGTACCCATTGAAGTACAAGTGCAACTATGTATCAGCTTTGCTAAGGGGCACAGGAATCAATGGCAGGCCCACTTGGGAGTCAGTGGCCAGGTGAATGCAAATCCAACAAAATTAAAGATTCAAACCCTGTCTGTAACACTCCAACAGTTGCAGATGGATGATCTCCTGATATATGAAACGGCGGATCCTGGAGTGGAAAATGGGCACTATCTAATTCTTCTTCACACAAATGCAGCTCTCAGTTACGATGAACTATCACACAGAGATCCAAAGCAGGAAGCTAGCGGTAAAGATGGATGGCCAGGTCCAAAGAGTGACAAGGTAGCAGGTGGCCAGTTAATCATCTTGGATGACGGTGGTAGTAATGAGGAGGGGAAACTGCATCTTGTGGTGGAGCAGGTGCATTCAGCAAGCTCCTTGCTTGAGATGTTGTGGCAGGTCCAGAACCATGCGGTGTGCAAGAGATGCACAGGGCCAGCCTCATGGGTGTCTGGTTGTGCAGGTGTATGCATGGAGCAGCTGGTTTAGATCCAGTTGGGGAGTCCTCTGCACTTCACAGTGGTGTCAGTAACGTTTGATAGAACCCTGTCCAAAGTGACTGCGAAGCAAACTTCTGTTATTGTACTTTAAAAAACTTGTGCTTTTTCACTATGCATGGACGCATTCCACACAATATTCTCTCTCTCATGGATATGTCCTTTGATGGATCCTGCCTTCTTAGTGAGAATGCAGACTTTGGGGGATATTCTCAAGAACGTGCTATAAATATCGCCAAAATAGGTTAACGCAATTTTTCATATCCCCGTCTATCGCGGGAAAATAGTGCTGTGTTAACGTCTTATCCTCAACATGACGGTAACATGCGATAGTTTCCCGATAACGCGTCAAATGTCCGCGATAAAATCACCGGGACGGTGATAAAAATCTAAAGCCGAACGTGAAAAAAGTGGCGATGGGCCCAACCGCGATAAAAAATCAGCGATAAGCTGCGCCAGGCCTGCAATTCACACACGTCAGGCGGGAAAAATCACTATAAAAGCAGAAAAAAACACAAACAAAACCAAAACAACTGCGAAACACAATGGAGGTAGCCGGAGCAAGTGCAAGTACAGAGGACAACCAGATCCCCACAAGCCCCAGCCTGTGGGCAATGTGGGTCAGGATGCGGAGGATGGTTGTCCTTTTGAGCCTGTAGTGGGCAATGGCATCCTCAGGCGTTGAGTGTCTGAGGCTGGTGCGTTTTAGGAACGTCCGCTGTCTTCTTCTGCGCTGCCTAGGTGGTAGTCCGGGGGGGGTGTGGTCCAGGGGTGGGGGGGTCCTGGGGGCGGTGGCGGTGGGTGTTGTGGCCCTCTTGGGTCTCCAAGCTGCATGATCATTGGCTCCATGGCATCTGTTGGTCTTCAGATGTGGCTCTGGGCTGGGCTCCCTTTCTACTGCAGGTTGTCATCCTGCTTAACACCAGTAATAGGCAGGTGTTAAATCCCTGCTGCTAACGCACCTTATCGCCTGTTTTTGGATCGCTTCGCCGATCTGGCTGGTCATTGAGAATATCGCGAAGTGGTGTTTTCGTGTGTTTTTGCACGGGAACGCCTACTCTGCATATCATTAGCGTTAGTTGTCGCTCTCATCCGTGGCGATGTTTTTTTGCGGCAGCTATCGCTGGAAAACTGACGATTTCGGCAGCTTGCACCAGCTTGAGAATAGGGCGATAAATCTATCGCCACTTTTGCGGCGCTAAAGTGCTGATAAATTGGCGATAAGTCCTTGAGAATATGCCCTTTTGTGTTGAAGTGCTTTGAAATGAAATGAAATGAAATGAAGAATTTGTATAGCGCTGCATATACCCGGAGGTGTCTAGGCGCGTAATGAGCATACGAGCAGAGGTAATACAGTGGAGGTGCCCTAATATAGCCAGGTTTTTAAACCCTTCCTGAATTTAAGCAAATTGGATTCTTTTTTTAGGGAAATAGGAAGGGAATTCCAGAGTTTGGTGGTGGTGTAGGCAAAGCTTTTTCCTCCCCATTTTACTTTGCGTGCCTTGGGGATAATCAGATTGCCACTATCTGACCATCTGAGTGGTCTAGCTGGATTGTAAGATTTGAAAAATTGCGACAGTTGCCACGGACCCAGGCTGTGTCTGGCTTTAAACGCTATGCATAACGCTTTGAATTGAATACGTTTGCTGATTGGCAACCAGTGTAGCTCTGTGAGAGCCCTGGAGACCGAATCATAGCGAGTGAGCCCAAACAGGACTCTTGCTGCAGCGTTTTGAGTCATCTGAAGTTTGTGTATGCTGCACTTACTCGCACTGGTAAAAAGGGCGTTAAAGTAGTCCAGACTAGTTGCAATTAGCGCTGTGACCACTGTTTTCCTTAGCTCAAATGGGATAAACGGAAGTACTTTTTTCAATATTTTGAGAATGAAAAAGCAAGCCGCTGTAGTGTGATTAATCTGAGTTCCAAAGGACAACTTAGTGTCAAAGAAAACCCAGAGATTCTTTACTTTTTTTGCAGGTATCGGAAGGAGGCCCATGTGATTGGGCCACCAACTGTCTGACCAAATCAGGGACGGGTTGCCAAAGAGCATAACCTCCGTTTTTGATTAATTAAGTTTTAAAGAGTTATCCTGCATCCATTTTCCTATGTGGCTGTTGGAAACGGGGTTACCGAGTCCTTTATGGTAGCATGGCGCAAAGCGGGGAAGGCACGCGAAGGCAATGTGTAAGGCAGTTGTGCAGCACACACTTACTTCAACTCAGAAATGCGGAGCAATAACCAGACACCACACCAGGCTTGCGTAATTAAAAATCAAGTTCTTTTATGTCAATCAAGGTTGCATCAGATTAGGCAGATTATTTCAACTTTACATTGCATTCTTTTTAACTGGTGCACATTCTTCTTAACAAGACCCTCAACAGTGTAGGCCACTAAAAGGCCGCAGGAATCATCTCCTAAAAACACAGCACCAATAATGATTACCGGGTACACTAAGAAATCAGGGCCTAGAACATGCAAAACACTTCAGGCATATTAAAATCCCTTGCAAATAGGCACATACAGCAGGCCTAGATAATCATTACAGCATGCGGGACAATATGCGGGAGGAAATCCTAGAGGGACCCCCTCAACATGTCCAGCAAACTGGGGCTTCCCTATGATGGGGGATTCCTATTTCTCTCAGGGGAGGTGAGGGTTAAAGTAGGCTTGGCCCCCTTCTCACCAGGTGCCTCGCCTGGTACAAAATGTCAGTGAGGGCTCTTCCCTCGTTAATCCCCTGTGAATTGTGGCCCCCGGCCCCCAGGGGCTTGATCTAGAGCCCTAGGGGCCTCCCGGGCTCACCTGCGGTGATGTGGCTGGCCTCGTGGCGATTCGGCCCTCGCGGTGATTTGTCGAGTCCCGCCGAGGCTGTGGAGCCTCTTTCTCCTTCCGCGGGTCGTTGGGGGGCCGGTATCGCACTCCTCCGGCCCCCGTGGAGTCAGCGGTGAGTGAGGGGAAAGGGAGCGGGAGCCGGCAGTCCTTCCAGACGGCTCCCCGCTTCCCTCTGATGCCCACGGAGTTCTCCCTCCTCCGTACGTGCTGGGGGGGCGGGCTGACGACGCCGCCCAATCCCAGCGCGGCCCTGGAGTTCTTCTGGGGGCTCCCGCTGGCAGTGGAGCCCCTCCGGCGTCTTCCTCCCTCGGCTCCTGGCAGGGACCAATCGCGTCGCGGCCTTCTCTTGTTGCCGGGCAACGCCTCCCGCCTCCGGCTCCTCTGCTGCTGGCTCCGGCGGGGCCAATCACGTCGCGGCCTTTTCGGGGGCGCGACCTATGACGCGGTCGGCGTCCCCGGCCCCACGGCAACGGCGTCCGCGGGCCTGGAGGCCGCGGTGGGCCTCAATTCTCTTCACGCTGCCCTCCTGGGCTGCGGCGGTGTCTTTCTTGGCCGCGATTGCAGCGGTAGGGGTCTCGGGCCCGGCGGTGATCTCTGGGGGCTTCGGTGAGGGCGCGGACGGCGCACCTCACCACACGCACTCAAGGGGGAGGTCTCCCTCACCTCAGCACCTCTTCTTCACGCGGCGGCGGCCGCGGCGGCGATTCAGTCACAAGGTCAGTGACTGGGGTGTCAATTTCTCCCACGTGGAGTTGAAGCGCGGGGCGCGCTGACAGCCTATTCACAGGGCTGTGTGGGAAGGGTTCGTGGGGGACAGTCCAGCTGTCGGTCTGGGTAGATAGGGGGGTGAAGGTCTAGCGCTTAGGGCACAGCGCTTCGCCTCGTGATCCCCATTCGACGATTCAACTTGGGTTCCAGTTACTCTTGGTTTCAGGCTCCTGCGAGGAGCTTCTTGTCAGAAGTGGCTTAGGGTAATGTCCGTGACAAGCGTTTCTTGTCAGAAAAGTTCCTGCTTCTGAGGGGGGGTTGTGAGTTGGTGGTTCTGGGAGTGCTTGATGTTCCTCCCAGCACGCTGAAGGTGGTTCCCTGGGTCCCCTCACACTGGGCAAGGTCAGTGGGTGGTGGGCGTTCCTCAGCTATCTTACTTCAGCAGGGCCTTAGCCCTGTCAGCAGCAGTAGTGTAGGTCTCCCCCTAGGCCCTAAAGCCTATACTCCGGCGTAGGTTCTCCCAGGTTCAGCGGTGCCTCAACCTAACTGACTAAAAGGTTTTCCCTCCAAGCCTCTTATACCCCTAGGTCAGGTGACCCTCCTAAAGGCGGCAAAACTTAACTCCTCCCACAGCCCGGAAGGTTCTGGAACCTTCCACCTATCTAGCTATGTGGCCCAGAGGCGGGGACGGGATGGATACTGTATCCCTATGTCCCAGCCTGACCCTGGCTACTAGCGTGTATGTGTGGAAGGCCCTTCTGCAGTAGCAGGGGCCTGTGGCAGCCATCTTTAGTGAGAGAGCACCTGCACCTCAGCACTGACCAGCAGTGGCAAGGCGCCCGGAGACCTAGGTCCAGTAAAAATATGGTGGCAAAAATGAGGCGCAGAAAGGGAAAAAAACAGGGCAAGACCACCCTAGGGCTGACAGGTCTAACACGCGTCCCCCCAGCCGAAAGAGGGGAGAGCTTCCCAACCTCTAGGGAGTTCTCTTCGCTAAGGCGGAAAAACCGGGAGAGACCGTCAGCGTTGGCGTGGTCTACACCGGGTCGATGTTCCACCCGAAAGTCCATCCCCTGGAGGGAAATGGACCACCTCAACAATTTGGGGTTTTCGCCTCTCATCTGCATGAGCCAGCGAAGGGGTCTGTGGTCGGTCTGGATCAAGAAGTGACAACCAAAAAGGTATGGCCTCAACTTCTTCACAGCCCAAACCACAGCAAAGGCTTCCCGCTCGATGGTACTCCACCGCTGTTCCCGGGGAGTAGTCTTCGGGAGATGAAGGCCACTGGCTGGTCTTGGCCATCGTCATTCAGCTGCGAGAGCACAGCTCCTATGCCATGCTCAGAAGCGTCTGTCTGCACGATAAACTCCCGTCCAAAATCTGGAGTCCTGAGCACCGGCGCGGTGCACATGGCACGTTTAAGGGTCTCAAAGGCATCCTGGCAGGCAGCCGTCCAGATGACTCTGCGTGGCTGCTTCTTCGAAGTCAATTCCGTCAATGGGCCCACGATGGTTCCATATCCCTTGACGAACCGGCGGTAGTATCCCGTGAGGCCGAGAAAAGCTCGGACCTCTGTTTGGGTCTTGGGGGCTCCCAGGCCATGATGGTCTCAATCTTGGCTTGGAGGGGTTGCACCTTACCTCCGCCCACCAGATGTCCCAGGTACACGACAGATCCCTGTCCAATCTGGCACTTGCTGGCCTTGATGGTTAGACCAGCCCGTTGCAAAGCCTGCAGCACCTCCTGGAGATGCTGCAGATGGTCCTCCCAGCTGCTACTGAAGACAGCTATGTCATCCAGGTAGGCAGCAGAGAAGGCCTCTAGGCCAGACAGCACCTGGTTCACCAACCGCTGGAAAGTGGCTGGAGCATTTTTCAACCCGAAGGGCATCACACGAAATTGAAAGTGGCCCTCGGGGGTGGAGAACGCAGTCTTCTCCCTTGCTCCTTCCGCCATGGCGATCTGCCAATAGCCTGACGTTAGATCAATGGTACTCAGATACCGGGCTGCTCCCAGCCGGTCAATGAGCTCATCCGCCCGAGGGATCGGGTGAGCGTCGGTCTTGGTGACTGAGTTGAGTCCACGATAATCCACACAGAACCGAAGTTCTGGTGTGGTGCCCGGGGGGGCCGCTTTCGGCACCAACACTACCGGACTAGCCCAAGGGCTACTGGAAGGCTCAATCACCCCCAGTTCTAGCATCTTGACAACCTCACCCTGGATACTAGCCTTGACCTTATCGGACAGCCGGTAAGACTTGTTCTTTACTGGCGGACTGTCCCCTGTGTCCACATCATGGGTACACAGGTGCGTGATTCCAGGCGTGAGGGAAAACAACGAGGCGTACTGCCCCAAGACCTGGCGGCAGTCCCTCTGTTGCTCTGGGGTCAAGGATGGGGCGAGGACTACTCCCTCTACCGAACCATCCTTCTCATGGGCCGCCAGAAGGTCTGGCAGAGGCTCACTCTCCTCCTCCTCACTTCCATCCGTTATCATCAAGAGAGTGAGCTCGGAACGCTCCTGGTGTGGCTTCAGGCGGTTGACGTGGAGCACCCTGTGGGGTTGACGGGGGTCTTCATGTCGACGACATACGTGGTCTGGCCTTTCCTTTCCAAGATCTCAAACGGCCCAGTCCACCGGTCCTGGAGGGCGCTAAGCTCTCCTGGCTCCATGACCCACACCTTCTGTCCAGCGTCTAACTCTACCGTCCGCGCGTTCCGGTCATACCATTGCTTCATGACGGCCTGACTCGCCTCTAAGTTGTCCGAGGCCTCCTTCCACAGCTTGGCCACTTGGCTGCGGAACGCCAGCATATAGCTGACCACATCACGGGGAAGCTTCGAGGAAGACTTCTCCCACCCCTCTTTGACAAGACTGAGGGGCCCCCGAACGGGGTGGCCATAGAGCAGCTCAAAGGGGCTGAAACCGACCCCCTTCTGCGGCACCTCTCGGTAGGAGAAGAGCAGACAGGGTAAGAGGACGTCCCACTTTCTTCTCAAGTCCTCGGGTAGGCTCCTGATCATCCCCTTCAAGGTTTTGTTGAAACGCTCCACGAGCCCGTTCGTCTGGGGGTGGTAAGGAGTGGAGAACCGGTAGGTCACTCCACACTCCTTCCACATGGCCTGCATGTAGGCCGACATGAAATTCGTGCCCCTATCTGACACCACGACCTTGGGGAATCCCACTCGGGTAAAAATCCCCATGAGGGCCCGCGCCACCACCGGTGCTGTGATGGTCCTCAGAGGGATTGCCTCTGGGTACCGGGTGGCGTGGTCTACTAGCACCAAAATGAACCTATGCCCAGCAGAAGTCGGCGGATCCAACGGCCCGACAATGTCAATCCCCACTCGCTCAAAAGGGGTATCGACCACTGGGAGAGGTTCTAGAGGGACCTTCACCTTAGTCCCTGTCTTGCCGCTCGCTTGGCAAGTGGTGCAGGTCTTGCAAAACGTGTCAGAAGTGACGCGCATCCTGGGCCAGTAAAAATGTGGGACCAAACGTGCAAACGTCTTGTCCTGGCCCAGGTGTCCTGCTAGTGGTATCTCATGCGCCAACTCTAGCAGAAAGGCTCGGTAGCATTGGGGGACCACCACGGCCCTTGAGGACCCATGCACCGGAGCCTTAGGCTCACTGTAGAGGAGACCATCCTCCCAGTAGACATGGTAATTACCAGTCTCTGTTCCAGCTGCTTGGGCTTCGGCCTGTTGCCGTATGCCATCAAGCGTAGGGCACTCCCTCTGTGCCCGGCAAAATTCTTCCCGGGTAGGCCCTCCTTCCACCTGCCACTCTGCAGGGGTCGGCAGGTCCCCCACGGGAAAACCAACCACCTCAGCGGACTCCGGGGTCACCTCCGCGGGCTCCCCATCCATCTCACCGGGTGTCTCCTCCCGGACATCTCCTCGTCCAGCAGTGGGCTGGGCCATTATTTCAGGCTCCAACCCGGGCTGAGTTCCTTGTCGGGCAGCCATGGACCGCGTGATAACGCAAGTCCATCCTGGTAACCCCAACATCTCAGCATGGGCATTGAACTCTACCTCTCTCCAGGCAGTATGTTCCAAGTCGTTGCCCAGCAGACAGTCAACTGGCATGGCAGGGCTCACCGCAACCTTCATCAGACCTGACACTCCTCCCCACTCAAAGGGAACTTGGGCCACGGGGTAATGACCCAGGCTATTATCAGCCATCACAACCGGGTGGAACTCCTCAGGAATCACCTGCTCTGGGGACACCAGCTGACGTCTCACCATCGTCATGCTGGCACCTGTGTCCCTCAGAGCCTCCACCTCCTCCCCGTTCACCAGGACCCTCTGCCGATACTTGGCAGTGTTCTCGGGTACCTGAACCCTTGGGATGATCTCTCTATCCCCCAGGGAAACTAAGGTCAAGCCTGTCCACTCACCTCCCCTACCTAGGGACAACTCCTCCCCAAGCGCTACACTGGCCACCCCGGGGCTCTTACCTCCTGTGGGGGCTGGGGTTCTCTTGCGACACTGGGGATCCCCCTTGTAGTGTCCAACCTCCCCGCACTCGTAGCACCGGACAGTTCTGGGCTGCTGACTCCTGTCAGGGTAAGTGGGTTTCTGGTATCCAGATTGGGATGGGGAACCTACCCCTCTCCCAGGCGGTCTATTTTGGGGACCTTTAAAGAACTCCCTCTTTTTATCTCCCCCTCTTTCTTCTGGGGGAACCCCTGTCCACCTTTCGGGGGATCCGCCCCGGCTCCCTTGTGGGACACCCGAGTGCTGACCCACGTGTCTGCCTCCTCTGCAAGCTCCCTAGGATTGGTCAGCTTGCGGTCCACCAAGTACTGGCGCAGCTCCGGAAAACATTTCTCGAGGAGGTGCTCTCTCAAAAACAGGTCGTACAGCCCAGTGTAATTGTCAATGTTGCTGCCACGTACCCACCCCTCCAATGCCTTCCGGGCATAATCATAAAAATCCACCCAGTTTTGTGTGGTGAGCTTGTGGCTGTTGCGGAACTTTTGGCGGTACTTCTCTGGGGTGAGGCCAAACTTCCTGAGCAGGGCCTCCTTCATGATAGGGTAGTTGGTCTGCTCCCCCTTATCTAAAGTTAAAAGTGTGTCCCTTACTGGTGGAGGTATGTACCTGTAGAGTCCTCCTCCCCAGTAGCTCTCAGGAACTCTATGGGCCACCAAAGCTACCTCGTACGCCGTCAACCACTTGTCGATGTCATCACCCACACTAAAGCTGGCTATCACCTCCCTGGGTAGATAAAATTTGGGCTCCTGTGGAACCCCAGCAGGTACGCTGCCACCATTTCCTTTGCCTTCCATCTCCATCTGCAAGGTTCGGAGCTCTAGTTCTTTCAGGCTAAGCTCATGTGCAAGCCTCCTTTCCTCCATGGCTAGCCTTGCCTGCTCTCCCTCCCTTTCCATCCTAGCCAACTCTAATGTCAATTGCCTCTGCTCCCTCCTGTCCTTGAATTCCTCTGCTGACAAACTCCCCCTGACGCACTACTGCCTGCCCTGGAACGTCTTCCTGGCAACACATTCTCGCTGACGTCAATGTTCAGTAGGCTCAGTTCTCCTGGGTCGTCTGCCTCCCTCTGCTCCTCATCCCCTCTTCCCTCCGGGTGGGCCATTACCCATGCCCTCAAAGCTTTCTGAAGCACCTCCTTCCTGGCACCTCGCTTGACGGCCACCCCCTCTCTAGGCAGAACTCCTTGAGCTGTGTCACCGTGTACCTCTCTAGGTCGGCTAACTCAAACTCCATCCTCCTAGGTGGGGTCCCAGACAATTTAAGGAAGGGGTTCTAAATGGTAGGTAGCAGGTCTAACGCAGGACTAATACAATCGGCAATCACAATAGAATTCCTGGTACTTACATTTCACTAGGTGTCTAATTGCGGCGCACACTGAGTCACTGTAGGGTGCTGCACAAACACCAGTCCTTATCCCACCGCTGAACACCAATGTTGGAAACGGGGTTACCGAGTCCGTTATGGTAGCATGGCGCAAAGCGGGGAAGGCACGCGAAGGCAATGTGTAAGGCAGTTGTGCAGCACACACTTACTTCAACTCAGAAATGCGGAGCAATAACCAGACACCACACCAGGCTTGCGTAATTAAAAATCAAGTTCTTTTATGTCAATCAAGGTTGCATCAGATTAGGCAGATTATTTCAACTTTACATTGCATTTCTTTAACTGGTGCACATTCTTCTTAACAAGACCCTCAACAGTGTAGGCCACTAAAAGGCCGCAGGAATCATCTCCTAAAAACACAGCACCACTAATGATTACCGGGTGCACTAAGAAATCAGGGCCTAGAACATGCAAAACACTTCAGGCATATTAAACTCCCTTGTAAATAGGCACATACATCAGGCCTATATCAATCACTAAAGCATGTGGGACACTATGCGGGAGGAAATCCTAGAGGGACCCCCTCAACATGTCCAGCAAACTGGGGCTTCCCTATGATGGGGGATTCCTATTTCTCTCAGGGGAGGTGAGGGTTAAAGTAGGCTTGGCCCCCTTCTCACCAGGTGCCTCGCCTGGTACAAAATGTCAGTGAGGGCTCTTCCCTCGTTAATCCCCTGTGAATTGTGGCCCCCGGCCCCCAGGGGCTTGATCTAGAGCCCTAGGGGCCTCCCGGGCTCACCTGCGGTGATGTGGCTGGCCTCGTGGCGATTCGGCCCTCGCGGTGATTTGTCGAGTCCCGCCGAGGCTGTGGAGCCTCTTTCTCCTTCCGCGGGTCGTTGGGGGGCCGGTATCGCACTCCTCCGGCCCCCGTGGAGTCAGCGGTGAGTGAGGGGAAGGGAGCGGGAGCCGGCAGTCCTTCCAGACGGCTCCCCGCTTCCCTCTGATGCCCACGGAGTTCTCCCTCCTCCGTACGTGCTGGGGGGCGGGCTGACGACGCCGCCCAATCCCAGCGCGGCCCTGGAGTTCTTCTGGGGGCTCCCGCTGGCAGTGGAGCCCCTCCGGCGTCTTCCTCCCTCGGCTCCTGGCAGGGACCAATCGCGTCGCGGCCTTCTCTTGTTGCCGGGCAACGCCTCCCGCCTCCGGCTCCTCTGCTGCTGGCTCCGGCGGGGCCAATCACGTCGCGGCCTTTTCGGGGCGCGACCTATGACGCGGTCGGCGTCCCCGGCCCCACGGCAACGGCGTCCGCGGGCCTGGAGGCCGCGGTGGGCCTCAATTCTCTTCACGCTGCCCTCCTGGGCTGCGGCGGTGTCTTTCTTGGCCGCGATTGCAGCGGTAGGGGTCTCGGGCCCGGCGGTGATCTCTGGGGGCTTCGGTGAGGGCGCGGACGGCGCACCTCACCACACGCACTCAAGGGGGGAGGTCTCCCTCACCTCAGCACCTCTTCTTCACGCGGCGGCGGCCGCGGCGGCGATTCAGTCACAAGGTCAGTGACTGGGGTGTCAATTTCTCCCACGTGGAGTTGAAGCGCGGGGCGCGCTGACAGCCTATTCACAGGGCTGTGTGGGAAGGGTTCGTGGGGGACAGTCCAGCTGTCGGTCTGGGTAGATAGGGGGGTGAAGGTCTAGCGCTTAGGGCACAGCGCTTCGCCTCGTGATCCCCATTCGACGATTCAACTTGGGTTCCAGTTACTCTTGGTTTCAGGCTCCTGCGAGGAGCTTCTTGTCAGAAGTGGCTTAGGGTAATGTCCGTGACACAGCGTTTCTTGTCAGAAAAGTTCCTGCTTCTGAGGGGGGGTTGTGAGTTGGTGGTTCTGGGAGTGCTTGATGTTCCTCCCAGCACGCTGAAGGTGGTTCCCTGGGTCCCCTCACACTGGGCAAGGTCAGTGGGTGGTGGGCGTTCCTCAGCTATCTTACTTCAGCAGGGCCTTAGCCCTGTCAGCAGCAGTAGTGTAGGTCTCCCCCTAGGCCCTAAAGCCTATACTCCGGCGTAGGTTCTCCCAGGTTCAGCGGTGCCTCAACCTAACTGACTAAAAGGTTTTCCCTCCAAGCCTCTTATACCCCTAGGTCAGGTGACCCTCCTAAAGGCGGCAAAACTTAACTCCTCCCACAGCCCGGAAGGTTCTGGAACCTTCCACCTATCTAGCTATGTGGCCCAGAGGCGGGGACGGGATGGATACTGTATCCCTATGTCCCAGCCTGACCCTGGCTACTAGCGTGTATGTGTGGAAGGCCCTTCTGCAGTAGCAGGGGCCTGTGGCAGCCATCTTTAGTGAGAGAGCACCTGCACCTCAGCACTGACCAGCAGTGGCAAGGCGCCCGGAGACCTAGGTCCAGTAAAAATATGGTGGCAAAAATGAGGCGCAGAAAGGGAAAAAAACAGGGCAAGACCACCCTAGGGCTGACAGGTCTAACAGTGGCCCATGCAGTCTTTGAAACGGGACGCAGTATCAGTGGACGAGCTGTTGATCGACACAATGATCTGCGTGTCATCCGCATAGGACACCAGAGTGAAACCATAGTTTCTTATTAGCTTAGCCAGGGGAGTGACGTACAGATTGAAAAGAGTAGGGCTCAACGATGAACCCTGCGGGACTCCACATGGGAGGAAAAAAGCTGGGGAAACAAATGCATCGTGAGCCACCATTTGACATCTATTAGACAGTAAGGAACTGAGCAGGAGGAGCGCTTTATCCCTGATTCCCAGCGAAGCGAGGCGTTCAAAAACATATCGTGGTTGACCGTGTCAAAAGCCGCTAAGAGATCTAACAGGATAAGTGCGGCGCTCCCCCCCCTATCAAGAGTTTGCCTAAGCTCTTCCGTGGCCATTATTAGTGCTAGTTCGGTGCTGTGATGGGCCCGGAATCCATATTGTGAAGGGTCCAGGATATCACCATCCAAACGAAAAGATGATAGTTATTCATTTAGAAACCTTTCTATTATCTTTGCTGGGAAAGGCAGCCTAGAGATGGGTCTATAATTGGAGGGGTCCTTAGGATCCAGATTGGGTTTCTTCAAAAGTGTCAGAATGGAAGCTTTCTTCCATTCAGTGGGTACACGCCCTGAGTAGACCATGAGATTGAAGATAGGCCAGAGTGAGGAGGCTATGATCTGGGGGACTGAATGAAGAATTTTCGGTGGGCATGGGTCGAGGGGAGATCCTGATTTTACTAAGAGAATTAGGTTGGTAATCTGGTCAAGAGTGATTGGCAGAAAAGCTGAGAAAGTAGGTTTGGAGGAGCTATCCAGGTTAGAGTGAGATCCAAGACTATCACCTGAGTTCTTGTGGGGCATCCAAGATTGGTTCGATTGGGGCAAAAATGCATCGAAGACCTGTTTAACCTTTTATTGGAAAGAGTCTGCTAGCTTATTGCAAAATTGTTGGCTTCTTTCATGATCTTGGGATTCTGGGAGTTTGGAGAGTTTTTTAATAGTGGAGAATAGTATTTTAGAGCAACCATTGGCTGCTTCTATTTTTTCCTTGAAGTAAGCTGATTTTGCCTTCAAGATAAGGTTTTTATATGTTTGGATGGCTAGTCTGTAGTCTGTTTTGGTCTGAGCATCACTATCTAGCCTCCACTTCCTTTCTAGTCTTCTACATATTTGTTATTGTGTTCTCAATGACTCATTGAACCATGGTTCTGACGGAGATTGCCTGACTGATCTCAGAGTGGTTAGTGGAGCCAGCTGCTGACCTGCGGAGACCACCCAGGAGTGATAGCTCATCACTGCCTCGTCCAGATCTGCCGGGGCAAGCTGTAACGAATGGGTAAGCACTTTGTTTAGCTCTTCTACCTTTACCTTGTTCCCGGGTTGAAAGCTGATAACTTTCTTAGATGAATTAGTGGGCCTTCTAGGTGGCAGGGCAATTTCAAACATAACTGCCTTATGATCCGGCCAGATTAGTGGCAATGCTCTGGTCCAAACTAGGCACAGTAGAGCCATGATGCGCTCCATGGGACTGTTGACCCATGCTAGACAGTTCCTGCATTTATCCAGCATGTTCATGGGCTATTCCAGAGGGCTGGCATGTAAACAACCAGTGCAGCAGGTGCCTCAGTCCTTTAAAGGGCACAGGCACTGGTCTGGTAGGCAGCATGCAGGATAGAAGGGCATCAGACCTCTAATTCCTCTTCTCCTCATACAATGGCCACTAATCCACTTTAGGTTGCCCTTAGGGGCACATGCCAACAGGTGAGGAGCAGGATGACAATACATCACATCAGGCAGGTGGGAATTGCAAAGATGGGTATTTTTCAGAATGGCTATGCTCTATCTTTTCTTTCTGTCCCACACACTGTTCCTCCCATACCTAGTAGATTTCCTAGCAGTCTATTAAAGGAGGTGCAGCTGTTGCTCTCCAAAGGTACAATCAAGAGGGTTTCAGACTCAGAAAGAGTAGGAGTTTGTCACTGTTGCTATTGCCTCATTCTGAAGAAGGACAGGGACCTCAGGCCTGTTGTGGCCCTCCGACCTCTGAATGCCTTCCCATCGGAGGACAAATTCAAAATGCTCATGCTGGCCTAGATTCTGTCTGCTCTGGACCCGGGTGACTGGATGGTATTCTTGGACCTGCAGGACGCATATTTTCATATACCGTCCTGCAGTCCCACATCTGTTAACTGTGGTTCAAGGTAGGCCAGGAACACTTTCAGTCTGTGATGCTCCCTTCAGTCTCACCAGCGCCCCTTGGGTGTACAAAAAAGTGATGGTGGTGGTACGGTCCATTTTCAAGTTATGGGAATATCAGTGTATCCTTACCTTGATGACTGGCTGTTAAAGGCAAGTTCTCCACAGTAAGTCGTGGGCCACCTTGGTCACAAACGTCTTAAAATTGTTGGGTATCAACAAGCCTAAGTCCCACGAGACTGCTTCACAGAGGCTTTCATTCACTCAGGCAATCCTGGAGAATGTGGAGTTCAGGGCCACAACGAGTCCAGAACATTGAGGGTATGTTCTTGATGTTTCAGGCTCAATTCTAGTTCAAGATGAAAGACGTTTTGCGCCTTCTTGACCTCTTAGGCTCCTGTAACCTCCTCGTCAGATAGGCCACATGGCACATATGTGCTCTGCAATCACATTTTAGGTTCCAATGAGCCCAACATCACAGTAATCTGACCGTTATTGAGGTCTTGGAGGAGACGGCTTATGATATGCAGTGGTGGCTTCTCAAAAGGTATTGATCTAGCAGCATACCTCTCTCCTTTCCCAACCCAGAGCTGATGGTGGTGGTGGACACATCTCTGCTGGCTGATGAGGTCATCTGGGGGAGGTGGAGATCAGGGAATTCTAGTCTCCGGCGGAGGGCCAGCTCCACGTCAGTTGCAGGCCATTCCCCTGGCTCTGAAGTTCTTCCTGCCGTCCACTAGGGAAGGCTGGTGCAGGTTTTCATGGACAACACCACTGCCATGTGGGACAAACAGTGAGGAATGGCATTTTGGTTCCTGTGTCAGAATGTTCTGTACCTCTGGTGGTGGTTTGAGCAGTACGGCATTTTTCCTGTGGCGACCCAACTAGTAGGGTACCTGAATGCCAGAGCAGATGAACTGTGTAGGAGGCATCTGGGAGGCCACGAGAGGCATCTACATCCTGAGGTGGTGTAGGGCTTCTTCCAACATTGGGTAGAACCCTGGATAGATATTTTCACCACTGTCGAGAATGTGCAGTATCAAACGTTTTTCATTACTCGTTAGGAGATGCATTCAGGCTGGAATGGCACACAGGACTCCTCTACACTTTCCCATCGCTGCCTCTTCTCCTCGAGTTCTGAAAGGATCAGGAACAACTGGGACCAAGACATTCTAGTGGCCCCGAATTGGGTAAGAAGAGTGTGGTACCCGGACCTTTGGGGTAACAGCATCTGTCCTCTGACCAAGTTGCCACTTCGCAAGGAGGCAATTGACTACTTTTGATTTTCTACCCCAAGTGGTGGATGCCATCCTCGCTGGCATGCACCCTTCCATAAAGTCCAGTTATGGTTGGCTCTGGGATAAATTTGTGGCCTGGTGCGGCATTCACAAGGCTGACCACTTACTTACATGCAAAAATGTCGAAGGTTCTTTTGTTTGTTGTTAACTTTGGCCCAACAAGGTCTTGCAATGAGCTCTATTAAAGGATATTTGTTGACCCTTTTGAGCTTTCTACATTTGCTGGACCAACTGTCCTCATTTAAATCATCCTTTGAGATGAGATTTTTAAAAGGCTTGGCAAACATGGTTGTCCCAGATATTTGTGTTGTGATAGTGGGACCTCAACTTGGTCTTGATGTTTCTCTTGTGAATGCCCCTAGAGCCAGTGCATAGCTGCTCATTATGTCTCTTGATATTAAAGAATTTTTCTCATTTGCTGCAAGAGTGAACTTCAGGCACTTTTAGTGCAACCGCCCTATACCACATTTTTTACAGACAAGTTGATGCTGAGGACTCGCATGGCATTCTTGCCAAAAGTCATGACTTCTTTCCACATTGGGCAATCCATTACTCTGCCTGCATTCTAAGCTAACTCAACCCTCAGAAAAGCCTACATCAAATGGACATTAAAAGAGCTTAATCAGGGCTACATTGATTGTACCAAGGATCCTTGAGCGGATGATCAACTTTTTATCTTCAGGGAAGGCTGTACAGAAGAGGAGCCTGTTGAGGTTGACAGTCCTCAGCATTAAGATCTCTTATCCACCGGCCAAAAGGGAGCCCCCTGGAAGGTCGAGAGCCCATTGTACCAGGCCTAAGGCTGCTAGCATTGTTGTGGCTTATGGAGTGCCTGTTCTTGATATTTGTGAAGCTGCAATGTGGGCGTGAGCGTATACATTCACAAAGCACTTCTGCTGTGACACCAAGGCCAAGGTCCACCCCACAAATCCTTCGCCATCTATCAGGTAAATACTCTATCTAACAGCAGATCCCTTACTGCCTTCCCACCTCCCCATTCTGTGGAGCGACCTCTTTTTAACAACTAAAGAGGCACCAAGTTAGTATTCAGCACATCAGTACCAACAATTGTTCAGGCTCTGCGTCTGAGGGCACAGAAAGGGAAAAAGACAAGAAACGGACATCAGTGCAGGAGCACTGCTGTAAAACGTTTGCCTATCCAGACTGGGACCTAGAGAGTTTTTTCAGGTGGGGGATCTGCAGTTAAATAGAGTATCCACTGGAAAGAGCAGTACCAAATGTAAGTAGCTTTTTCTTTTGAGCAATGGAAGGAAAGAAGGCGACACACCAATGGGTTTCTGTGTCATGAATCATACCATCCCTTTTGACATGAGCAATGCCATGATTCAAATGGGTTAATTTGGGAAACGAGAATTTCAGGAAGCCTACTCTCCTGATGCTACCCCTCCACACTCCCTCAGGGTCCCTTTTACAATTATGTTTCATCCATGTTTGCTTTTCCACATTAGATGCTCAATTTGCAATCTAGGCAAATCTTTAACAGTGGATGCAGAATGTACATCAGTTTGCAATAGATGCATGGTAACCTCGTTGTTGGGGTACAATGCAGATTTTCCAGCAGTTTGGTCTGCTAATACATTTCCCTGGGACAATTCATCTGAGATAGATTGGTGTGCAACACATTTTACAATTTGCTGTCTTCAGTGGAAGCATGAGAGCATATAACAAATTCTGTGAACACATCCTTTTCTTAATAGGAATCCCTGGTGAGGTGAGAAGCTCCCCCTGCATCCACAGAAACCCAATATCATGAAGAAGTCCAAGTGCATACTTGGAGTCTGTGAGCAGTTATACTCTGTTTAGCAGCAAGGATGCATACTCGAACTAAGGCAACAAGTTCAGCCACTTGGACCGAATGGACTTCGTCCACATGCCGTCTTTCAGCAATTTCGCACAAGGTACATACAGCATAACCAGCTACTAGCGTTCCATAATCATTTCTGAGTCATAGGCCATCCACAAACTAGACGAGATCACTGTTGGATATTGGTGCGTCGGATTGGTCAATTAAGGGCATTGTCAAGTGTTCAATAACTAGGAGGATGTCATGAGGCTCCCCCTTTTCAGAAGTGGGCATTAACAAATCTGGATCCAAAACAGAACAGCGAGCCACAGTGATATGGGAAGTAAACAGTAATAGTATTTCATAGTGAAACAATCTGCCGGGCGAAAGGTGTAGTGTTTTAGTGGTTTCTCATAAAACGATATGTGGCAACCTGGTATTCCTGGGAACCTGGGTAAACACTAGTCAAAAAAACAACAGTTTCCCACTGGGGAATCTTTAAAGCCTATGCCTCCTTACTAAGCAAAAGTGTCTATGTACACCTATAAACCAAGAGAATTTCATATATAAGTTTGTTTGGATAAACAAGACAACAATGGTCCCTAGACAATGAAAATGTAGGAGAGTAAATATAGACTCAATCAGTGCTATATTCCACTGTCCAGCCAGACAGGATTTAATATGAAATCAAAGTAGTTTCTTCAATTAATATACATAATCATTATAAAGTGGGACACAAGCCTGCATCCAACTTAACAAACAAGGGGGAAAAAAGGGAACATAAAACATATAGTGAAGGGTTCAGGCAAGAAAAAGTATGTTTGTTTCGAGCACAATTTTGGTAAAACAAACAGATTAGAATGAGGACACCATTACACATTCAACATAATATTTTACAGAGTGTATATGGTGTACAAAGTGTCGAAGGCGTTTAGATCCCTTAACTAAATAATGGGATCATCCTCAGGACATTACAAATGACATGCCTGTATACAGTAGCCGCAATGAGGGCTAGATGGATGTTCGCCCTTAATGGGATGTATGACCAATGAGCTGGAGTCCAATCCAAATGTGGATGTGGTGATAGGGAGCAATTGGGCTCAAGGGGAAGACGGTGTAAATGCGAGGGCACCGGGAATATATGAGAGTATCGCGTGTGATACAATGCCAGGATCGGCATCTGTGTCTTTGTGTTGCAGCATGTTCTTCCGGTCACACTGAGTGTGACCGAAAGAACATGCTGCAACACATCTGATTCTGAATCGCTCAAAGCGACAAATTGCTCCGAGACCGCGGACGCGGCTCGGAAAGACACAGATGCCGATCCTGGCATTGTATCACACGCGATACTCTCATATACGGCTGATTTTAGAGGAATATTTTAAAGTTCCAAAACTCCACACTTAGAAGAATTTCCAAGTGAAACCAGTCAATGTTAGCCTATGGAAGGAAATTCAAGTTACTGGTAAGTACGGTTAAAATTACTTTTCAGGACCAGTACTGGGCTGAAAGATGCAGCACTGAGGTCTCTCCTGATAACAGGTGAGTAAATCAGAATTCGGATTTCGGCTGATTTTAGAGGAATATTTGTATGTTTCAAAAATCAACACTTAGAAGAATTTCCAAGTGAAACCAGTCAATGTTAGCCTATGGAAGGAAATTCAAGTTACTGGTAAGTATGGTTAGAATTACTTTTCAGGACCAGTACTGGGCTGAAAGATACAGCACTGAGGTCTCTCCTGATAACAGGTGAGTAAATCGGAATTCGTATTTCGGCTGATTTTAGAGAAATATTTGCACAATGGTGAAGGGAGGGGGCGGGGCCTGAGGTTACATCTGTGCAAACGCGCCCCGTGGCGCGTTTTAAGTTGGGGGATTAAGTCCCCTTGAATCCTGAGGGTCCCTAGGGTTAGTTGGCTAGTTGGCTAGTTAATGCAAATTAGAATGTCGCGGATTTCCTATGGATAATAGGTTGTAACTATAACTATCTACTGGCGACCGCCAGTAGATAATATATATAAATATATATATATATATATATATATATATATATATATATATATATATATATATATATATATATATATATATCTATATATAAATATATATATATCTCAGCTCCAAAAGTATATATATATATATATATATATATACTAATTTGTAAAAAAAAATTAAAACATTTAGTTAACAGGGTGAGTTGTAGTGTCTTGCGAGTTTTATGACGGAACCCTTTTGGCACCTAAAAGACTCCATAGAGCTGTGATGTAGGTGTCAGAGCGGAATGCAATGAACCGGACCAGGATCGGCAGAGGAGCAATGTAGCGTCCACAGCAGCAGGTAAGTGAAGTTTTAATATTTTTTTGCGTGTGCTTATTTTTGCATTATTCCCCTCTCCCTCCTCCCCCACCCCTCTGATTCGGGTCCCGAGCAGGCGCCACTGATAGAAGCACGATTCTGCATGAGGATTTTGTTAAACTCTACCCCTTCTATTTAGTCGACCTGTCTGCCCTCTACCCTGGCCCCCTCTCTGCTGCCCGCTCTCCTCCCCTTCCTCTTCGTTTTACGGGAGACAGCGTTTACAACGCTGGTAATACCATGCGGGTAGATAACAACATGGACGTTACATCGTCCGCTTTGTTACCACGCATGGCATTACATCGCAAGTCGTTTCAATGACTTGCGCTAGATGGCGCGCAACACCAGGGAATGTGTTGGATTTTAAATTCAACACCTTCCCTGCTGTTGCGCTAACTGGAGTAGGAATAGTAATTTATACTATTCCTAAGTCCAGCACGCCATCTAGCGCAAGTCGTTGAAACGACTTGCGATGTAATGCCATGCGTGGTAACAACGCGGACGATGTAACGACCGCGTTGTTACCTACCGCGTGGTATTTGCTCGCGGTGTAACATCACATATTCTCGTTTTACAGTTTATTTACTTTGTTGTCTTTGCAAAGACATTCATTTCCATTCATTTGCTTAAGTTATCTTTCCTGAAAGTCCACACAATTATTGGACACTGTGTCCAGTTCGTTAAAGCTCTTAGTTTGCCGTCTAGTGGCCAATTGGTTTTGAACATTTGGCAACTGCTCCTGTAGAAAGGTCGCCCCTACAGCTGCCTGTGCAGATTCAGTGGGATGATCTATACCTAAGTATGGCTCAAATGCCTCCTTAAACCTGTCTAAGTAACCTACAGGTGACTCTCCCTTTTTAGGTCTCGCCTAGCGAAGCAGCGCATGCGCGCTGCTTGCCTTGGCGAGACCTATTGTCGTCGGTTTGGTGGCCGAAGGGGGACAGGGATGTGCACGCTCACGGCGTCTCTTTCAGACAGCCGATGTGCACGCTCATGGCGTCTCTTCCAGCTAGCGCCCGGACAGCCCATGTGCACGCTCACGGCGTCTCTTTCAGCGTGCGCCTGGACAGCCCAGGTGCACGCTCATGGCGTCTCTTTCAGCGTGCGCCTGGACAGCCCATGTGCACGCTCACGGCGTCTCTTTCAGCGTGCGCCTGGACAGCCAAGGTGCACGCTCACGGAGTCCCACTCACATCTCGCCACCCAGCTGGATGAGACCACGTAGCCGCCATTGGCTGAAGAAAACTGTAAAACTGAAGGCGATTGGTTACTATGGTTCAGCTGATGTTTTGGAAGTTAGACTTAGAGCTCGTACAGCCCTCCCTTCTCATGCAGAGTGCTATTCCTGTCTGATGTAGCGCTAACTACAAGAAACTGCAGTAAAACACTGTGCATCCCCGTGGTTAAACATGTGCGCTGTGGTGTGAATTCCAAATCTTATTTTTTGCCACTAGATGATCCTGAGCAAATCTCATTCTCTTATTGGGTTTCCCTTTTCCTACTGCCACAACCGGTGTCACGTGGATGCAGTCTGAACCATAGTACCGGGAGCATCATACGTGTATACTTAAGACTTGAGAACCAGAAGCCAGATTGCGGGGTGGACTCCGGGCCCGGCCACCTCGGGGAGAGGATGGAGCCGCTGCTAAAGAATGGCTACCCAGGGTACGGCCGGTACGTGCTGGCAGTGGACGTGGGCAGTACCGTCCTCAAATGTCATGTCTACGGCAAGGCGGCGGCTATCAGGGAGCCAGCAGCAAGAAGGTGACTGTGGGGAAAGGGGGTTGTGTGGGAGAAAGGGAGGGGGTGTGTGTCTGTGAGGGGCGAGGGGAGGGCCGTGCACACTGAGAAGGGAGTGCGTGAAAAGACCCGAGGCAAGAAGAGGCAGAGAAGGGAATGCAAGAGCGGAAGTTATGCAGATCTGTCAAGTTCCCTATGTGTATGCTTGAGTTGGTCACCCGGCCCAAGCTTTTGCTTTGCTTTTTGGGACTTCAAGTGTTTATTTTTATGAAGGGATAAACAGGACTGCAAGTCCCAGCATGCAAAGGAAATCCTTGAATTGATGACTTTTACATTGTTGCCTTCTCTTGTATAAATGGATGGCTATTGTGTTCAGGTTACTTTTGAGACCACAATTCAAGAAAGTCGTCAAACCATACAAAATGCAAACCTCCCTGTGACATTACTGCCTGATGCACACTGTGTTGTGGCTCACAGTTTCACCCCTTCTGCGAGGAACAACAAAATGTTTTCTGTTTACCCAGTCCACTATCGCTAATAACTGCCAACAGCCCTTCTAGAATATTACTTTGTTTGGTTCCTGCTCGGGTTTTGAGATCTCGTGACATCATTCACTGGACGGGCTGTCTAAAAACACGTCACACCCTCCATAGCTGGGCTGGTCATCCGGTCACGTTGGCATTTCCGTTGTGTTGTGCAGGCGGGAAGCTGCTTTTAGGGTCAGTTGGGATACAGTCATCCATCCTTAACACCCTGCCGGGTCAGATTCTAGCCGCAGCCCTTTGGCGCCTGCTACCATTGTCATAATGGAGGCAGCTCTCTTTTCCAAGTAGCTTCTTCTCAGCTGGAAATGCCCGCAGCCTGTCACGTGCTGTATGTGCATGGTAGGTTCATGCCAAGCTGACCTGAGCAATAGCAGGAGGCTGACAGGAAGGCCTGCCAGGCGTGGAACGCCCATTGGGCTGAAAGGGTTTCAGTCCCCCCGTCCTGTGTGGCAGCCCAGACTGAGACAGTTTCCCGGGCACACACACAGCTGCACCCGAGTACTTCAAGGTCTTTAAAAGACCATTTACGTGTTAATGAGGCTTTGTTGTTCTTTCACCTCTTCTTGCCCCTGCATCCCCACTCTGCCTATTGCTGGAAGAATTAGCCCCCCCCCGAAATTTGATTTGGCTCTAGTTGCGCCTCTGAGGCCTGCTATACTGCCTCAGAGGGACACACACAAGTACCACTGGGCAAGAAAGAAACTCGGTCTTTCTCTCTTTGCAGCAAAACCCCAATCAGCTGACACTACAGCCAGTCTTGGCTGAATAGCCTCTCGAGGTCCAAGTCCCTGCAGCGCCATCTCACAGCCCCGTGGGCAGTGTCGCATGTAACGCCCCTGTGAGCCAAAGGGCTAGGGGGAGGAATTGAAGGGCGTGTGCGTTGAGGTGACTTGCATGTTGGCAAGGGTGGATGTGTTGCAAAATAGTTTTAACATAGACGCTGGAAGTAGGGGTGTGTGGGTGCTGCAGCAGCCTCAAAATAACCATGGTGGCGTACCGAAGGAGAATGAACATTTAAAGATTACTTTAAATTTAGTTTTTGTCTTTACAGAGGTCCAATGTCAGGCTAGTCTTCTTACAAATTGCTGCTGATTTTTTTTTCATGGAGATTGGGGTTTAATTTTCTTTCTGTGACTGCAAAGTGAGAGGATTTTGTAAAGTGAACTGTGACAATCTTGCTAGTGTAAAAAAAAGATTGCAGGATGTCGTTTTTCTAACACACAAACATGTAAAATACTTACAAACTAACTGTACAAATATTTCAAAATAAATAAGGCGTCGGGAAAGCTTTTTTGTAATTCTGAAGTGCGATGGGAACGTGTCTTGTGATGGGATCAAAAGAAATGGATGACCGTACACTACCACAACATGATTTAATAACATATTTGTGACGGTGTGCTCCAAAATGCTACCTTATCACTCTCTTGCTGAATGGGCGTGGCTCATTTGTGACACATGTTCTTTGTGATGCTTGGATTTTTCAGAATCCCTATGAGTTCAATGATGTTACATTGATGGCAGCACCCCTAGCCTGAGCCTGAAAATTGTGCCAGCACCACTGAGTAACAACTACACTGGCCTTATCCAAAGCAACACTCTGTAGAACCAGTAGCCTCAGCCCAGCCATAGCGGACCTGGAGTGACATGCCCAGGCCATGCATGCATCCTATAAAGCCTCAGCAAAAAGTAAAGCTCATTGTTATACTTATCCCCATTCATACAATCAATATAGAAGAGTTTGCCCTGGCGCTGTTCAGCCAAAACTTGGAGAAAAAAAAAAAAAAGCATTTGCAATGAAATAGGTCTCGCATTTGCGAGAGTTTAAGCTATTGGCATTGTAAATGACAATGCATTTTATTTATGTTTTAAAAACCAACACGTAAATAAAAGGCATTGCCATTTACAATGCCAATAGCTCAAACTCTCACAACTGCGAGACCTATTGCATTGCAAATGCTTGTTCTGTTTACAATTGAAAATCTTTGTCCATTCAGTCTGTCTTGACCAGGCACTCTTCCATCACAGCATTAAATGATCTGTCCTTAACTGCAGATAAGGTGACCTCGTTGGTGGGACCCTGTTTTGGTCACCCGCCTTTGTCTATCAATCTGCCTCTTACTTCACTCCGCACCACCAGTCTCAACAACTGATTCATGACATGTTTACGACTAACCGCATGTTTACAAACAACAAGCATAATTAACTATTTAACTATTTATATCAGTATTTTCTAACAGCAATAGCCCTTTACAGGGAGAGGAGGGGGCCTATAGGGAGTATGTATTTATCAACGGGGGTTGGAGTGACACTCATGCAGGCCGCTTGGTGGGTGAAAAGTGTGCTCTGAGTATTTTAGTTTAGCGCTCTCCCTCAAGTGATTGTCAGCCACTGTGTGATCACTGCTCTTGGCGCCATACTAGAGAGGAGAGAAGTGATCTAAGTGAGCTAGTATTTATACACACCCTCTACTGAGCATGTGCAGATCAGTGGGGAAGTATCTGGGAGTGTGGGCTGGGGGGGCCCTGATAAGACTGTTTAACACATAAAAACATACTTAACTTTTATTTAACTGAATCTACGACATTTAATAACAGCAGTAACACTTTACAGGGAGAGCAGGGGGCCCTTAGAGAGTCTGAATTTGAGGTTGGAGTGACACTTGCACAGGCTGCTTAGTGGGTGTAAGAAGTGCTCTAGATATTTTAGTTTGGCAGTCTCCACCAAGTGATTGTCAACTCTAGTGCGATCACTGTTTGTGAGCCATATTGGGAGGATACAAGTGAACTCAGAGAAGTTAGCAGGCTAGCCTAAATGATCCAGCCGGGTATTTGATGGTATGGGCTGCGCAGATGTACAGCAAGTGCAGGCTTTAGAGATGATGGGGCTGTCCCAGTGAGTACAATTCCTAACTCATTACGGCGGCACTGTATTGTGTATTCATTAGTAGCGGGTTATGTTCTGTTACGGTCGGTGTATTTGAACAGCGCACAACTGACCTGGCAGGGTATCCTGGTGCAGGAGCTGTCCAGACCCAGCCAGGTTTGGGGCTATCTGAAGAATCAGGCCTTCAGTTTGGTTCAGAATTCAAGAACTGAGGAGGAGGTTCTGATGTGCCGAGCAGGGAAAGCGAGACCAAGTTAAGCTGGATCTGGTTCTACGTATGCAGAGGGCGAGGTGTGCGAGTAGGAGTCTGGCTGAGAGGAGGGGTCTGGTAAGTTTGTGAAGGTTTATGCGGTTGTTGAGGTCCGTGGGGCCAATGTTCTTAAAAGCGGTGGAAATTCTACCACTTGTTGGACCGATTACTACTTGATTTGAATGGAAATCTGCTTGGTCAAGTCTTCTTCTTCCGATGTTAGAGAACAGCCAGACAAATGGAGAACAGTCTTGTTGAAAATTACTTCTGAGCAGATTCTGGGGATACTAACCAAACTTAAACCAGAAGAATTGTCTATAAGAGTTAATGAGCTAATAGAGCAAATAGATTTATGGTTAGGACAAACCTTTCGGAAAACTCCAGCTGCCCCTTAGTACACTGAAGAATTGAGGGGAATAAAAGAAAGGCTGTAAAACTCTTAAAAGGGCATTGCAGAGGAACTATGATCCAGTTAGTAATAAGAACCATATGACAGCCTTGAGGAACTATAATAGAAATGGTAATGATAAGAGAAAGAGAAGGAAAACTGCTTTCTACACATATTGTATAATCAGTGCCTGGAATAAAGTCAAAGACGTCCATAAGATTGTAAATGAACACTCCAGTCCCAGCTGCTGCTCACTTTCGACCATCAGCAATCAAGACTCGTCTGAGGCACTGGTAGAATACTTTTTTCCAAAATCGAGTTAAACTAGGATACTTTTAAAAATAGAGCCTTGGAGACTATTATAGGAATTGATAATAAATCTGCCTATTTAGGAGCTATGGTAGAACCCAGGCTAAGAGCCTGATTTAGATCTCGGCGGACAGGTTACTCCGACACAACGGTGACGGATATCCAGTCCACCGAAATATAAATCCCACAGGATATAATGGGATTTATATTTTGGTGTACGGGATATCTGTCACCTTTGTGACGACTAACCCGTCCTCCAAGATCTAAATCAGGCTCTAAGTCATTTTAAGGCAGTGACATTCTTAGATGTTAATGAGACAATAGGATAACTCAGATCGGGTTCACCTCTTGATCCCTGCCCAGCTAAAATCTACAGAACAGAAATAGACCTATAGGCTCTAGTATTGGCTGAAATTATGAATAATTCATTTAATACTGCAAAGGTCTACGCAGATGAAGATGTATTGGCGAACATTGTCTATTGTGATGCTGTATTTGGCTGCTAACGACTGTTTAATAAAAAGAATTAAAAAAAAAAACTGCAAAGGTGATAGATGACTGGAAAAAGGTCCTTATCAGACCTCTTTTAAAAAGAGAATCAATGGACCCTTATAATTATAACAATCTGCGACCAATATTCTTGCAACCATTCCTGGGTAAGTTAGCGGAAAAACAGGTGAACAAGCAAACTGTTAAATTTATCAGTGACTATACCATCGTAGATGATAGTCGGCAAGGGTTCTATGCATGTCATTGTACTGACCTTGCACTAGCAGCTGTGACTAATAAGTTAAGGCTTATTCGAGACAAGGGAGGAGTTGCCACCCTTGCCCTGTTAGATCTATCCGCAGCATTTGATACTAGTATCACAGCTAGAGGAGATTGGCTCACCTACTATCTTGAAGGTCGTTATCAGGCCGTCATGCTACCTCCGTACACTTTCAAGTTTCTAAAGATTGAGTGTGTAGAATGCAAGAGTCATCTTGAAACCCAGCATTGTTTGACATTTATGTTTCTCTGTTAGTCCATTTATTAGGAGCTTGTGGACTAGAATTTATGCCATATGCTGATGGCAATCAAATTATTTGAAACTTGAGTGGTGACTTCCACCTGTCATGGTTAAACTTTACCACCTGTATGAAAGAAGTAGTCACCTGAATGAGAACCAACCTTCCTAAACTAAATACCGATAAGGCGGAGTTTCTCATCCTAGGGGGAAAGAGATCTATGAAGTTGCAGGATTGGTGGCCAACTTCCCTGGGAAAATGTCCTGGTAAAAGAAGGCAGGACCGTAAACTTCATTTCTGACAACAAAAGTCAAATGGCGAAATTGTCCACATACTATTTTCCTGCATTTAAACGTTTTCCATAAAGAACTACCTTTTTTACCAGATGAGCTAAAGTTTACATTCATGAGAGCAGCAGTGCGCCCTCACCGTGATTACTTCACCACCTTATAATAGGATTTACCATGTCGGTTTGGCTGGCTGTCTTAGGACGGCCAAGCCGATATGCTCACTGAGATCTCTCCAACCCCAGTTGCATTGCCGGGTGGAGAACAGCAGGCACAGGCTCCCAGTCCCCGTGGGAGCGCAAATCCAGCCCGCACAGACCAATCCCAGAGCTTCCCTCATGCTGGGTGTTAGTAATACCAGCATGAGAGCAGTGTCTGGATTGGCATGGGGCAGTCTGGGAGCCTGTACATGTGGGCAATTTCGCCATTTGACTTTTGTTGTCAGAAATGAAGTTTACGGTCCTGCCTTCTTTTACCAGGACATTTTCCCAGGGAAGTTGGCCACCAATCCTGCAACTTCATAGATCTCTTTCCCCCTAGGATGAGAAACTGCCAGGTAGGTCGCTCCCCCACCACACAGCTCCGCCTGTGTTGGCCGCCCGCTGCTGCTGCTGGTAAGATCGCCGTTCCGCTTGTGGCCTCGGTGCCCGCATTTCTTGCTTGTCTCCCCTTTTCCTTCTGTACCCCTCGCTGCCCCATTTGCATTGTGCCCGTATTTGTGTCTGCTTTTCTCTCCCCATTTTCCCTTCTGTACCCCTCGCTGCCCCATTTGCATTGTGCCCGTATTTGTGTCTGCTTTTCTCTCCCCATTTTCCCTTCTGTACCCCTCGCTGCCCCATTTGCATTGTGCCCGTATTTGTGTCTGCTTTTCTCTCCCCATTTTCCCTTCTGTACGAGGCTGCCCCATTTGCATTGTGCCCGTATTTGTCTCTGCTTTTCTCTCCCCATTTTCCCTTCTGTACCCCTCGCTGCCCCATTTGCATTGTGCCCGTATTTGTGTCTGCTTTTCTCTCCCCATTTTCCCTTCTGTACCCCTCGCTGCCCCATTTGCATTGTGCCCGTATTTGTGTCTGCTTTTCTCTCCCCATTTTCCCTTCTGTACCCCTCGCTGCCCCATTTGCATTGTGCCCGTATTTGTGTCTGCTTTTCTCTCCCCATTTTCCCTTCTGTACCCCTCGCTGCCCCATTTGCATTGTGCCCGTATTTGTGTCTGCTTTTCTCTCCCCATTTTCCCTTCTGTACCCCTCGCTGCCCCATTTGCATTGTGCCCGTATTTGTGTCTGCTTTTCTCTCCCCATTTTCCCTTCTGTACCCCTCGCTGCCCCATTTGCATTGTGCCCGTATTTGTGTCTGCTTTTCTCTCCCCATTTTCCCTTCTGTACCCCTCGCTGCCCCATTTGCATTGTGCCCGTATTTGTGTCTGCTTTTCTCTCCCCATTTTCCCTTCTGTACCCCTCGCTGCCCCATTTGCATTGTGCCCGTATTTGTGTCTGCTTTTCTCTCCCCATTTTCCCTTCTGTACCCCTCGCTGCCCCATTTGCATTGTGCCCGTATTTGTGTCTGCTTTTCTCTCCCCATTTTCCCTTCTGTACCCCTCGCTGCCCCATTTGCATTGTGCCCGTATTTGTGTCCGTTTTCTCTCCCCTTTTTCCTTTTGTGCCCCCGCTGCCTCTCGCCATTCCCGCCGCTGCGTCCTGCGGCCCCGCCCCCTGTCTGCCCATTCGCTGACCCTGCCTCCCGCCTCCCAGCTGCTCCTCCCTCCCACCTCCCCATAAATGGCGGCCGCTGCGCGGTGAGGAGAGCGACCCTTGACCTTGCCAGGTAGGTCGCTCCCCCACCACACAGCTCCGCCTGTGTTGGCCGCCCGCTGCTGCTGCTGGTAAGATCGCCGTTCCGCTTGTGGCCTCGGTGCCCGCATTTCTTGCTTGTCTCCCCATTTTCCCTTCTGTACCCCTCGCTGCCCCATTTGCATTGTGCCCGTATTTGTGTCTGCTTTTCTCTCCCCATTTTCCCTTCTGTACGAGGCTGCCCCATTTGCATTGTGCCCGTATTTGTGTCTGCTTTTCTCTCCCCATTTTCCCTTCTGTACCCCTCGCTGCCCCATTTGCATTGTGCCCGTATTTGTGTCTGCTTTTCTCTCCCCATTTTCCCTTCTGTACCCCTCGCTGCCCCATTTGCATTGTGCCCGTATTTGTGTCTGCTTTTCTCTCCCCATTTTCCCTTCTGTACCCCTCGTTGCCCCATTTGCATTGTGCCCGTTTTTGTGTCTGCTTTTCTCTCCCCATTTTCCCTTCTGTACCCCTCGCTGCCCCATTTGCATTGTGCCCGTATTTGTGTCTGCTTTTCTCTCCCCATTTTCCCTTCTGTACCCCTCGCTGCCCCATTTGCATTGTGCCCGTATTTGTGTCTGCTTTTCTCTCCCCATTTTCCCTTCTGTACCCCTCGCTGCCCCATTTGCATTGTGCCCGTATTTGTGTCTGCTTTTCTCTCCCCATTTTCCCTTCTGTACCCTCGCTGCCCCATTTGCATTGTGCCCGTATTTGTGTCTGCTTTTCTCTCCCCATTTTCCGTTCTGTACCCCTCGCTGCCCCATTTGCATTGTGCCCGTATTTGTGTCTGCATTTCTCTCCCCATTTTCCCTTCTGTACCCCTCGCTGCCCCATTTGCATTGTGCCCGTATTTGTGTCTGCTTTTCTCTCCCCATTTTCCCTTCTGTACCCCTCGCTGCCCCATTTGCATTGTGCCCGTATTTGTGTCTGCTTTTCTCTCCCCATTTTCCCTTCTGTACCCCTCGCTGCCCCATTTGCATTGTGCCCGTATTTGTGTCTGCTTTTCTCTCCCCATTTTCCCTTCTGTACCCCTCGCTGCCCCATTTGCATTGTGCCCGTATTTGTGTCCGTTTTCTCTCCCCTTTTTCCTTTTGTGCCCCCGCTGCCTCTCGCCATTCCCGCCGCTGCGTCCCTGCGGCCCCGCCCCCTGTCTGCCCATTCGCTGACCCTGCCTCCCGCCTCCCAGCTGCTCCTCCCTCCCACCTCCCCATAAATGGCGGCCGCTGCGCGGCCGCGCAGCGGACGTGCGCAGCGGGCGCGCCTAAGGCAAGCCCGTCTGCGCCCGTCCGTGCCTGGACCGCGCCCAGCGCCAAAGCCCTGGCCCCCGCAGCAGCCAACCAACCCACCGGACTTACGACACCGCCACCCTCAACGCACTCAACACCGGCCGTATCCCCGGCTGCCACCGTGCCACCCCAGGTCGCACCCACGGACCCTTCGGCTGCCAATCCTGCAAGTTCTCCTGCCTCCGGACCTGCACCGCACCCGCCAAGCCGAGCACCAGCAGCAACCACCTGAAGTGCATCCTGCTCAACACCCGCTCCGTCCACAGACACGCCGTGGAACTTTGGAACCTGCTCGACTCCACATCACCAGACGTCGCTTTCCTTACGGAAACATGGATGAACGCCTCCTCAGCGCCCGACATCGCCATCGCCATCCCGGACGGATACAAGATCACCCGAAGGGACCGCGCCAACCAGACCGGAGGAGGCATCGCCATCGTCCACAAGAACACCATCCGCATCACGACCAACTCCGACGACACCTTCACAGCCGGCGAACACCTGCACTTCCAGATACACACCGACCCCAAGACCACCCTCAGAGGCACCCTCATCTACAGACCCCCAGGACCACGCACACAATTCAGCGAAGACATCGCCGACCTCATCAGCCCGCACGCCCTCCCCTCGGCTGACTACATCCTCCTTGGGGACCTCAACTTCCACCTAGAGAACAACAACGATCGCAACACCACCACCCTGCTGGACAACCTCGCCAACCTCGGACTCAAGCAACTGGTGACCACCCCCACACACCACGCCGGCCACACGCTTGACCCCGTCTTCTCCTCCAGCAAGGACATCTCCTTCAGCCACACCACCGGACTCCACTGGACAGACCACAGCTGCGTCCACTTCAGCTTCAGCAGGATCACCACGCACCACCACCCGCAACAGTTTCCGCGCAGAAGCTGGAACAAGATCACCACCGACCAACTCACCACATCCCTGAGCCCAGAACCCTCCCGCCAGCTCAACGAACCCCAACCAAGCCGCCAGCAACCTCACAAGATGGATCACCAACTGCGCAGACGACCTCGCCCCATTGAAGACCCCCAGTCAGACCCGGCAACAAGAAAGCATCCTGGTTCACCGACGAACTCAAGAAATCCAAGAAGAACTGCCGGGCCCTCGAGAAAGCATGGCGCAGAGACCCGACTGCAGACAACATGACCACCCTCAAGCACGCCACCCGAAAACACCACCAGCTGATCCACACCACCAAGAAAACCGCATTCAAGGAACGACTGGACAACAACGCCCATAACAGCAAGGAACTCTTCATCATCGTCAAAGAACTCTCGAACCCCAGCGCCGGAAACAACGACATCACTCCCTCGCAAGACCTCTGCAACTCGCTCGCCTCGTTCTTCCACAGCAAGATCACAGACATACACAACAGTTTCAGCACACAGCCGACGTACCCTACGACCGTTCCAACGTCCCCCACCCCCACCCTCCGAGCCTGGACCCCGATCAACACCGAAGACACTATCCGCACGATGAACTCCATCCACTCCGGATCACCAACCGACACCTGCCCTCACCACGTCTTCAACAAGGCCGACGCCGTCATCGCACCCCACCTCCGGGACATCATCAACACCTCCCTCGACACCGCCACCTTCCCAGAGAGCTGGAAGCACGCCGAACTCAGCGCCCTACTGAAGAAACCGTCGGCGGATCCCACCGACCTCAAAAACTACCGCCCCATCTCGCTCCTTCCTTTTCCTGCCAAAGTCATCGAGAAGACCGTCAACAGACAACTGGCCGCCTTCCTCGAGACGAATGGATCCCTCGACCACTCGCAGTCCGGCTTCCGGGCCAACCACAGCACCAAGACCGCCCTCATCGCAGCCACCGACGACATCCGAGCCCTGCTCGACAACGGGGAAACAGCGGCCCTCATCCTCCTGGACCTCTCCGCAGCGTTCGAGCACAGTCTGCCACCGCACCCTAGTGCAACGCCTGAACAACGTCGGAATCCAAGAGAAGGCACTGGAGTGGATCATCTCCTTCCTCGCCGGAAGAACCCAGAGAGTCCGCCTCCCCCGTTCAGTTCCGAGGCCACCGAAGTCATCTGCGGCGTACCACAAGGATCATCACTCAGCCCCACCCTCTTCAACGTCTACATGAGCCCCCTCGCAGCCATCGCACGCCAACACAACCTCAACATCATCTCCTACGCCGACGACACCCAGCTGATCCTCTCCCTCACCAACGACCCCACAACCGCCAGAACCAACCTACATGAAGGGATGAAGGACGTAGCCGAGTGGATGAGGAACAGCCGCCTAAAACTGAACTCAGATAAGATGGAAGTCCTCATCCTAGGATCATCACCCTCCGCCTGGGATGACTCCTGGTGGCCCCCTGCCCTGGGCAACGCACCCAAACCAACGGACCACGCACGCAACCTGGGCTTCATCCTGGACTCCTCCCTCTCAATGACCCGACAAGTCAACGCCGTCTCCTCGTCTTGCTTCAACATCCTACGCATGCTGCGCAAGATCTTCCGGTGGATCCCCACCGAAACCAGGAAGACGGTCACCCAGGCCCTCGTCACCAGCCGACTGGACTACGGCAACTCCCTCTACGCCGGAACCACAGCCAAACTTCAAAAAAGACTCCAACGCATCCAGAACGCCTCAGCTCGACTCATCCTGGACATCCCCCAACACAGCCACATCGCCGGACACCTGAGAGACCTGCACTGGCTCCCCGTCAGCAAGAGAATCACGTTCCGACTCCTCACCCACGCACACAAAGCTCTCCACAACCAAGGCCCCAGATACCTCAACGACCGTCTGACCTTCTACACTCCCACCCGCCAGCTACGATCGACCAACCACGCCCTCGCCGCCGTCCCCCGCATCCAAAGAGCCACAACGGGAGGAAGATCCTTCTCCTACCTGGCTGCCAAGACGTGGAACTCCCTACCCATCCACCTCCGCCTTACCCAAGACCACCTCTCCTTCAGGAAGCAACTCAAGACCTGGCTGTTTGAGCAGTAGCGGACCCCCCCCCTAGCGCCTTGAGACCCTCCGGGTGAGTAGCGCGCTATACAAATGCTTGATTGATTGATTGATTGTACACTAGCAGCAGAGGAGCACCAAGGCGGCGCGGCGGTGGGCGGCAGGTACGTTCAATTATTATTTTTGTTGCTACCCCAGCACTTGTTTCTGATAGCAGCCGCTACTGCCCAGCTTTCATCCCACCAGAGGCTGACAGTCGGCAGTTCCCGGGCCTTAATCACCAAGCTCTCTGATAGAAATCAATGGTCCCACGCCTCCTTCAAGTCTAAAACATGTTTATTAGGGCAACCATAGCAAAAATAAGCACTAAGTGACAGTGATTCACCTCCTGAGACTTGAGCATGTCATGTTTACCCCTCCCACAACTAACGACCTTTCATGCATTTTCATTCCAAAAGCAACAATGGGGAAGATACACATGACAGAAACTGAAATTTAGGGGATTATTTACAAGCCCCTTGCACCACCAGTGAATCACTTTTTATATGGGTAAAAGTGACGTACCGGCTGCGCAAAGGGCTTGTAAATAAGCCCCTTAGATTGTAAGAGTTTCGGAGGTTGCTGGGCTTTCTGATGGGAACGATCGAGAGGACCTTGAATAGATACACATATTTATTTATAAAGTTTTATATAGTGCGAACATGATCCCGAGGGATATCAGAGCGCTTCACAATTATGGTTGGTCAAGGTCAGGAAGGGTCAAATACATAACACAGGAAACAATTACAAAGGGTGCAAACACATCATCACAGTAAGTACAATGAATGAGGGAGTAAGTCCAGTAATTTCAAGCAAAAGATCGGAGCCCCATTAAGGTAAGAACTTGCACATAAGGAATCGTTTTACTTCAATTTTGAAGGCAACCGTGGAGATGAGACTGCGAATTTCAGGGGGGAGAGAGTTCCAGATCCGTGGAGCTGAGCCGGAGAAAGCCCTTTGACAAATTCTCTTTTTTCTTTTTTCGAAATATCTGTGGTTTCAGAAGGAAGGTGTTAGCGCTTCTTGAGGGTCTACCACCTCCAGATAGTTCCAGCTTTTGGCATAGGTACATGGGGGTTTTGAGATGGAGAGCTTTGTGAGTCAGGCAAGCGATCTTTAACTGTATTCTTGCTTCAAAAGGCAGCCAATTTAAAGATTTTAGGACTGGGGAGATGTGCGCAGATCTTTTAGTACCCGTGGTCAGTCTGGCCGCCGCGTTCAAAACCGCTCTAAGTGGGGCCAAGGTATATTTCGGGAGGCCACATAGTGTAGCACTGCCATAATCTAGCCTCGGCACAACCAGCGCTTGAAGAACCTGCTTGAAGTCAGCTTGTGGGAGGAAAGGTTTGAGATTCCTGAGTAGTCTCATCTGGTGATTCGCTCCCTTGCAAACCTTACTAATGTGGTTCTTCAAATTTAAGTGTTTGTCCAGGGTGATTCAGAGCGATTTGGCTGAATCAATGATGACGGGGGGGAGTTGAAAGCAGTGAGATGGTTCAACCAGAGGTCTACATTGGGGGTATGATTCGGAGGAGAAATGAGCAAGAATTCGCTTTTGGAAGTGTTGAGTAGGAGGTGGTTCTCCGTTAGCCAGTTTTGAGTGTTCATGAGGGTAGTGTTGAGTGATGTGAGATTGTCAGCGGAGGAGATTTTCATGTAAAGTTGCGTGTCATCTGCGTACATATGGAAGAGAATGTTCATTGAGTTTAGTGCATTTGCAAGTGGTTCCAAGAATAGGTTGAATAGTATGGGGGATAAGGCGGACCCTTGTGGGACACCCATGGATACAGGCGAGGGCTGGGATAGGGAGTGGTTCGCCTTAATTCTTTGGGATCTGTGGTGGAGGAAGGACGAGAACCATTGCAGCACCAGACCAGAGAAGCCCATCCTGTGTTCCAGAACTGATAGTAGATTGTCGTGATTTACAGTGTCAAATGCAGAGGAGAGGTCAAGGAGGATCATGAGGCAGGATTCGTTGTGGTCGAGCATTTTTAGAATGTCATCAAAAACATGAATAAGAGCCGATTCAGTGCTGTGTCCGCTCCGAAAGCCAGATTGGTGATGGTCTAGGAGTTGGAAATTTTCAATGTGAGCACAAAGTTGAGATTGGACACATTTTTCAAGGAGTTTGGCCAGAGTAGTGATGTAGTTTGTCATTTGAGATGCCAATTTGTATTTCTAGTTTCTTTCAATGGTACTGTCTAAATGTGTTTTTTTCAATAGGGTTTTTTCAATATGATTGTGTAATTTAAGTGTGCAATACTGCTTAACCGACTGTGGAATCCAGATTCAGATACACCAACACTTCACATTCGAATTATTAATGCGATGTTTGATACACATGGGTTTAATATAGATACATATTTGTTTGAATGAATGTATTTTTCTTCAATGCCCTCTGTTGAGTCATGTATTTGCATAGAAGATGTTATATAACTAGACTACGTATTCATGGTACCATGTCAAACTGAGCGTGTAGTGTGGTCTATTGTGCATCCTGATGATTTATTTGTATATATTTTCCTGCTGAATTTCAGGGTCATGCATCTTACACGGAAGATATTATATAATTGGACTACGTTATTCATGGTACTTTGTCCAACTGTGCCTGTAGTGTGGTCTATTACGTATTGTTGTTGATTTATTTGTATATATTTTCCTGCTGAATTTTAGTCCAGCGCACTGTCCAAGAATTTTTTTTTTTTTTGTTGACTTACATAGACTCAATACCCTAAGACTAGAGAGTCTCTCTTCCCTGCCTGCCGTTCGCGTCCACACCGGCATTCAGCTGCTGCACCACACCGGGCGTCACGCGGGCCCTGTCGACACGTCGGCTACGTGTTTGTTTATTTAACTATACCTTCCGCCCCGGCGAATCGTTCTTTCCGTACCTTTGGGAGAGAGGTTGACTAACGAGGGTGAGTGCTCCCACTTCCTGGCCCCTCTAATCGCTGGTTTTCAATCGTGCGGCAGTCCGTTTTGCCCTTTGAGCCTCTGATTAGTCCTTTTTGGTGCCCTGTATCTTAGAGGCGCTACCGCGCATTCATTAACAACAGTTTTCATTTAACTACTGTATTATAGACCATTGCAGATATTTTCCGATGCTTTTAGATATGATGTCGATACCGTGTACCCTGTAATCTTATAGGCACGATAATTTTCCTCATGTTTAACCCTTATTTCATTGTGGAACATCATGCACGCATAATGTGGTCTTGTTTCCTTAACCGCGCTGTTAATCGGCAGGTTTTCATGGATGTTCTTGTTATGGTCACTGCTAATAGGCGTACATTAGGTATCCCCTCTTTTAGACAATTATGGTGCGCTGGGCGTTTTTAAATTCACAGTTTTGCCTCCAGATGCTTCTTTCATCGGGTAATTTCATTGATTGTTTTCTTCCTCCTCCCTTGCTTACTCTAGTTTATTTGATTAATTCAACCGAAGTAAAGTGGATGGCTTCCACTTTCTGATCGATGGTTTAACCACGATTATTACCGCAGCACTCATATTTTGGAGTACTACCCATTTTTGGAGTAAGTTTCTGCTATTTTAGCGAACTCTTTAATGTTCCTCTGATTCAATTGAGGCTTTACTGATTGACGCCTTATTTCTGTAGGTGTCTTGCGCTCTCTCTCCCCTCTGAACCTTGGAGCCTTTGAGCCCTGTTTGTCCAAGACGACATGTCGTGCCTTTGAGGACCTCTTTTCAAACTCAGTCACGGTAAATACAGTGACTTTTACTTGGTTATGTTCTCGTCCTTTAATGACAATGGACTTGACATTTTGTTCTTTCATTTTTGTTTTTAGGTGCCTTTCCCCCCCCCCTTTTTTCACATAATCACTTGTCCTGAGGAAGACCCCTCCAGTAGGGTTTCTAAGAACACCTACATACAATTAGGGGTCGAAACGTCGACACATTACTGATGCCAGTATCGCTAACAAGTGCATGTTGCACTGTGCCTTTCTATGTTACATGGCTATGTAATTTACTGTAACTGTTTTCTTTTTTGTTAAAGAAATGTGTGGCATTGATTAATATGCCGAACAATTTGATTGTGATACCCACTAGTAGTGTCTTTTACTTACCTCACAGCCTCACTTAAGTCACTGCCCTTCCCCCTTCCTACCCATTCGGGCACATCAATGATGGTTTAAAATGTGTATTTCTAAATTTGTATTTTGTGTTCAGTGTGATTAAATAACACTGCTAACACTATTGAATTGTCTTTGTTGATTTATTGTTGTGAATAATTGTATCTTTAGTTCTTACACTGTTTGGATGTAATAGTACTGGGATCAACTTGTTCAATATCGTTGGAGATA
This sequence comes from Calotriton arnoldi, assembly GCA_963921515.1. Lineage (NCBI taxonomy): Eukaryota > Metazoa > Chordata > Amphibia > Caudata > Salamandridae > Calotriton > Calotriton arnoldi. Next base: position 1,238,762 of record CAWUFW010004086.1, on the reverse strand, counting down.
GGGCGGAAGTTGTTAAGGTCTGAACTATCAGCATTAGGTTTTTTTAAGATAGGGGAAACCTGAGCTGCTTTTAGGCAGTCAGGGATCATACCTTGAGACAGCGAGGCATTGACAATCTTTGTCCAGAGGGGGGGGAGGACTTCCTTGATTTCTTTGAAGACGGAGGGTGGTAGCGGGTCATTGAAGTGATTGGATGGGTTGATATTCTGAAGAATTTTGTTGATGTCACTTTCGCTAAAAGGGTTGAAAGTGTCCCAAGAGGCATTGTTTTTGGTGCTCAGACTAACTGGATCGGGCTGTTCAGTGGGGGATGAGGGGGGCACAATGGCAATAGGTTGGTAGAGAGGCCTTCTTAGATTCCAGTTCGATATTGATGAGTCTCGATTTCTCAGAGAAAAACGTAGCCAAAGCGTCACAAGAGGGTGGGCTGTGACCTGTGACAGACCGAGTGGGTGGGTCACACGATTGTTGTTTAACAATTTCAAAAAGTTTCCTGGGACGATTAGAGGCTTGGTTAAGTTGAGATCTGAGGTATTCGGCCTTGGCGCTCTTGATTTGTTTGTTATAAGAGCTCCTTATTGTTCTGAGGATTTTTAGCAGTTCCGAGGAAGGGTTAGATTTCCATAATCGTTCAGTTGCCCTTAGGTTACGTCGTTCGGAGTTTAAGTTGTCGTTAAACCAAGGTTTCGAGATTTTTGTTGATGCATTTTTTGTGTTGGATCGGTGCAACGGAGTCCATGATACTTGAAATAGTAGAGTTGTAAAAGTCCGTGAGTAAGTGAACCTCAGGCTTGACAACTTGGGCGGAAAGGGCAAGTTTACATTGGGTTGCTAGCTCAGCTGTATTGATATGTCTAAGGTCCCTTTTCCATACCTTTAGCTTCTTCGATTGAGGCTTCCTCGCGGACACCTCCCGGTTAATGTAAAAGAGGATGATGTGATGGTCAGACCAGTCGCAAGGGGAGATGTTATCCAGAGATATGGTGTTTCCTTTGGAGATGATGAGATCCAGGATTTCTCCTTTATTATGTGTTGGCCTGTCGCGTTATTGGGTCAGCTCGTAATCATCTAAGAAGGATTTAAGGCATGTAGCAGCTTGGTCATTGGGGTTAGACCAATGAAGGTTGAAATCACCGAGGAAGATTTGGGGAACTGCAGAATCGACATTACCAGAGATGATTTCGAGTAATTGTTCGATGAAGGAGAGATTGTCCCCCGGGGGGTGATAGAAAGTGTGTAATTTGCATATCGGGATGTGATTACTTAAAATGTTGAACACACAAGATGATGGACGGAATGCTGCACATTGGCAAACATTCACCCCCAGTCACAGATCTGGGTTTAATCCATCGTTATTTTGCTTCACCACGCCACCCCAGTTCAGACATAGCCATATGCAAATCAGTCTTGACCCTGTGCCTCATGGGAACAGTCCAGACCGAACTGCCAAGCCATGTCTTCCCTGGACTGGAATCAAGCATCCTAGGACCGGTTTCAGGCTATCAGCCTTCATCAGCCAGGATAGCTTGACTCCAGTGGCGTAGTGAGCACGGGACCCACGTCTGGGCATACCCTTCCCACTTAGGGCGAAATGCAAAACACACAAGATGATGGACGGAATGCTGCACATTGGCAAACATTCACCCCCAGTCACAGATCTGGGTTTAATCCATCGTTATTTTGCTTCACCACGCCACCCCAGTTCAGACATAGCCATATGCAAATCAGTCTTGACCCTGTGCCTCATGGGAACAGTCCAGACCGAACTGCCAAGCCATGTCTTCCCTGGACCGGAATCAAGCATCCTAGGACCGGTTTCAGGCTATCAGCCTTCATCAGCCAGGATAGCTTGACTCCAGTGGCGTAGTGAGCACGGAACCCACGTCTGGGCATACCCTTCCCACTTAGGGCGAAATGCAAAACACACAAGATGATGGACGGAATGCTGCACATTGGCAAACATTCACCCCCAGTCACAGATCTGGGTTTAATCCATCGTTATTTTGCTTCACCACGCCACCCCAGTTCAGACATAGCCATATGCAGATCAGTCTTGACCCTGTGCCTCATGAGAACAGTCCAGACCGAACTGCCAAGCCATGTCTTCCCTGGACCGGAATCAAGCATCCTAGGACCGGTTTCAGGCTATCAGCCTTCATCAGCCAGGATAGCTTGACTCCAGTGGCATAGTGAGCACGGGACCCACGTCTGGGCATACCCTTCCCACTTAGGGCGAAATGCAAAACACACAAGATGATGGACGGAATGCTGCACATTGGCAAACATTCACCCCCAGTCACAGATCTGGGTTTAATCCATCGTTATTTTGCTTCACCACGCCACCCCAGTTCAGACATAGCCATATGCAAATCAGTCTTGACCCTGTGCCTCATGGGAACAGTCCAGACCGAACTGCCAAGCCATGTCTTCCCTGGACCGGAATCAAGCATCCTAGGACCGGTTTCAGGCTATCAGCCTTCATCAGCCAGGATAGCTTGACTCCAGTGGCGTAGTGAGCACGGGACCCACGTCTGGGCATACCCTTCCCACTTAGGGCGAAATGCAAAACACACAAGATGATGGACGGAATGCTGCACATTGGCAAACATTCACCCCCAGTCACAGATCTGGGTTTAATCCATCGTTATTTTGCTTCACCACGCCACCCCAGTTCAGACATAGCCATATGCAAATCAGTCTTGACCCTGTGCCTCATGGGAACAGTCCAGACCGAACTGCCAAGCCATGTCTTCCCTGGACCGGAATCAAGCATCCTAGGACCGGTTTCAGGATATCAGCCTTCATCAGCCAGGATAGCTTGACTCCAGTGGCGTAGTGAGCACGGGACCCACGTCTGGGCATACCCTTCCCACTTAGGGCGAAATGCAAAACACACAAGATGATGGACGGAATGCTGCACATTGGCAAACATTCACCCCCAGTCACAGATCTGGGTTTAATCCATCGTTATTTTGCTTCACCACGCCACCCCAGTTCAGACATAGCCATATGCAAATCAGTCTTGACCCTGTGCCTCATGGGAACAGTCCAGACCGAACTGCCAAGCCATGTCTTCCCTGGACCGGAATCAAGCATCCTAGGACCGGTTTCAGGATATCAGCCTTCATCAGCCAGGATAGCTTGACTCCAGTGGCGTAGTGAGCACGGGACCCACATCTGGGCATACCCTTCCCACTTAGGGCGAAATGCAAAACACACAAGATGATGGACGGAATGCTGCACCTTGGCAAACATTCACCCCCAGTCACAGATCTGGGTTTAATCCATCGTTATTTTGCTTCACCACGCCACCCCAGTTCAGACATAGCCATATGCAAATCAGTCTTGACCCTGTGCCTCATGGGAACAGTCCAGACCGAACTGCCAAGCCATGTCTTCCCTGGACCGGAATCAAGCATCCTAGGACTGGTTTCAGGCTATCAGCCTTCATCAGCCAGGATAGCTTGACTCCAGTGGCGTAGTGAGCACGGGACCCACGTCTGGGCATACCCTTCCCACTTAGGGCGAAATGCAAAACACACAAGATGATGGACGGAATGCTTCACATTGGCAAACATTTACCCCTAGTCACAGATCTGGGTTTAATCCATCGTTATTTTGCTTCACCACGCCACCCCAGTTAGGACATAGCCATATGCAAATCAGTCTTGACCCTGTGCCTCATGGGAACAGTCCAGACCGAACTGCCAAGCCATGTCTTCCCTGGACCGGAATCAAGCATCCTAGGACCGGTTTCAGTCTATCAGCCTTCATCAGCCAGGATAGCTTGACTCCAGTGGCGTGGTGAGCACGGGACCCACGTCTGGGCATACCCTTCCCACTTAGGGCGAAATGCAAAACACACAAGATGATGGACGGAATGCTGCACATTGGCAAACATTCACCCCCAGTCACAGATCTGGGTTTAATCCATCGTTATTTTGCTTCACCACGCCACCCCAGTTCAGACATAGCCAGACATAAAATGTTGAGACAGAGGTATTCACTGGAGGAGGGCGCAGAAGTCTCAGAGTGAGAGACCGAGAGAGTGCTCCGATGAATACAAGCTAGGCCACCGCCCTGCTTTTCCGCTCTGTCGAGACGAATTATGTCATGGGAAGGAGGAACTAGGAGGTCTATGATAGGAGAGGAGGCGGAATTCAACCAAGTTTCGGTAAGGATGATGATGTCTATCTCCTGGAATTGAATAAGGTCGAAGACATCCGAGGCGTGTTTACTGGCTGATCTGCAGTTGAGAAGTGTGCATTTGAGTCGTCCCTGTGAGTGGGGGGAGGCGACTGCGTGATGTTCACTCTTTTGAGGTTGTCGTTATTTACGACTCTGAGGTTGAGCAGGGGTTCTCTGTTCGGGTTAGGGTGAATGGCTTGAATTCGACCGGGAGGAGTCTTGTCGGTGGCCAGATTAAGGGAGTAAAAGGAGAGTAGGTCCTTGATGTCTTTATATGCAAGATCAGACTTCGTCCTTCTAGGCCGGGAGTCTGTGTTAGGAAGGGGTAAGGTGTTAAATGTGTGGAGGAGAGGATATTGGAGAGGACTGGATACCACGCTAGGGGGGCTTACGGGCAAATTTAGGAGGGAGTTGATCGAGGGGAGATGCACGACTGTCAAGGCTTTCAGGACCTGAAGTTCGGCAGTAAGAAGGTGCAACTGATGAGATAGATCATTGAGTCGCGCCACTAGGTTTAAAGGTTGGGTAAGGGTTAACGTATGTGTAGGAGGGATCAGGTAGAGGGTGAGTCCACGAGGGAGCCCGAGAGGTCTAAGGTGGAACGATTAAGAATCGGGGGGTTGGTTATTGCTAATTTGGAATGATTCTGAGAGCTTGGAAAGAGGGGCAGGGAAACGTGTGAGGACAGACGGGCTAATAGCCTGTATGTCGGGGGAGATCAAATGAGGGTAGGAAGGGTTTGACTGTTCCGGGACTGAGGAGGACATATGCCAGGTCTCAAGCCAGGCGGGTGAGGTGGATGTAGGGCTGAGGGAGGGGGGATCGCCTGTCAGGAGTAAGGACGAGAGGGCATGAGGGGGTCTCTCAGCTCGAGAGACACCTAGTATCGGACAAGTAGTTGGTGGGGAGAGCGGGTTTGGTTGAGATGGAACCAAGGAACAAGTAGTTGGCGGGGGGAGCAGGTTTGGTTGAGATGGAATCAAGGAGGACTGTTGCGCCATCTCCCGCCCAGCAGGAGGAAAAGTTATAGGGATGAAGGAAAGGGCATCTTCAGTTAATAGAAAAGACTGTATGGTGTGAGGGAGCCTCTCCGCGCGAGAGTCATCCTGTATCAGACTGACGGTCGGCAAGGGGATAAAGACCATAGGTCCTCCAGCCGGCTGAGGAGGTGTTCTAGTGGGTTGATATAATCCGACCGGGGACATGGAGGCTCTGGGATCCACTAAAGGAGGGGAAGGGTTTAGAGCGAGAGGGGTACTCTCAGCTGTTAGAGTGGGAGTACTGGTTAGTTCCAGCGAAGATGTGGTGGATGAGTTGGGGCCTGTGGAGTTGGTGTTCACCGCTTTTCTGAGTGTGGGGTAAATAGTGCCCATATATTTCTGAGAAAATTAGTTCTTGAATCCTTGCTTATAAGTGCCAATATGAAAAGGAGGCATGATATGTCAGAATCCTGAGTGCAGGGCAGGCCTAAGGATAACATGGGCATATAAAATGGATGCAGTTGAACAGGATGGCATATTCATTACATGCAATGTAAATCAACATAAATCATTGAAAAATGTTCACAACTCAATTAGACGGCCATATCTCTACTTCTACAAAACAGAGCAACTTTTGATGATGTCCTGGCTGCCAAGGGTAGAGTTTGTGCCATTGTAGGATCATATTGTTGCTCATTTGTTCCAAATGTCTCATTGAGTGTACAGGATTAGATTGATCACATCAGTAATATTGTCAAGGAACTACACAAATTTAATGATCTCTTTAATCTTGATAGATGGAGTATATAGTCATGGTTAGAGACCTATTGGGAGCTTGGAATGAAAATAAGAGCGAATGTTTTAGTATATTTCATGATATTCTTTTTTTGGCGGGGGGGGAGTTTATAGCGCGAACTTGACCCGAAGGTATCAGGTATCAGGGCGCTTTACATGAGCAACAGTTGCGTGACATAAGGACACATTCATTTTTGTTAGGTACGGGGAGATTAAGGGCCAGATGTACGACCCTTCCAATTTGCGAGTCGTAAATTGCGTCGTTTTGCGACTCGCAAATTGGAATTTACAACAGTGTCTCAGACACTGTTTGCGATTCCTAATGGGGTCTCAAATTGCCTGCCTCATTAATATTCATGAGAAAGGTGCAATTTGCGACCCCACTGAGAATGGCTAGCACTCCCAGGGATTGTGGCCTGCTGGGGTCAGCAGACCTCCATGTCTGTGACTGCATTTTAAATAAAGCAGTTTTTAACAAAAATGAAAGCACGTTTTCCTCACAGGAAAACGGGATGCATTTAAAAAAGAAAAATGACATTTTCTGTTTAATTTTTTGAGTAGGCAGTGGTCCGTGGGACCACTGCCTGCTTTTAAAAAATATTTTCACTGCCAGTCACAAAGGGGAAGGGGACCCCTTCCCGTTTGTTAGTGGCTTACCACCCATTTGAAATGGGTGGTAAACTGCGAGTGTTTTGCAGCTGCAACTGAGGCTGCAAAACAATCTTACATTGAAGTGCAAGTCGCTATTAGGAAGGGACGCCCTTGGCACACCCCTTCCAAATAGCGAGTCACAAACTCTATTTTGCGAGTCGGTAATAGGTTACAGACTCGCAAAATAAGGTTTGTAAATAGGATAGACCTCTTTTGCGGTCGCAAACGGGCCGATTTTTTTATTTGCAACTGCAAAAAACAGTCGTACATCTGGCCCAAAGAGATTTGCCCAGAATCTCAGGATGTTGAGCGTCGTTGCACAGACGTTGCAGGGAAGACTGGCCAGGCCTCTGGAGAACCAACAAACTACCACCTGCGTTGCAGAGCCGGGCGATGTCCGTGGGACAACAAGATCAGCAAACCGGTCATCGACATAGAGGTGCCTGTAGATGCAGAGAAGTGACTCCTTCACTCCAAGGGAGATTCCTTCTGGCTTGGATGCAGACTGAGTCCTTGGTGACTCGGAGGATGCACGGCCACAAACTTGCAGAACTTGAAGACGGACAGGGACGCAGATGCAGCAGGAATCTTCCCACCGAAAGCAGTCTTGTCGTAGATCCTGGCTTGAAGAAGAGCAGAGTTCCAGTGTCCACCAGCAGAAGAGATTTGAACAGTCTTCAGATGACAAGCAGTCGGATCTTGAAGTTTTTGTCAGGACGAATCTAAGGACCCACCCTCAGGGGAGCCCTTAAGTAACCCTAAAAAGGGGAAGGACCTCTTCTCTGGAGACCCACTTATCAGAGGGGGTCAGGGACGCTACTCAGCTGTCATAATCATTCAGATGCTCCCAGGGGCCAAGATTCAACATGGCAGAATCAAGTGGCCACCTGGATGAGCTTTGGGCACCTCCCTAGGGAGGAGCTGGACAGGGGGTGGACACTCCCCTGTCCGTTGTGTAGTTTCGCACCAGAGTGGGAGCCAAGGGCTCCTGAACTGGGCAAAACTGGTTTATGCAAGGAGGGCACCAAATGCGCCCTTCATTGCAGTCTGGTGGCGCTCGTAAGCGCCCCCACCCTACCTAATTCTAAAGGAGTAGTGGTCACACCGCTCCTTTACAGGAAATCCTTTGTTCAGCTTCCCCTGCCCAAGTTAAGCTCATCAGCAGGGGGGCAGAGTCACTGTCTTGGGTCGGCAGCAGCGTGGGCTGGTAGGCAGACCCTGTAGGGCTACACAGGTCGGTATGGGGGGTCCTCAAAGGAGCCCCCAGTACATGATAACATGTCCCTAACACTTTTTTTTTGTATTGAGCAGAAAAATATAAAGAAATTCATTATATCACAGTAAATACTCAATATAAAATCGGTAAATATTAAGAAAGGGATCAATCAAAGTACAGTGTAACAACAATACATTTCGATCATAATAAGTAAGAAGTAAAATCTCGTTCCCAATCGACTATGCCCATCCCTACCTTTGGCATAAAATGATATTATAGTTCATTGCATCATAAATAAAGATCTAATCATATTATTTAAGTGCTAAAAGCAAAAAACTTCATAGTAAACCGATGAAGGGATAGACAGCAAGGAACAATTACGTAGAGATAAAGTGCAATGCGATGATAGTACATTAGGTGAAACCTTAAGACATTACAATATCAAAATAATGCTTCCTTTCCTTTCGTCCACAGTAAAACATCATTCAAAAAAAGAAAAAAGTAGATCTAATCATATTATTTGAGTGCTAGAAGCAGTGAACATCGTAGAAAACCAATGGAGGGATAAGAAGCATGGATCAATCCTCAATTTGTTCCATAATTTTCCAAACCCTTGTTAATCTTTTGATCGCACCAACCCTTTTTGCATAGGACTCTTCGAATTTACTTGTGCTGGTCATTTTCTTATGCTATTCTATAGTTGTGGGAACTCTACTTGTCCTACAATTCTGCAGAATCAAGGATCGCGCCACCAACGAGGTGATCGAAATAAAGACTTGCTTGGCTTTAATATTAGGCGCAGTTAGCTTTTGTTTTGACCAACCAAAAAGTGCCACTGCAGGCTCCGGGATGACTTGGCTCTGTAAGCCTTTACTTAGGTCGGCAAATATTTTTTCCCAGAATTGAGCCAGCAATGGACAAGTAAAGAAAGTATGAAGCCAATCTCCACCATCTGGTTGCTGGCACCTAAAACATCTATCTTCCAATTTTGGATACATTGTATGTAAGGCTTTAGGGGTGTAATAAGCCATCCATTGTGAGAGGAAAGACATACGCTTAAAATCGGCAGCCCTTAAGGCTTAACTACCAAGTTGCGAGATTGTCTGCCCCTCAACCTCGGAAAAAAGGCATTGCAATGTTGCAGTAATTTTTGCCAAGAAATTCTTTATTAGAGGGTTTTACCTTTGACTCTGCAGAGGTCTATACCAGTTACCCACCCCGTTCAGCCGAACTTTAAAAAGAGCGGCCAACAGGGGAGAAGGAACGGCACGAGCAGGAAACAATATTTGCTCACATGGTGGATAATTTGTATAAATCCAAAAAAAAGGGCTTACTACGATCTCCACACCTTGCTAGAAATTCGTGCCAGGTGAAACACCTTCCTCCCAAAAGAATATGGCCCAGCTCTTTGAAGCCATTTACATTCCAAAACCTTAATTGGCTGGACTGGACCTAAAACTTTGCATTCCTTTAACTGGAGATATTCATACCCGGCCTCAGATGCGTTGGTAGTATAAAGAGACTGGAGTCTAATGCACAGGTCTTGTAATGTCTTATACCTCGTTCTTTTTGGGAGTTTGGCCGTTTTTATAAAAACCGGAATCTGTGATCCCACTTCCTTTACCATTCTATTAATAAAAAAATCCTCTAACAATGCCCTTGAATCCGATATACAAACCAATAAGTCGAGGAGGGAAGCTTCATAGGCAATGCCAACGCGCTCTGATTTATTCCCAATTGTAGAACTGGATATTTAACTCTAGATGCTTTTTTATTCCAAACAAACTGACGAAAAAGAACATCCAGCTCTTTGAAATAGGCTGAATTAATTTTTATCCGAACATTCATAAATAAAACTAATAAAGGCAAAATTGACATTTTGATGAGTGCGATCCGGCCAATAAGAGTAAGAGGGAGAAAAGACCATTGATTAAGTAGATCCCTATTTTTTTTTAAGGTAGCCTCATAATTTAGCCTATAAAGTTCTGCATTGGAATTAATTACATAAACTCCTAGATATCGAATTGGATCGATCGAAACCACTGGACAATGAAAACTACCAGGGAAATTATCACCTGAGGTGTTAAAAATCTGGGTTTCTGTTTTTAATTTTGTACCCACTAATGGATTGAAACTGCTGGAACTCGCCCCAAATTGTATTTAAGTTTAACTCGTCAGGCCTGAGATACAGGATTATGTCGTCGGCAGATAATTTGAGCTTGGCAATCCCTTTGATTGCCCGATTAGCCCTTAACCTGGCTGCCAATGGTTCGATGAAGAAGGTAAAAAAGTACAGGCGATAAAGGACAGCCCTGATGAGTCCCCCGATTTATATTTATAGTTCCGAGCAAGCTGGAATTCAAAATAGATTTAGCCTGTGCTCTCTTGTATATATTATATAGCATATTGATGATTATAGTGGGGAATCCAACACTTCTAAGTGCAAAAAGGGTATCCCAGTTAACAAGGTCGAATGCTTTTTCAGCATCGACCATCATTATAAATGTAGGTATCTGATTAGTATTAAAAACATCAATGGCATGTATTAGAAAAGTGGTATTAGCCGACATTTGCCGTCCTGGTAAAAAGACAGCCTGGTCTTTATGAATTATTTTCTGGGCGACAGGTAAAATTCTGTTGTCCCAGACTTTCATTAAGATTTTATTATAGGAATTTAGGAGACTGATAGGTCTGTATGAGTTGACATCATGGGGATTCTTCCCTTTTTAACAAGACAGACGATAATTGATTGCTTAAATATTTGGGGAACCTCTTCACCAATTTTCACTGCATTAAAAAACTCCTCTAAAAACGATATTAATTCTTCCAGAAAGACTATAAAACTCAATTATTTATTTTTATTTATTTATTTATAAAGTTTTATATAGCGCGAACTTGATCCCGAGGGATATCAGAGCGCTTTACATTTTGAGGGAAAGGAGGTAACAAATCAAAACATGAGTCTAATAGGGTGAATCTAATGGATATTGAAACATATAATGCACACATAACATATCCTTCATAAACCTGAATAAACTGGGAATGGGCTAAACGATGGAGCAAAGTGAAGTAAGGGAGTAAATACAATAATCCTATACAGAGAATAACCAATATCAAAACGTTAAACAGAACATAGGTCAGGTGGGGAGTCTAATGACATTGAATCAGATGGTGAACGTCTACCAGATCAATTATACCCCTGGGAGAACGAAGAGTGGGCTATACGATGGAGCAAGTGACATAGGTGAGTAACTACAATAATCATATACAGAAATAAAGACCAGTACCAAAACAATATACAAAATATGAGTCAAATGGGAAGTCTAATGGCATTGAATCAGATGGTGAACAACTACCAGATCATTTATACACATGGGTGGACGAAGAGTGGGCTGGGCGATGGGGCATAATGACTTCAGAGGAGTAAATGCAATAATCATGTACAGGAGTGATAACCAAAACAAAATAATAACCATATCCAGAGATAATAACAAATATTATAGTATGACCGATGCGCTTAGAGCTAGCAAATGTCCCTCATGTTAAGGTAAGAACTTATTCATGAGGAATCTTTTTGCTTCCAGTTTGAAAGTATCTTTTGATGAGATCCTCCTAATTTCCGGTGGAAGAGAGTTCCAAATTTTTGGAGCAGAGCCAGAGAAGGCTCGTTGGCATGTTCTTTTTTTGCGGAAGATCTGTGGTTTTAAGAGGAGGGAATTTGCACTCCTTGACGGTCTACCCCCTCCAGATAGTTCTAGCTTTTGTGCGAGGTAGCTGGGGGTTTTGAAGTGTAGGGTTTGTGGGATAGGCAGGCAATCTTCAGTTGAATTCTAGCTTCGTAAGGTAGCCAATTTAGAGATTTTAAAACTGGGGAGATGTGTGCCTTTCGCTTAGTGCCCGTAATCAATCTGGCCGCCGCGTTCAGTGACGCCTTTAGGGGGCCAACGTGTATTTGGGGAGGCCACATAGCGTAGCACTGCCATAGTCAAGTCTCGGCAGGACAAGCGCTTGGACCACTTGCTTGAAGTCTGCTTGAGGTAGGAAAGGTTTGAGATTCCTGAGTGTTCTCAGAAGGTGGTTAGCTCCCTTGCACACGTTGCTAATGTGAGTCTTCATATTCAGATGCTTGTCCAGGGTAATTCCTAGAGATTTAGCTGAGTCGATAGTGCGGGGGAGCAGTTGAAGGCGGTGAGTTGGCTCATCCATTGGTCGATTATAGGAGTATGATTCGGGGAGAGATGAGGAGGAATTCTGTTTTGGCGGTGTTTAGCAGTAGATGGTTCTCAGTTAACCAGTTTTGGGTCGTCAGTAGGGTGGAGTTGAGTGAAGTGATATCATCAGGGGAGGAGATTTTCAGATAGAGTTGGGTGTCGTCTGCATACATATGGAAACGAATGTCCAAAGAATTTAGAGTGTTAGCTAATGGTTCCAGGAACAGATTGAAGAGAATGGGAGATAAGGAGGAACCTTGGGGAACCCCCATGCTAACTGGGGATGGCTGGGAGAGAGAGTGGTTCGTTTTCACTCTTTGTGTCCTGTGCTGCAGGAAGGACGAGAACCAAAGCAGCACCTGCCCCGAAATGCCCATTCTATGCTCCAGAATGCGTAGGAGGTTGTCATGATTGACAGTGTCAAATGCGGAGGAAAGGTCAAGTAGGATAAGGAGGCAGGATTCATTTCGATCGAGCATTATTAAGATGTCATCCATCACATGAGTAAGAGCCGATTCAGTGCTGTGCCCACTACGAAAGCCAGATTGGTGTTGGTCCAGGAGATGGAAATTTTCGATGTATGCACATAGTTGTGACTGGACGCATTTTTCAAGGAGTTTGGCTAGAGTGGGGATGCTGGAGATCGGTCGGAAGTTTTTAAGATCTGTACTGTCAGCTGTGGGTTTTTATTTTTAATATCGGTGTTACCTGAGCCTCTTTTAGGCATTCTGGGATCGTGCCTTGTGACATAGATGCATTGACGATCTTTGTCCAGAAAGGGGAGATTTCATCCTTGATCACTTTGAAGATGGTAGGTGGTAACGGGTCACTGAAGTGGTTAGATGGATTGATACTCCGAAGCACCTTTTGATATAATTTTCGGTGAAGGGGGTAAAGGTGTCCCAGGAAGCGTTGTTCTTAATACCCCCGCTACATGGTGCTCTCTTGTCTAGTACGGCCCGTGGGGGTGCATGTTCATTAGGTAGCAGTAGAGCCCTCCTGGTTTCCAGATCCATATTAATAAGTCTAGTTTTCTCAGTAAAGAAGGCGGCCAGATCATCACAAGAGGGAGGTCTGACTTCAGAGGCCGATCGGTTAGGGGCAACCACCGATTGTTGTTTAACCAGTTCAAACAATTTTTTGGGTCGATTAGACGCTTGGTTAAGTTGGGATCTGAAATACTCCGCCTTCGCTGTCTTGATTTGTTTGTTATACGAACTTCTGGCTGCTCTAAGGTTTGTTAGATGGTCCGCCGATGGAGTGGATCTCCAGGTACATTCAATGGCCCTTAGGTTGCGACGTTCCGAGTTTAGGTTGCCATTAAACCAAGGTTTAGATATTTTTGCAGGTGCATTTTTATGTTGAAGTGGGGCCATAGAATCCATGATGTTGGAAATAGAAGAGTTCTAGAAGTCTGTGAGAGCATGGACTTCAAGTATGTCCAAATGGGGAGAGAGGGCCCGATTACAGCGGGTTGCTAGGTCAGCTGTGTTGATGTCTCTGAGGTCCCTTTTCCAAATCTTTGGTTTGGTTTTTTGAGCCTTACTCTGATAAACCTCAGCGTTAATATGGAAGGAGATAATGTGGTGGTCTGACCAATCACATGGTATGATGGAATCCAATGAGATGGTATGATCTTTGGAGATGATGAGGTCTAAAGTTTCCCCTTTAATGTGAGTAGGCTGGTCACAATGTTGAATCAATTCGTGGTCATTCAAGAAGGAATTGAGGCATGAGACTGCTTGGTCACTGGTTTTAGACCAATGAAGATTAAAGTCCCCAAGGTAAATGTGGGACTGGACTGAGTCCACATTGCCGGAGATGATTTCCATTAATTGTTCAATGAAGGGGCGATTGTTGCCTGGGGGGTGATAGAATGTGTGTAGTTTGCAAACCGGATGATTGTTACTGGAGATGTTGAGACCAAGGTATTCGCAATTTACTGGGGCAGAGGACTCTGAAAGGGAGACCGCAAGCGTGCTCCGATGTATACAAGCTAGGCCACCACCCAGCTTCTTAACTCTGTCAAGACGAATTATGTCGTGGGTGGGGGCACCAAGAGGTCAAGAATTGGAGTAGACGAAGGGGTGAGCCAAGTTTCTGTGAGGATAATGATATCTATCTCATTCTGTAGTATGAGGTCGAAGATCTCGGATGCGTGTTTGCTAGCGGACCTACAGTTGAGTAGTATGCATTTGAGTGGAACTGGAGTATGGGGGGGAGGATTCTGCGTGATGTTCACTCTCTTGAGGTTATCTGTGTTTATGGCTCTCAGGTTGTGGTGGGGTACTCTGTTTGGGTTAGAATGAATGGTTTGAATTATACACTTTGGACTCGTGATGTTGTCCGTGTTGGATGAATAAGACTTAAGAAGGTAGTCAATTTCGATGGGCGTGAGACAGGATGCTCTTCTTGGGCGAGAGGCTGTCTTAGGTAGGGGAACAGACTTGGGGATGTAAGGTAATAGGGTATGGTCACGGGGAACTGTGATAGTGGTGCTGGCGGGTGCTATGGTCCGGTTCGGACTAGAGAGGAGATGGCTTAACAAGGGGAGATATTCAAGTGATAGGGCTTTCAAGCCGTGGAGTTCGAGGAGAGAAGGTGCAGCTGGCGGGAGATATCGTCCAAGCGTGTCAACATGTCTGGGTGTTGGGAGAGGGAAGGAAATTGAGTGTGTAGGTCTGGGGAGGGTGATTAAGTGTATTAGGGGGGTCCGAGGCGGTAATGGGGGATACCCTGGGAGAAGGTAGTTCCCTGAGTATGAGCGGTGTTCCAGGCTGCACAGACCCGGAGGTTGATTGAGTGTGGAGAACTGCCGAGGGGGTAGGGTGCCGGTATGCGTTAGAGGGGTCAGAGGCGGTAATGAGAGATTCTCGAGGAGGGGGTTGGTCACTGAGTGTTAGAGGTGTTCCAGGGAGTATTGCTAAGGGGGTTGGGAGTGGTGACAGGGTTAATGGTCGCGAATTAAGTAATTCGAACAGTTCAGCATCCGGCAGGAGCAAGGGAAGGGTGGTGAGGGAGGAGGGATGTAAATATGAAGGTGGAATGGGAGCAATGATTTGGAGTGAACTTGAGGTGGTTAGTGTTGTATCTAGTCGCCCTGAGGTTGAGTAGTTAGCTACTGAGCTTTTGATCTTTGAAAAGATTTTGTCGAACTGCTCTAGGTTTCGATTAGAGGCTTGAATGAGAACGATCCCATTGTTATAGATGGTAATGGTGAGCTCTATTTTGTTGATAGGAGAGGAAGAAATAGAAAGACTAAATCCATGGGGTGTTTTCCTTATCTGTTTGCACTGGAAAAATGATATGAGAGCTTTCCTCCATTGGGCTCTCTTGTTCGTGAAGAAGATTAGGTCGGACATGGTGTTACCATTATACATGCTGAAATATGTGTCTGATATAAGTGTTTCCGGGTTTTTTTTTATTAAGCTGTGTTTGGGTTTTTTTGAGGCGTTCTTGGTGAGGTTAGGTGGATAAGTGATCTTAAAGGCACTGAAGCCCACTTTGGAGAGTGATCCTTCAATCGGGGTACTGGTGTTGGTCGCCATGGTGAGCGTAAACCTATGAGAACAATGATGGCAAGGGAAGAAACCTGTCACCTCGGCTTTGTCAAAGGCGAATGTATGCTAAAAAGCTCCCAGTAACAAATCCAGCCATCATAGCATTCGATGGGCGGAGTGAGTGGAAAAAGCCATTCCCAGATGGCCCCTACGTAAGTCAAGGTTAGAACCTTTATTCACGCGAGTCCTTTTTTAGTAGACCTTTTTTTAAATTTTATGTACAATCTACAGACCGAGACCTTTCTCCGTGTCGAGGCCTTGGTTAACGGGAGGTGCTGCCCTGATCGTCTTCCCTCGGGCTACAGGAGACAGGATAGCCATCAATTTGATGTTCACTAGAGGCTAGTACCCTTCATTTTAAGTTTACAGTTTAATTCACGCTCTTTCTAATCCCGCAAGGCAGTTCTTCCACTATAGGAAATACTGTATTCCAAGCCTATTGAGGCGCCTTCCCAGTGTGTTCAGAGTGATGGCCACTTATTGCAGTATTATACCTCTGTTTGTGATTTGAATCTTATGTATCCTGCACACCTGTCATTTTTCTCTTGAAACTGATACATCTTATTGTATCTTGTTTGGAATTGTTATTTGCACAATTGACATTTTTTAATCCTGTACTGTAAAACTTGTTAATGTATTATGCTCAATAGCCCCCATCTCCTCATGTAATGTTACTGTTCCTATTGTGAAGCGTTCTGACATCATCGTGTAATGTCTGCGCAGTACAAGAACGTATAGATAGATAATTGTGGCGACGAGGGATCTGCTTTTCAGCAGTTGTCCTCTTACTATCTCTGTCCTTCCTACTGCCGATGTCCGGGCATGGCGGCCATTGCCGGGTCAGGCACCTGTGAGTGGTGAACATTGTTGCCAGCTCGTGACTTTGCTGGCCGTAGCGGGGGGGGCGCACCTTGCTTGAGAGCTGAAGATGGATGCTGCTGCCCAGGCGTTCTGTGTACCTTGCTCCTGGTACTCACTTGCTGGTATGTCGTTCCGGCCGGGGCGGCCATATTGTCGTCAGGCAACCGGGGGCAGTTTGGAATGGCGTTGCGGCTCGGATGCATCCGCGCCGAGTTTTTTCGCCGCTGCTCCTGTCTCGGGCGGAGGCACCATGGGATTCGCCTTGGGGTGAGTGTCTTTTGTGTATTTACTGTTGTTTCTTCCCCTAGTGGACTATCAGTGGGGGTCCGGTACTCTGTATTCTGCTTTATATGGGTCTGTGTTTCCAGGTTTCACCGGGCTGCATGGGTCTGTGCGCTCTTGCGGGCTCAGTGGCGTGCTTCGTGGTTCTTTACGGAGCCTTCGGTCAGTTAGCGGGCAATGGTGGGAGCCTCCGCAACCCCAGGAAGTTTCGGTTTCGTTTCTGGGCTTCACTCCCTCGGACCAACTTCCCCGCAGCTTTTTAAGTAGATATCCGCAATGCTCACTCGGCTCCTTCGTTCCCTCTCTTGTGTAAACTAGTGGAGGGAACGTCCGGTGATGAGTGGCTGGGGGGACAATTGGAAACCTATCATTCCCGCAGGCCTTTCCTGATGGCATTGCCACAATTACTTTATGAATTTCTAGTGCTGTAATATCGGCTACTAATTCCTCAGTCTGACTACTTGACATTTCCGGTAAATTGATATCTGAGAAATACTGATGTCTGGCTTCTTCTGGAACTGTATACGTAGTGGCATAAAGTTTTTTATAGTGAGCAAGGAATATTTTTTCAACCTCCTCCTTATCAGTTGTCAACGCCCCGACCTAGGTTGCTGTAATTCAGTAACTATGGCAGCTTCCTGCTTCACCCTAGATGACCAGGCCAATAATTTTCCGACCATCTGGCTTTCTTCATAGACTTGCTGTTGGTATGATCGAAAATTGTTTATCTCTTTGAGTACAAAAAATTCCCTGAGTTCTTGTTTAGCGATAGCCTGCAGCTGCTCCATAATAATTCGCTCGGTCGAGGAATTTGCCCTTGATTGAGCTGCGGTATCAACTGCAAGTTGCAGTTCCAAAATAGGTGCCCTCCGCCTCTTAGATTGAACGTTTGTCAAAGCCATCATCTGCATGTGGGAAGCCGCCTTAAAGGCACCCCAAACAGAAAAGAGGGCAGCGGTGCCCTCATTAATCTGAAGAAATTCTTTAATACATAGTTTCATATTTATCAGCCATTCCAGGGTGGAAAGAAGGAGACAATCCATCTGCCACCTGGATCTCTCCCGTCGCCTAGCGTCTAGTTCTATCTTAACAGTGATGGCGGAATGGTCAGAAAAAGAATTTGCCCATATTTGGGAGTCAAGACACTTAAGAGAGCGAGAAATAAGAAAATAGTCAATAAGCGAGGCCGACTAAAATTGCTGGGAATAGTAAGTACACTGTGACATTTCTAAGTGGGCTCTATGCCAAGGATCAATCAAATGATAATCTTGGATCATAGTATCCAATACCTTTTTAGTAATAGGCTTCAATTGTTTTTTGGTTTTATTCGAGGTATCCCTAGCTAGATCCTGGATATAATTAAAATCCCCCCCCCTAGTATTATTGGACCCAAAACTCCTCTCATCAGGTCATTCATTTGTATAATAAATTTAGGATCGTCTACTGTCGGGGCATAATAATTTATGAAATGACAAACATAGCCATTTACCCCGGCTGTGATCCATATCCACCTACCGAAGGGGTCCATCTGGACCTGTATAATGTCTCAGTCTAACCCTCGCCCGAGATACATTGCAACACCCCTCATGGCCAACCCGGCAGAAGCAAAATATGCCCTTACATAGTTCTTGGGAAAATGTAATTTCGGGAAATTTGGACTTTAGGTGAGTCTCTTGAAGAAAAAGTATTTGAGGTGCAAAAGTAGTAAGCCACCTAAGTAAAGCCCCATACGTTTTGCTATTCAATATCCCATTTACATTGACTGAAATTATACATAATACAACAACCATTTCATAAAGGCCAACAAAAAAAATTATTTTCCTTTTCTATTTTTTCTTTCCAACGATACTGTCCTATCTATGATTCTGCTCTTTTCTAATATCCGTGCCCCCCACCACCCACCCCACACTGACCCCCCCACCTCTGTACGGAGGGGAATAGTCCACGATACCCCTCTCAATCCCCCCTGTCAGAGCACCTGGATGGACGCTCCTGCTGGGTGCCATGTTGGAGCACCCTGAGAGAGGAACCCACCACACACCTCACACAATTATTTCATAGTGAATCTCTCTAGCTCTAATTAAGTTTTTTTCTCTTTTTTCTTCTCTCTCCTTCCCTCCCTCCTCTCTCTCTCTGGCCCTTCCTTCTTCTGTCACACTTTCCCAAACTCCCGGGGTAAAGATAGATTGCAGCATTTAGTGAGCTTCTTCAAGATTTGTAAACATATGAAATTTTCATTTTACTAACACTGGAATCGGTGTAGTTGCATGATTCCAAAATGTTTGATACCAAACATGATCAGGTTCAGAGAAGCCATTATGTAGTTGGGCATCTCGACTTGCCAGTGTCCACTACATACCATATAATGGCTGCCCCGCACTTACAAAGGCCAGAGAATATAGGCTGGGGTTTGTAAGGGTACCTTTGCTCATGCAGGGGTACCCACACACTTAGAACTATGCACCCTGCCCTTGGACTGAAGGACTTACCTCAGGGGTGACTTATAGGTTAAAAGTGCAGCGAATGGGATATAAGGAAAACCTTATATCTAAAGTGAAAGGTGCATGTACCATTTCACGCAGACTGCAAGAGCAGCTCTGCAGACACAGTTTGCATTGGCTCCCATGGGTGACATAATACATGCTGCAGCCCATGGGAGGCCCCTGGTGTACCAATGCCCTGGGTACCTCAGAACCATATACTAGGGACTTACAATGGCACCCCAATATGTCAATTGTGGGATGTACAAAGTACTTACCATAGAATTTAGAGGAGAGAGCACTGTCACGGGGGTCCTGGTTAGCGAGGTCCCAGTGAACTACAGTCAAAACACCCTGACACCAGGCAAAAAGTGGGGGTATCTATGCCAGAAAGATCCTACTTTCCTACAGGGATCACCTTGTCACTCCTTTCTTTGATTGATTTTCTTCTTTTCGCTTAGAAACGTTATAAGACTTTGAGTAGTCGTGCGAGCAAATTTAAAGCAACACACCAAAACAACACTACAGCTCAACTACCTCACAGCAAAACCATAAGTCAGCATGTGACATTATAAACAGGGCAAAACACCACAAACAACAACACAACACAAACACCTGAACACAACAAATGCACAATGGAAAAAATAAATACACAATATCAACATAGTACAGAACAACTCAACACCGAACAATAACACACTTATTTGGTCAGTTGAGTTGGTTTGTTGTGCTGTAATGGCAAATTCTTGTATGTATTTTGCAGCCTTCACTGTTTCTTTCAGAAGAGTGAGTGCCTCTGCCTGGAAAAGATTATTAAAATCATGCGTTATAACGGAAAACATCGTTTACAACGCTGTCTCCACAACGCGGTACCTTTACAACGCGGTTGTTACAACGACCGCGTTGTTACCACGCGTACCATTACATCGCAAGTCGTTTCAACGACTTGCTGTAGGGGGCGCGCTGGTGTTGGATTTACAATCCAACACCTTCCCTGCTCTTGCACAAACTGGAGTGGGAATAGTAAATATTACTATTCCTAAGTCCAGCGCGCCCCCTCCAGCAAGTCATTGTAATGACTTGCGATGTACTGGTTCGCGTTGTAACAACGTGATCGTTGTAACAACCGCGTTGTAATGGCATGCGATGTTTTCGCATGCGTTGTAAGGAGACATATTCGTTATCACTATTGGGGGTGAAAAGTTTCACAGGCAAGAAAACAATAGGGCTAAGAGGGAGCAATAGATATGGAAACATTACTAAGTTGGGATACCTCCTCCCCTTCTACCTATTTAAACCCCTCAGCCCAGGACAACTAGTCCCTGCAACCAAGTAAAGGATAGACTTTTAGCACATCAACCTATGGCATCTTCCTTATTTGATGCTGGCAGGGTCTAGAGCCGGGCATTAGCCCTTTTTGCCCCTCACCCTCCCGGTAACGTCTCTGCCTGCCCCTCCCTTTTTCATTATTCTTTCCACAGGTTGCCAGAATCCCACCATATTGGTTGGCTTGGCCTTTAAGGCTACTTGTTACTGTGTGCCTAATACCCTCTACTAAGGTGTATGTGGTAATCATTGAGTTGCTGCTCCCTTGCCTTGGGTGGCACAATATACCCTCTTTCTAGAGGTGTCTGCGAATCCCCGAGAGTTGTTTATTCACTGCTTCTAGGTAGACACTGTATGATATGTCAGTGAATTTCCTTGTGTTGTACCTTCACTATCTCTAGGTGGCCTCCATCGACCATTTCGTTACTGAGCTTTCTGTGGGTTGCAGCTCAACCACCTCTGGGAGGTACACCACATGTTCTCTAATAAAGTGTTTGTGAGACTTCATGGGCAGTGCTTTCACCGCTTCGAGGTGGACCCCCATAGAGGTGCACGTGCTAAGCCTTGCATCTTCCTTCCTATCCATCTGGCTGGCTCAATAGACCCTACTGTCATGGCCCTTGGTATTCCTTGGGTCTCGTCTCTGTTGCTCCTTATGGATTCCACAGGGGTGAATGTTATTTGTATGTGCTGGGCATTAGGTCATAGGCTCCTTGATTTGTCACTTGCCTCATGTGTTTGTCTTATTTGTCTTGATTCTTTTAGGGTCTGCATGCCAGAACGTGTACTTGGGCCCTTGCTTCCTGTAACCAGTAAATGCCTGTGGATTTCACACTCTCTTTTAGCCACAGTGAAAGGCATTCCAGATGGCTGCATGCTGGTAGGTTACTTGTTAATGTTCCTTGACAGACTCTACATCAGTCTAAAAAAGCCCTTGGGTTGCTTTTCTGTCACTCCTCAGTGGATCCTATGGAGCATTTATTTTGGCTGCCTTTAACTAGGGCACTCCTGTCAATCACGCTTCTGTCACTATAGGTTGTAACATATGCGGCTGCCTTCAATTAGGGTAATCCTGACAATCACGCATCTGTCACTCTTGGCTGTACCTACAGCTGCCTTTAACTAGGGCACTCTTGTCAATCATGTCTCTGTCACTCTTGGCTGTACCTACAGCTGCCTTTAATTAGGGCACTCCTGTCAATCACGTCTCTGTCACTCTTGGCTGTACCTATAGCTGCCTCTAACTAGGGGACTCCTGTCAATCTCCTTCACTCTTGGCTGTACCTTATACAGCATTTACCCTGGCTGCCTGTACCATCTGCATGCTGTAAGTTACTCCACTCTCCTGTGGATTTATAAAGCATTTATGCTGGCGGCATGTCACAGGGGCACTCCTGTGGAATGCTCATCCGTTGCTCCCGGGCAGCCCCTGAAGAGCATTACTATGATGGCATTCTCCTTTTCATGCCTGTTGATAACACCTCATCACCTCTGGATGAATTCAGATGTCTTACCTGGCTGGCAGTATACAGTACATGTCTGGGCTTACCTATTGCTCAGGAAGAATAGATAGAATATCTGCTATGACAACCTGTATTAGTGCATTTGAGTGAGAGTTGCTCTGTTGCTTGTGAGTGGATTTCTTAGCACAACACCAACAGGTTTCCAACAGAGAGCACACTGCTATGTAACAATTTTCCATCTAAGTACTCCCCTAGGTGTAGCGCCGCTTCAAGGATATAAATAATATGTAGATGTTATTACAATACAATAAAATACACATCACAATGACCTTGTAACACAGCAACTCAACTAGAACACACCAACAACAGACCAATGCCAACAACACAACATAATACTTAGGTGTACAAGAAAACAACATAACAAAGCAAAACAACCACAAAACAACACAGCGTATCACCTCATACAACATGATATTCCAAAACAACAACAACAGAATATCAGCAGTAATTTTGTTTTTATACAGCGCTTCAGTCTACACTACTGCCATTTCTGGGTGCTGCAAATAACAGGTGTTACTATTATCCAATGTAAGGGTATTCAATTTAGAAAACCCAGGGATTTAAGGATGAGCTGGCCTTACTGGAATGCCAACTCGTGACATTACCGGCACCACATGTTTCACGGGCGAGCAGACAACATACTGAACCATCCTGCTGGCTAAATAAAACAGCATTGCACAGCAATATATCAACACCACACAACAATGAAGCAGTACACAGCAATAAATCACCAACACACAACACTGAACCCAATACTAAATGGAACAAGTAGAAGTAACAACACAACAAAATACAACTTAAGAACACAGTGCACAAATGGATAAACACAAGAACACAACACAAAACAACATCAATCACCAATATAACATACCAACAAAAACACACATACACAGCACAGCAACACAACACGCCACTATCCCAGCAAGACAACTCAATTGTTGTGCGTTGCTGTTTTAAGTTGTGTTATGTGCTGTTTTGTGTAATTTTGATGTGTGTTTTTTTATGTTGCGCTGTGATGTGGCTTTTGTGGCTGTTGAGCTGGTAGAGTTTTATTGTGTTTTGTTTTTATTGAGGTTTGTGGATGAGTTTTTGTTCTGTTGCTTTTGCATGCTCATACTATGTGATACCGACCATGGGAGCGCCACTGTTAAAAATGTTGAGAGCAGTCACTATTTGGAAACACTCTTTGCACCTGCTTGAACACTAACACAGGCATTTGAACCAACTAGACAGAGTTGTCCTTCTCTTGGCAGAAACATCTTATCACTTCCTTGCTCACTCACAAACCTTGTTCAAACGTCAAGGATGACCACTGTGTGCCCATCAAGTAAATATGTAATAGATTAACAAAATTAATATTTACTAAGGGTCCATATATACATATATACAGTCAGCCCTTTTCATTGTGTCTAAATATCTTGAGGTTAAGCAGCCCACAGCCTGATTTACAGCCAAGATGTGCAATGCAGACACAAGCAGAGGTTGAGAAGCCAAACCAGACCCTCCCATCAGCCACCATGGATGGAAAGCAGGAGAAGCTGATGCTGAAAAGGGAGCTGGGTCTCCTCAGCACTGGCTCTTCAATTGCAGGGACCATGATTGGCTCTGGCATCTTCATGTCGCCCCAGGGAGTGCTCTTCTACATGGGCAGCCTGGGGGGCAGCCTCGTAATTTGGGCCGCCTGCGGCTTCATGTCCATGCTCGGGCCCTGTGTTACGCAGAACTTGGGGCCACCATAAAGGAATCTGGAAATGATTATATTTACCTACTGAGGATATACGGTCCTTTCCCAGCCTTTCTGCACCTATACATCCAAGTGTTCCTGCTGACACCCTCCAACAGAGCTGCTATTGCTTTGAGCTTTGCCCAGTATGTGGTAAACCCATTTTACCCAGGCTGCTCTTCCCCGGAATCTGAGGTTAAAATTACCGCCAGTGCCTGCATTTTAGTTGTCGTCGCTGTAAATTGTCTGGATGTGAAGGTGGCTACCTCGGTCATCAACATCCTCACTGCGGCTAAATCTGTGTCCCTCCTGGTCATTGCAATGGGTGGCGTGGCACTGCTTGTCAAGGGGCACACAGGATATTTCCAGAATACATTTCAAGGCACAGCAACAGGATTTGGGGTCATTGAATCGCCGTTTACCAAGGGCATTGGCCGTACGGTGGATGGAACACTGCCAACTTTGTGACAGAAGAATTGGAGCGCCCTGAAGTAAGTGTGTATGCTAACAGATAGGCGCTTCTCTGTGAGCTCTTTGGGAACTGTTATAACTCGTATGAGAAATATCCAACCACATCATTATGGATTTATCTACAGTGATACATCACTAAAACTTCTCCCTCCACTACATTCCTGGCATTCACTCACTCACTCATCCCACGTTCCCAGAGCTGTAGTTTTATATTGTCAGTATTTGCATGCTTCTGTGCTTATAGCACTTTATACATCACATCTCAACAGCAATAATTGTGGAAAAATCTAGGGTCCGATTTAAGGTAATCTTAAATTTGTGTTCTTAGAAGCACTATTCTTCACAGGTGCAAATTTACAATTGTCCCTTATTCACCAACTCAGCAGTAGTGCACCCAGAAAGATGCACCACACACAACCTTCCAGACTTCCTACTAAGTGTGGCATGTTCGTTTTTACTCTGCTATTTCTCCAATATGTAATTGTACATTGTTAGACCTGTCATCCCTAGGGTGGGCTTCCCCCAACTTTGTGCCTGCTTACCTCCACTTTTTGCTGTATCTTTCTGTTGGCCTTAGGACTCTGAGCACTTTTCCACTGGTGACCAGTGCTAGAGTGCATGTGTTTCTCCCTTAAACATGGTGACATTGGTATATAGCTGACTGGCATATTTAGTTTACCTACAACTCCCTTGTAAAGTGGTATATACCACATACCCAGGGCCAGTAATCTAAATTCTACTAGTGGGCCTGCAGCACTGGTTGTGCCACCCACACAAGTAGCCTTTCAAACCTGTATCAGGCCTACTATTGCGTTTACTGCCACGTCTACTTGGCATTTAAAATCACTTGCCAAGCCTTAAACTCCCCTTTTATTACACATAAGTCAACCCTAAAGTAGGCCCTAGGTAGCCCTAACGGCAGGGCGCTATGTAAGTAAAAGGTAGAAAATGTACTTTTATGTTTTACATGTCCTTGTAGTGACAAACAGCTAAATTCGTTTTTCACTACTGTGAGGCCTACTCCTCTTATAGGCTAGAATTGGGAATTCTTTAAACACTTTTAATCTGTAATTCCTGATTTGAAAAGAGTAGATAAATCATGTTTCATATCTTTAGAATGGTAATGATAAATGAAAGGGGACCTGTACACTTCAAGAGCCTGCCTTGAAGCCACCCCCCTTCAAAGGAACATTTGTTATAAGTAATGGGACTCTGAACCTACCAGGACAGTACACTAGACCTGAAAAGAACTATGCCAGGAGTAAGGACTGCTGTGCTATAAGGTTTGCCACTCTGCTTGACTGACTGTTCTGAATGAACTTCTTCTCTGCTGAGCTGCCCTGCTGCCTGCTGATCTCTGCCCTTCTGAGGACAGGGACTGGACCCATCTCATTTGAACCCAGAGTGACTTCAATGGCTTGCTGGTTTGCCCCTTGTTCTGAAGTCTCAGGGCCATCAAAGACTTCCTACAACCCTGCTCCTAGTGCACTCTGCCATCTGTGAACCTCCCTTGCCTGAGGTGTCAATCGAGTCCTGGGCCTCCGAAGTGGGTTTTGCAGTTGTTTTTGCATCAAAATCGACGCAGTGATGACTTTGCGCCAATCGGAAACAACGCATTGCCTTTTGATGCCGACCCAGGAGCCAGTCGACAACATCGCCTCGACGGACTGCTCAGCTCTACAGACAGCGTGGCTCGACATCGACGCAGCACCTGCATCATAAAGGAGTTGGATGCCAAAGCCTTCCTCGACTGCGTGGATTGGCACCGTCGCTTCACCTCCATCCATGGGATCGACTAAGATGCTGCGCCTCCTCGACTATTCGCAGGAGTCTTCGACGTCGACCCTTGCTCCATCCAACGTACTTTTTCAGCTGGCCCTGCATGGGTCCTGTTGCCGGCCTGCCCTTCATCACGGTTGGCCTGAACATTGGATTTGCCCCGGTTCAGCGTGACCTCAAGTAACCCCTAAGCGCTATTTGACTCTAAGCACTATTTTTGGTTTATTCTTTAAACATTCATAACTCCGGTTCTACTTATTGGATTTTTTACATTTTGGTCTTGATTAGCTCATAAAATATTCTCTATTGTTCTAAACCTGTGTGGAGGATTTTTGTGGTGATTTCATTGTGTTACTGTGTGTGTGTGCTGCACATATACATTACACATTGCCTCTTTAGATAAGCCTGACTGCCCTGTGCGAAGCTACCAGAGGGTGAGCACAGGTTATTTTTTAGTGTGTATCTAGCTTACCCTGACTAGGATTGTGGCCCCTACTTGGACAGGGTGCATACATCTGCCAACTAGAGACCCAATTTCTAACATACATAATGTACAATTATGCAACGTTGACAGGGCGGGCTGGCTCCCTGACGCCAGAGCAGGGGAGGAGTGCTCCAGGGCCGGGCAAACTGTCATGAGCACTTGGCATGTTCTCCATTGGGCTGTGCACAACCCCATGGAGAACATGCCCAGCCTCCCAGGCACTGCCTGAGTGTCCAAAGAGAACGCTAAGGACAATCACGATGCTGCTCCTGCAGCGTCGTGATTGGCTGGGAGAGCCCGGGAGCCTGATCGCTTCCGGTGCTTCCAGCAGAGGAGGAGAGGAGTGCGGCGGCGAGAGAGGCGTGCGGCTGAGAAGGTAAGTTTTTAATTTTTGTTTAATCACCCCTGCCTCACCACCCCCATTCAAAGCGAGCCGCCACTGAGGGTAAGAGAATGGGAACGCTGCGTAAAATGTGTAATTTTGCTGTAATGACACATGTAAAGCGAGAGAACTACTAATGATATTCTGGTTGCCTATTGCTTGCCCCAAGGTTCACTGAGGATTTCAGGAAAGGAAGGTCATGCTAGTTTAGTTGATTGACTTAGTGCCAAAATTCAGCCGCCCCTGGTAGTGCTTAAATTGGTGACCCAACCTGCAGTAAGCGAGTGAGCAGAGCAAGCAATCTCAGCTTTCCTCGCGGGGTTCCGCAGATGTTTTCTCCCCAAGAAATGTGTGAAAAAACATGGGGCCAAATGGTCCATTTTACATTACAATTGTCAAACTCATTTGCAAAAATGCTACAGGTTTTAATGACAGCCCTTGAATGGCACTACTCTCTTTCTCCATCACCATCTAACTTTATCTCAATACGTTAATCTCTGCCCTTCTCTGGCATTACTTTTATCACCTAAGATGGCACTCATGAAAATATTCGAAATGAGTGTCAATCACGCCCCTGTCACTCTTGGCTGTACCTACAGCTGCCTTTAACTAGGGCACTCCTGTCAATCACGCCTCTGTCATTCTTGGCTGTACCTTCAGCTGCCTTTAACTAGGGCACTCCTGTCAATCACGTCCCTGTCTCTCTTGGCTGTACCTTATACGACTGCTTTTAATTAGGGCACTTCTGTTAATCACGCCTCTGTCATTCTTGGCTGTACCTTATATGGCTGCTTTTAATTAGGGCACTTCTGTTAATCACGCCTCTGTCACTCTTGGCTGTACCTACAGCTGCCTCTAACTAGGGCACTCTTGTCAATCACGTCCCTGTCACTCTTGACTGTACTTTATTCGGCTGCCTTTAATTAGGGCACTCCTGTCAATCACGCCTCTGTCGCTCTTGGCTGTACTTACAGCTGCCTTTAACTTGGGCACTCCTGTCAATCACGTCCCTGTCTCTCTTGGCTGTACCTTATACGACTGCTTTTAATTAGGGCACTTCTGTTAATCACGCCTCTGTCATTCTTGGCTGTACCTTATACGGCTGCTTTTAATTAGGGCACTTCTGTTAATCATGCCTCTGTCACTCTTGGCTGTACCTACAGCTGCCTCTAACTAGGGCACTCTTGTCAATCACGTCCCTGTCACTCTTGCTGTACCTTATGCGGCTGCCTTTCAATAGGGCACTCCGTCAATCACTTCTCTGTCGTTCTTTGCTGTACCTTACCCGGCTGCCTTTAATTAGGGCACTCCTGTTAATCACGTCTCTGTCACTCCTGTCAATCACGCCTCTGTCACTCTTGGCTGTACCTACAGCTGCCTTTAACTAGGACACTCTTGTCAACCACGTCTCTGTCACTCTTGGCTGTACCTACAGCTGCCTTTAACTAGGGTACTCCTGTCAATCACGCCTCTGTCACACTTGGCTGTACATTACACAACTGCCTTTAACTAGGGCACTCCTGTCAATCCTGCCTCTGTCCCTCTTGGCTGTACCTTATGCGGCTGCCTTTAAATAGGGCAATCCTGTCAATCACGTCTCTGTCATTCTTGGCTGTACTTACAGCTACCTTTAACTAGGGTACTCCGGTCAATCATGCCTCTGTCACTGTTTGCTGTACCTTACACGGCTGCCTTTAATTAGGGCACTCCTGTCAATTACATCTTTGTCACTCTTGGCTGTACCTTATGAGGCTCCCTTTAACTAGGGCGCTCCTGTCAATCACGATTCTGTTACTCTTGGCTGTAGCTACAGCTGCCTTTACCTAGGGCACACCTGTCTATCACGTCTCCGTCACTCTTGGCTGTACATTATACAGCTACCTTGAACTAGGGTACTCCTGTCAATCACGCCTCTGTCACTCTTGCCTGTACCTTATACAGCTGCCTTTAACTAGTGCACTCCTGTCAACCACGCCTCTGCCACTCTTAACTGTACCTACAGCTGCCTTTAACTAGGGTACTCCTGTCAATCACGTCTCTGTCACTCTTGGCTGTACCTACAGCTGCCTTTAATTAGGGCACTCCCGTCAATCCATTTCTGCCACTCTTTGCTGTACCTACAGCTGCCTTTAACTAGGGCACTCCTGTCAATCAGACCTCTATCACTCTTATTTATTTATTTATTTATTTATTAAGGAGTTTTATATAGCGCTAGCCAGACCCAAAGGTATCGGAGCGCTTTACAACTCTTTGTAAAAAGGAAAACACAAATTATAGCAGTGAAACCACAGGGTGCAGTAGAGGGCTTTGCGCGTTGTGTAACGATTGAGGAAAAGTTACATAGTCTCGTAATAGTGAACACAGTTGTTCAAGCCGCGCAACCTTCCGATCCAGGGGGATGGTGGGGAGGAGTCGGGCTAGGTGTGAGGTAGAGGTCTTGGTTATAAAGTGTCATAGTGCCGTGCTGTGCACGAGTGTGGGATTAGGTTTCAATCTATCCATTTGGGAAGGAACGATTGAGGTAGAGGTCTTTGAGCTGCCTTTTGAATTTTAGAAAGGAGGGGATCGTCCTGATATGGACTGGGATGGAGTTCCATATTTTGGGCGCATTTCCGGAGAAGGATCTGGCTGCAGTTTTTTGTTTGCGGGTTTTCGGCGGGTGAGGAGTAGAGCATTGGAGCTTCTGAGGCTCCTTGTCTGACCGGCCTTCGTGAGTTTGGAGGCCAGGTAGGCTGGTTTCCCTGTGTGGAGGGCTTTGTGAGTGAGGCAGGCAGTTCTGAAACTGGCTCTTAATTCAACTTGGAGCCATTTCAACTCTCTGAGTGCGGGCGAGATATGGTCATATTTTTTTACTCTGGTGACTATTCTTGCAGCTGCATTAAGAGTTGATCGGAGGGGAGCTAGGTGCGATTTTGCTGTGCCTGTGAGGGTAGCATTCCCGTAGTCTAATCTGGAAAGTACCATGGATTGAGTTGCTTGTTTGAGGTCATTGGTCGGGATGAAGGGTTTTATCTTATTGAGTAGTTTCAGGTTGAGGAAAGGGCTCTTTGCAGTGTTCTTGATGTGTTTGTCCATACTTAGTTTAGGGTCCATGGTGATTCCCAGCGATTTGACGGAGTCGGCCAGGGAGAGATTGTTGTTGAGAGGATCAATTGCTTTTAACCATTCTGCGACTTGGGCGTTCTCCGTTTTGTTGGAAATGAGAAGGATTTCCGTTTTGTCTTGATTCAATTTCAGGTGGTTTAGAGAGAGCCAGTGTCTTGGCTATACCTACAGCTGCCTTTAACTATGTCACTCCTGTCAATCACGCCTCTGTCACTCTTGGCTGTACCTTATTCGGCTGCCTTTAATTAGGGTACTCCTGTCAATCACGCCTCTGTCACTCTTGGCTGTACCTACATCTGCCTTTAATTAGGGCACTCCTGTCAATCACACCTCTGTCACTCTTGGCTATACCTACAGCTGACTTTAACTAGGGCACTCCTGTCAATCACACCTCTGTCACTCTTGGCTGTACCTTATTGGGCTGCCTTTATTTAGGGCACTCCTGTCAATCACGCCTCTGTCACTCTTGGCTGTACCGACAGCTGCCTTTAACTAGGGCACTCCTGTCAATCATGTCTCTGTATCTCTTGGCTGTACCTACATCTGCCTTTAACTAGGGTACTCCTGTCAATCACGCCTCTGTCAGTCTTGGCTGTACATTATATGGCTGTCTTTAACTAGGGCACTCCTGTCAATCACGCCTCTGTCACTCTTGGCTGTTCCTTATGTGGCTGCTTTAAATAGGGCACGCCTGTCAATCACGTCTGTCACTCTTGGCTGTACCTACAGCTGCCTTTAACTAGGGCACTCCTGTCAATCACGCCTCTGTCACTCTTGGCTGTACCTTATACGGCATTTACTCAGGCTGCCTGTATCATCTGCATGCTGCAAGTTACTCCCCTCCCCTCTCCTGTGGATTTTTAAAGCATTTATGCTGGCTGCATGTCAAAGGAAATAAAAATAAGTTAAGGAGTGCCTACAAGGGATTTTGTTCACAATCTTAGTTGAATAGTTATTTATAACGTAATCATTTTTGTTCAACCTTGTCAGTGATGAACTTGTGATTAAACACACCAAAGGAAAATTTCTTTGCTTGTAAGTAAACCAATTTTGATGTAGGTTTCAATTATATGACAACGGGGCAATCTTTTCTTCAACAGAACAAATATTTAATATATACAAAAATAAAAACAAGGGAATTGTGTTTAGAATCAACCAAACATAATGTTCAAGGTATTATAATTTAACCTATACAACAAATATGTAAACATCTATTCCAATATTCTGCATGTCAAAGGGGCACTCCTGTGGGATACTCCTCCGTTGCTCCCGGGCAGCCCCTGAAGAGCATTACTATGATGGCATTCTCTTTTTCATGCCTGTTGATAACGCCTCATCACCTCCGGATGAATTCAGATGTCTTACCTGGCTGGCAGTATACAGTACATGTCTGGGCGCACCTATTGCTCAGGAATAATAGATAGAATATCTGCTATGACAACCTGTATTAGTGCATTTGAGTGAGTGCTGCTCTGTTGCTTGTGAGTGGATTTCTTAGCACAACACCAACAGGTTTCCATCATAGACCACACTGCTATGTAACACCTTTCCATCTAAGTATCCCCCCTCAGTGTAGCGCCTCCTTAAGGATATAAATAATATGTAGATCTTATTACAATACAATAAAATACACATCACAATGACCTTGTAACACAGCAACTCAACTAGAACACACCAACAACAGACCAATACCCAACAACACAACATAATACTTGGGTGTACAAGAAAACAACATAACAAAGCAAAACAACCACAAAACAACACAGCATATCACCTCATACAACATGATATTCCAAAACAATAACAACAGAATATCACCAGTAATTTTGTTTGTATACAGCGCTTCAGTCTACACTACTGCCATTTCTGGGTGCTGCAAATAACAGGTGTTACTATTATCCAATGTAAGGGTATTCAATTTAGCAAACCCAGGGATCTAAGGATGAGCTGGCCTTACTGGGATGCCAACTCGTGACCTTACTGGCACCACATGTTTAACGGGCTAGCAGACAACATACTGAACCATCCTGCTGGTGAAATAAAACAGCATTGCACAGCAATATATCAGCACCACACAACAATGAAGCAATACACAGCAATATATCACCAACACACAACACTGAGCCCTCGACAAAATGCAGCAAGTAGAAGTAACAACACAACAAAATACAACTTAAGAACACACTGCACAAATGGATAAACACAAGAACACAACATAACAAAACAACATCACTCACCAATACCATATCAACAAAAACACACATACACCGCACAGCAACACAACACACCACCATCCCAACAAGACAACTCAATTTTTTGCGTTCCTGTCTTAAGTTGTGCTGTGTGCTGTTTTGTGTAATTTTGATGTGAGTTTTTTATGTTGCGCTGTGATGTGGCTTTTGTGACTATTGAGCTGGTAGAATTTTATTGAGTTTGTTGTTTTTGGATTGTGTTTTGTTTTTATTGAGGTTTGTGGCTGAGTTTTTGTACTGTTGTTTTTGCGTGCTGATACTACGCGATACCGAGCATGGGAGCGCCACTGTTAAAAATGTTGAGAGCACTCACTATTTGGAAACACTCTTTGCACCTGCTTGAACACTAACACATGCATTTAAACCACCTAGACAGAGTTGTCCTTCTCTGGGCAGAAACATCTTATCACATCCTTGCTCACTCACAAACCTGGTTCAAACGTCAAGGATGACCACTGTCTGCCCATCAAGTAAATATGTAATAGATTAACAAAGTTAATATTTAATAAGGTTCCATATATATATATACAGTCAGCCCCTTTCATTGTGTATAAATATCTTGAGGTTGAGCAGCCCACAGCCTGATTCAGAGCCGAAGACGTAGAATACAGACACAAGCAGAGGTTGAGAAGGCAAACCAGGCTCTCCTATCAGTTGCCATGGATGGAAAGCCGGAGAAGCTGATGCTGAAAAGGGAGCTCGGTCTCCTAAGCCCTGGCTCTTTAATTGTTGGGACCATGATTGGGTCTGGCATCTTCATGTTGCCCAAGGGAGTGCTCTTCTACATGGGCAGCCTTGGGGGCAGTCTCACAATTTGGGCCGCCTGCGGCTTCATGTCCATGCTCAGGGCTCTGTGTTACACAGAACTTGTGGCCACCATAATGGAATCTGGAAATTATTATATTTACCTACTGAGGATATACTGTCCTTTCCCAGCCTTTCTGTAACTATAAATCCAAGTGTTCCTGCTGACACCCTCCAACAGAGCTGCTATTGCTTTGAGCTTTGCCCAGTATGTGGTAAACCCATTTTACCCATGCTGCCCTTCCCCGGAATCTGTGGTTAAAATTACCCCCATTGCCGGCATTTGGGGTGTTGTCACTGTAAATTGTCTGGATGTGAAGATGGCTACCTCGGTCATCAACATCCTCACAGCGGCTAAATTCTTGTCCCTCCTGGTCATTGCAATGCGATGTGTGGCACTGCTTGTCAAGGGGCACACAGGATATTTCCAGAATGCATTTCAAGGCACAGCAGCAGGAGTTGGGGCAATTGGAATCGCCTTTTACCAGGGGCATTAGCCGTATGGTGGATGGAACACTGCCAACTTTGTGACAGAAGAAGTGAAGTGCCCTGAAGTAAGTGTGTATGTTAACAGATATGCATTTCCCTGTGAGCTCTTTGAGAACTGTTACAAGTCGTATGAGAAATATCCAACCACATCATTGTGTATTTATCCACAGTGATACATCACAAAAATTGGTCTGGGCGATGAACTCCGCTCCGCTCGCGGACTTTGCAGAGTTTTCCGCACTCCGCAAATATATTCTCTATTGTTCTAAACCTGTGTGGAGGATTTTTGTGGTGTTTTCATTGTGTTACTGTGTGTGTGTGTGCTACACAAATACTTTACATATTGCCTCTTCAGATAAGCCTGACTGCTCTGTGCCAAGCTACCAGAGGGTGAGCACAAGTTATCTTTTAGTGTGTATATAGCTTACCCTGACTAGAATTGTGGCCCCTACTTGGGCAGGATGCATACATCTGCGAACTGGAGACCCAATTCCTAACATACAAAATGTACAATTATGCAACATTGACAGGCAGCCCAGTGAGCAACTGCATATATTATTTCCTTTTTATATCCATAGGGAAGACATTTTTTTCCATGAAGAAAACCCTTCTCTTCTATTACCATTACCGTCCTGAAAGTAGAGTTACTCATGTCCTAAAAACTTCTGAGAGTATCTAGGGTCTGAAACAGTCGCATAGAGGTTTGTGAATGCCCTCAAAGTCACTAACTTACAAGGTAACAATCCATTCCCCCCCCTGGTTTAGGGCTTATGATTGTACAATTTTATGCACTCATTGCAGAGAATGATACTGTGGTAAAAGTATTTATACTTGACTTGTATTCTTTTGTGTAAAGCTGTGTGGCATAAGCTCAGCGTTTCGTGGCCATAAGCATAGGGTAAGCAGTGGCGGCTCCTCCGCTAAGGCGGAGGAGCGTCTCCTCACTGCATTTGCAGCAGTGAAAAAAAGAAAAAGAAAATGATAATAACAAGACGTTATTATCATTTTTTTTTTTCTTTCGGGAGCCAGGGCAGGGCTGGCTCCCTGACGCCAGAGCAGGGGAGGAGTGGTTTGCAGTCCTCTAAGTGCACATGCCAGTTTAGCCTGCCCTCCAGAGCCGGCCAAACCGTCATGAGCGCTTGGCATGTTCTCCATGGGGTTGTGTTGCACAACCCCATGGAGAACATGCCCAGCCTCCCCAGGCACTGCCTGAGTGCCCAAACAGGACGCTCAGGCCACTCACGACGCTGCTCCTGCAGCGTCATGATTGGTTGGGAGAGCCCGGGAGCCTGAGCACTTCCGGTGCTTCCAGCAGAGGAGGAGAGGCATGTGGTGGCGGGAGAGGCGTGCGACGGAGAAGGTACGTTTTTATTTTTGTTTAATCCCCGCCTCACCACCCCCATTCCGAGCGAGCCGCCACTTAGGGTAAGAGAATGGGAATGCTGCATAAAATGTGTAATTTTGCTGTAATGACTCATGTAAAGCGAGGGACTACTAATGATATTCTAGTATACTATTGCTTGCCCCAAGGTTCACTGAGGATTTCAGGAAAGGAAGGTCATGCTAGTTTAGTTGATTGACCTAGTGCCAAATATCAACCGCCCCTGGCAGTGCCTAAATTGGTGACCCAATCTGCAGTAAGCGAGTGATCATAGCAAGCAATCTCAGCTTTCCTTGCGGGTTTCTACAGATGTTCTCCCCAAGAAATGTGTGAAAAAACATGAGGCCAAATGGTCCATTTTACATTACAATTGTCAAACTCATTTGCAAAAATGCTACAGGTTTTAATGACAGCCCTTGAATGGCACTGATGAATATACTCGAAAAGAGCTTCTACCTCTCTACCTCAGTCATGTCTTTCCACTCACATCCTAATTTTCCATTTCCCCTAGGCCACCCTCTCTCTCCCTCACCATCTAACTTTCTCTCAATATGTATCTCTCTACCCTTCTCTGGCATTACTTTCATCACCTTAGATGGCACTAATGAAATTATTCGAAATGAGTGTCAATCACGTCTCTGTCACTCTTGGCTGTACATTATACGACTGCCTTTAAGTCACTCCTGTCAATCACGCCTGTGTCACTCTTGGCTGTACATCCGCGGCTGCCTTTAATTAGGACACTCCTGTCAATCACGCCTCTTCCACTCTTGACTGTACCTACAGCTGCTTTTAACTAGGGCACTCCTATCAATCACTCCTCTGTCACTCTTGGCTGTACCTACAGCTGTCTTTAATTAGGGCACTCTTGTCAATCAAACCTCTGTCACTCTTGGCTGTACCTACAGCTGCCTTTAATTAGGGCACTCCTGTCAATCACGCCTCTATCCCTCTTGGCTGTACCTACAGCTGCCTTTACCTAGGGCACTCCTGTTAATCACGTCTCCGTCACTCTTGGCTGTACCAACAGCTGCCTTTAAGTAGGGTAGTCCTGCCAATCCCTCCTCTGTCACTCTTGGCTGTACCTTAT
This sequence comes from Calotriton arnoldi, assembly GCA_963921515.1. NCBI lineage: Eukaryota > Metazoa > Chordata > Amphibia > Caudata > Salamandridae > Calotriton > Calotriton arnoldi. The sequence goes on along the minus strand of CAWUFW010004086.1, from coordinate 1,202,729 downwards.
ACAGCTGCCTTTAACTAGGGCACTCCTGTCAATCACTCCTCTGTCATTCTTGGCTGTATCTTATGCGGATGCCTTTAAATAGGGCACTTCTGTCAATCACGTCTCTGCCACGCTTGGCTGTACCTACAGCTGCCTTTAACTAGGGCACTCCTGTCAATCACGCCTCTGTCACTCTTTGCTGTACCTTATTCGGCTGCCTTTAATTAGGGCACTCCTGTCAATACGCCTCTATCACTCTTGACTGTACCTACAGCTGCCTTTAACTAGAGCACTCCTGTCAATCACGCCTCTGTCACTCTTGGCTGTACCTTATATGGCTGCCTTTAAATAGGGCGCCCCTGTCAATCATGCCTCTGTCACTCTTGGCTGTAGCTACAGCTGCCTTTAAGTAGGGTACTCATGTCAATCATGCCTGTGTCACTCTTGGCTGTACATCCGCGGCTGCCTTTAATTAGGACACTCCTGTTAATCCTCCTCTGCCACTCTTGACTGTATCTACAGCTGTCTTTAATTAAGGCACTCCTATCAATTACACCTCTGTCACTCTTGTCTGTACCTACAGCTGCCTTTAATTTGGGCACTCCTGCCAATCATGCCTCTGCCACTCTTGGCTGTACCTACAGCTGCCTTTAACTAGGGCACTCCTGTCAATCACGCCTCTGTCACTCTTGGCTGTACCTTATTCGGCTGCCTTTAATTTGGGCACTCCTGTCAATCATGCCTCTGTCATTCTTGGCTGTACCTACAACTGCCTTTAATTAGGGTACTCCTGTCAATCACACCTAAGTCACTCTTGGCTGTACCTACAGCTGCCTTTAACTAGGGTACTCCTGTCAATCACGCCTCTGTCACTCTTGGCTGTACCTTATATGACTGCCTTTAACTAGGGCACTCCTGTCAATCATGCCTCTGTCACTCTTGGCTGTAGCTACAGCTGCCTTTAAGTAGGGTACTCATGTCAATCACGCCTGTGTCACTCTTGGCTGTACATCTGCGGCTGTCTTTAATTAGGACACTCCTGTCAATCCGTCTCTGCCACTCTTGACTGTACCTACAGCAGCTTTTAACTAGGGCACTCCTATCAATCACTCCTTTGTCACTCTTGACTGTACCTACAGCTGTCTTTAATTAGGGAACTCCTGTCAATCACACCTCTGTCACTCTTGGCTGTACCTACAGCTGCCTTTAATTAGGGCACTCATGTCAATCACGCCTCTGTCACTCTTGGCTGTACCTACAGCTGCCTTTACCTAGGGCACTCCTGTTAATCGCGTCTCCGTCACTCTTGGCTGTACCTACAGCTGCCTTTAAGTAGGGTACTCCTGCCAATCACGCCTCTGTCACTCTTGGCTGTACCTTATAAAGCTGCCTTTAACTAGGGCCCTCCTGTCAATCACGCCTCTGTCACTCTTGGCTGTATCTTATGCGGATGCCTTTAAATAGGGCACTCCTGTCAATCACGTCTCTGCCACTCTTGGCTGTACCTACAGCTGCCTTTAACTAGGGCACTCCTGTCATTCACGCCTCTGTCACTCTTGGCTGTACCTTATTCGGCTGCCTTTAATTAGGGCACTCCTGTCAATCACGCCTCTGTCACTCTTGGCTGTACCTACAACTGCCTTTAATTAGGGCACTCCTGTCAATCACGCCTATGTCACTCTTGGCTGTACCTACAGCTGCCTTTAATTAGGGCACTCCTGTCAATCACGCCTCTGTCACTCTTGGCTGTACCTTATACAGCTGCCTTTAACTAGGGCACTCCTGTCAATCACGCGTCTCTTACTCTTGGCTGTATCTTATGCGGATGCCGTTAAATAGGGCACTCCTGTCAATCACGTCTCTGCCACTCTTGGTTGTACCTACAGCTGCCTTTAACTAGGGCACTCCTGTCAATCACGCCTCTGTCACTCTTGGCTGTACCGTATTCGGCTGCCTTTAATTAGGGCACCCCTGTCAATCATGCCTCTGTCACTCTTGGCTGTACCTACAACTGCCTTTAATTAGGGCACTCCTGTCAATCACACCTCTGTCACTCTTGGCTGTACCTACAGCTGCCTTTAACTAGGGCACTCCTATCAATCACTCCTCTGTCACTCTTGGTTGTACCTTATACGGCTGCCTTCAACTAGGGCACTCCTCTCAATCACGCTTCTGTCACTCTTGGCTGTACCTTATACGGCTGCCTTTAACTAGGACACTCCTGTCAATCATGCCTCTGTCACTCTTGGCTGTACCTACAGCTGCCTTTAACTGGGGCGCCCCTGTCAATCACACCTCTGTCACTCTTGGCTGTACCTTATACAGCATTTACCCTGGCTGCCTGTATCATCTGCATGCTGTAAGTTACTTCACTCTCCTGTGGATTAATAAAGCATTTATGCTGGCTGCATGTCAAAGGGGCACTCCTGTGGGATACTCATCCGTTGCTCCCGGGCAGCACCCTGAAGAGCATTACTATGATGGCATTCTCCTTTTCATGCATGATAACACCTCATCACCTCTGGATGAATTCAGATGTCTTACCTGGCTGGCAGTATACAGTACATGTCTGGGCTCACCTGTTGCTCAGGAAGAATAGATAGAATATCTGCTATGACAAACTGTATTAGTGCATTTGAGTGAGTGTTGCTCTGTTGCTTGTGAGTGGATTTCTTAGCACAACACCAACAGGTTTCCAACGGAGACCACACTGCTATGTAACACCTTTCCATCTAAGTAGTCCCCCTAGG